>CM051269.1:19310862-19638362 GCA_027921565.1 Artemia sinica | reverse complement strand
ATGCTCGATATGCTAATACATAATGAAGATTAAATTCCAAAGCATGAACATTTTATACGGGGTTTCAATGACGAATTGTTAAGCAATTCTCTGATTGGCTGCCTAAAAAAACAGGTGTCAGCTCGAAAAAAACCCACTCTGGTTGAAAAAAAAACTTGGAGTTGAAACAAATTTGTGCGGGGAATCCCCCGTTCATACTGTTATCTTTTTTGCAATGTTTAGGAACAGGCGGGGAATCCCCACTCGTTTGGAATGGTACCAACAGGACATAAGCAAATAGCACGTAGTTTTATAACGTGTTTAATCACGTGTAGAGGTCCCATTGAATAACAATGGAAGGAACATAGAATAGCATGGAAGGAACATAAGCCCTTAGAATAACATGGGAGGGAATATAAACCCTTAGAATAACATGGGAGGGAACATAGTCGACTAGAATCCATAAGTACATGCTCTGGAAATGTTTTTCCTATAGGGGCAAGCAAATAGAATAGGAATTGCTATTGGGGCAAGCAAAGTATAAGTTAACATACTACTTTAGTGCCTGTTGTATTTTTTTATGTGATTTTTAATTTAATTTCTGTTCGGCTTGGGTTTCTTTATTTATTCTTTAAAAGTAATTTTTGGTCGTTTTGAGTTTGAGTTATTGTAGGTTTCTTATTCTTCTGATCTTAAGTTTAATTAAATAAAAAAACAAGTTTTTTCAACTGAAAGTAAGGATCAACATTGAAACTTAAAACGAACATAAATTATTACGTATATGAGGGCTTTTCGCCCCCTAGTCAATATCTCGCTCTTTACGCTAAACTTCGAATTTTGTTCGAATCACAAACCCCTGAATCACAAAATCCGTTTAATTAGAATAGATAGCTCTTTTGAAAGCACTAGAAAAGCTTTAGCGTTTCTAGTACCATCTTTCTAGTATTATTCTAGTATTATTTTTTTCACTTCTTTAATTTTTTTTCTACCATTTTATGATATCAAAATAACTAGAAGGCCAGACAGACTCCCATCTGTATTACTGACACGAAAAATCACAAAGTTAAATAAGAAAATAGGGCATATTACTAAGGGTTGCCAACCCAAATAATTTTGCTGGTTGTTTTGGAATGCGTCGGAACTCCGCAAGCCGTGTATGACTGAATGAGATTTGTTTATTATTTATTATTAGTTAAGAAATGGCGCAACAGTTTATAAAAGAAAATAGGAAAAAGAAAAGAGAGAATATGAAATTTAACACAATATAATATACACAACAAAAAAAAAAGGCCTCCCGGCAAATCAACACAAAACAGATAGATTATATTTTAAGAAAATACTGCTACTACTACTAACAACTTACTGCAGCACTAAGCCACTAGAGACCAGAAAAACTACGCACGTTCCTCCTCCCCCCCCCATAACAGCGGTAAGAAGATCTTAAGCTCCACACTTTGCTGTTACTCAGGAATTTCTGGCTCAAGTAGGGAGATTAAGAGGATATTCAGAAATATATACCCAAATATTGTATATAGATCCACTACAAAGATTATTAGGAATAAGAATTTTAAGACAAATTTAATTACCATCATTGCGTTTACTTATAAACATATAAATAACAGTTCAATAGCGAAAATCCTTTTTTTAGACAGTGAACCACAATGAAATAATCTCTGGGTATTTCGGTCACATATACAGTGGCCGTCATCAGCAGATAAATTTGTGTTTACTGTTATTCTTGCTTGGAAGCATAGATTTATAAATATTCTAAACGCATTTTGTAAAGAAATATATAGCACTAAAAATAAAAATAGATTTATAAACTTAATTAAGCATGAAAACAAAATCATTTAAAAATATTGATAGCTTCTGCATGGGTATTTGCACACCCTGTTTTATAACTTAAGTTTGTAGAAATCCATTTGTTCCTCTAATTAATAAATTTGTTCTGAGTAGCTTAATTATATCAAGTCCTTACGAACATTTATTCATGAGATGTAAAATTATTTAATCATTTATATACCTAATTACGACTCCCGCATGTGTTACCAAAGACATCTGTTTTGCCATTTCCTTTAGAGATCAAAAAATGAAACTAGTGTTTAAATCTTATGGTGAAAAATAAATGGACTAAACATTTGGTAAATATTCCTTCAGCTACAATTATGATGGGTAGTCATATATGGTTAAATTACCCAGAATACCCAAATTAAATTTCGGTAGACAAAAATATAATGGGTAGTTATGCAAGGGGCGGTGATTTTTAAATGCAGGTTGGACGTTTGGGCTTCGGTTTGTAACTTAAGATGAATTTTTTTATTTGATGTTGGCAACCTCCCCAATATAATATTAATTTATTCATGTCAAGGGTTGAAGAATATAGAGTAGAACCGCAAAAAGAGGGAACGGAAGTTTTTAACTTACTACTTCGAGTGATTTTACATCGAATTTCTTCAAACCTTTTCAAAAACCTTTTTTTTTCGGAGTTAAAACAAATGTAACAACAGGTCGATTTCTTCTGTATTTTCGAAATTGTATTTTTAAAATCTGGGAGGGAAACAATTTTCCTGTTTTCAACAGTAATATCAAAAAGGAGTTTTTCAATTTAAAAATACCCACAAAAAAGTTTTAAATATTTTGCAGGTTTTTAAGATACAGTTTTAATTGGTTGTGATAAAAAGCTTGAAAACCATGGGTTAGAGAAATAATAGTTTTCTGAAATGAACATCAAATAAATTACAATGTTCATTAAAGAAAAGAAAGAGCTATATTAAACTGATGGAGAGCGGAAATAAAGTCAAATAAATTTTGTAGCTCAAAACTACCATAAGTCAACATCAATTAAAAAAAAATAAAACACAAAATGAACAGAAATTACAATAAATAACCGATTCAAACTCAAAACGAGCAGAAACTAAGAGGCTTAAAAAAACAACAGAACATAATTTCTATTTTACTTAATATTACATACTAGTTTTCTCTTTCTTTCAGGAATGAATACAAGTATATATATATTGCACTGTCAAACCAGGGGTGGCTCGAAGCACCCAGACAAGATGGGGGGATGAGGTCCCCTCATTTAAATGACTCCTAGATCACATTAAAAGACTCGTGAAAATTTATTAAACATTTATCCTTTATCATTTATACTTATCTATCGAAACAAGCAAGAAGCTAAAACGGAATGCCTCATGTTGAAATTCGTGACTAATAACAGCTATATTTGTATTCGCGTCTTCTTCAGAGTGGACCACCGCTGGACAATTTTGTTTAAGTCAATGGCATCGATGAGGTCATTCTCATTCGCCAACAATATGAGTGAATCTGGTCAAGAATCAACCATGGCAGTTCTCGGCAAATTCTTAACAAACTTGAACTAACTAAATATTCTTTCGGCAGCAGCAACTGCAACAAATGCTATTGCAGTCAATTCGCAAAGATGATTAGCTTACTTAAGCTGATGTTGCTGGCAATTTCCTTTACCTAGGGCATCTCTGAAGCAAGCTGTGTTGTAGAAAAACTGAAACAGTACTTCAAGCTCTACTTAAAAATCAGTAGAGTCTTGAGTTCTTTCTTCGGTTGGAAAAAACGTTGTTGCTAGCTAAATATCTGCAACTGAAACCCTTTTTTAAGGAGGTTGAAGTAAGGAGCAAAATGGCTGAAAATTGACAAGCCAAGCTATGAGATTATCTCCCATCAGTGTAGTCAACCTTTCAAGGAGGATTATAAAATATTGTCTATAGAACTGATACTTTGGGATCTCGGCTTGACTCTGAGTTCGGCTGTGAAAACAAGATGGTCCAAGCCGCCAACGATGATATCTGACGAAACCTTCCTCTGGATTGACTTCTCTCATTCTGGCAAACACTTTTACGCTTTCAATGAAATCGTTCATTTCATCCTCCGATATTCTTTCGAAAAGTTTCTTCATAGCTTCAAGCATGTCGATTACATCGATAATGTTGATATCCCCTTTTTCAAGTTTTCCTGCTGCTATCCTAATCTTGTACATGCATTTTTTGCATATACATGAGGCAAGCGATAAATCCGAAGTTTATAATGCTTTTCAGAAGGCTACTAGCTTGAGCCTTCGTCTTCATATCGTTGTTCTTTATCTGTTTTGTTTCGTAAACTACTGCATCAAACAAAGTAACTAGTGCTTGTATGGTTCGCCGATGGTTCGCTTGAGGCAAGCGATAAATCCGAAGTTTATAATGCTTTTCAGAAGGCTACTAGCTTGAGCCTTCGTCTTCATATCGTTGTTCTTTATCTGTTTTGTTTCGTAAACTACTGTATCAAACAAAGTAACTAGTGCTTGTATCCCTTGCAGTTCGCCGAGTCTGTGATAAGTTTCGGAGATTAAAGGTGTTTTCAATCAAAGAGAATTTTTCTTTAAGGGTGGCGAAATGCTTTGTAGATGAAGAGAAAAACACTTGTATGTCGTTAAGGATGTTGAAAAGCTCGGCTAACAAAATAGGTGAATTCCAACTATGTTATATTACAATGTTTATTCTGTGGGTCTGGCAGGGAATATAAGACACATGGCGATCGAGAGGTTCAGATATTTTTTGCTGGGCTCCATGAAATTGACCAGACATTGCACTTGCATAGTCATAAGACTGGAAAGCTAGTTTATACAGAAGAATTCCTCTTCTTGACAATGTTCCTATTATAATTTCTGTCATACCATTCCTGATTTTGTCATTAGCCTCGCTGACATCTAATATTTCCTTTCTAGGTGTTCCTTTTGAGCTGATACTACGGATTACGACCGCAAGCTTATCAGAATGTGAACTTGATATTGTGAAGCATCGGGTATCGTATCCAGCCATCAGAGAAAGAATTTATGAATCCAAAATTCCGTCGAGGATCTTCTCCCTGACTTCTATTTGAAGAAAGTCAAAGAACTCGTTCTGAGGCATTGTGCATAAATTTGTATGGTCCATATCGGGTACCGAGAGCTGCCACATATCTCGCTAGAAGTTAAAGAGTTTGACCAAAGTTGCCGTTTTGTTCTTCGGTTCTCCTAAAGCCAATGTCTTGTATCGTCAGGGTCCTTGCAACGTCCAAAAAGCTTTCAATATTTTTTGTTTGTTTCTTCACCTTTTGTTTGCTGCAAAACCTTGGTTCGAGTGCTCTTATCAAGTAGGAAATTCACATGACTGCTGTTATTGACAAAGGGACAGAAATAGAACAAAACTGCTTTGTGTGACTCGGAAGAGAAATGACTTGCCAATTTTACTCTCGTTGCCTTTACTTTACTCTTCATTTTTTGCCATTGCCGCATACGGTCTTCCACCCAAGTTTTCAAGATTGGTCGCTCCTGGCACAGCTAGAGAAAAGGAAGCACACGAAGCAGAAGGCAGCATCTTTCTCAATATTGTATTCTAAGAACTAGCAATCCTCATTCCATCCCGGATAATCACTGTCCTGTATACATTTGCTCTGAAAAGGTCTCGTGGGGCTTCTTTCATTTGAATTCTAATTATTTTCCAATTGTGTTTAGAAATTTCTTGCCATCTTTTCCACTCTTGGTCAAAGTTTGACCGACACTCTATGCACGTGACCTTGTCTCTTGCTTTTGGTTTGTTCATATTATCTTGTCAGGGTTTAATTAAACTTTCCCCAACTGCTGAACCACCAAACCGAAATAAATCCTATGCGAGCATAAACAAATTTTTAAGGCGAGTTGCTAGGCTACTAGTCCAGTTGCTTTAAACTTGTGACTATTCTATTTACATGCAAATTCGGTTTTCGGTATCTACGACTGAAGCCAAGAAGTGCTAAAATTAACCATTCCTCTTCTGAGAAGTTTGAAAACCCGAAATTTTTTTAAGGAGAAGGAAAATGCGACGAAGAAACCAACAAACCGAAATAAATCATATGCGAGCATAATCAGATTTTTAAGGCGAGTTGCTTGGCAACCTGTCCAGTTCCTTTAAACCTGGTTTAATTTAAACGACTCTGTTTAAATCTGAAATTTTTAAAAATAAGAATCAAACGACAAAATAAAACGACTATTCTATTTACATGCAAATTCAATTTTCATTATCTACGACTGAAGCTAAGCAGCGCTAAATGTAACCATTTCTCTACTGAGAAGTTTAAAAATCCCAAATTCTTTTCAGGAGAAGGAAAATACAATGTAGACTGTCTCTGACTGACTTGAGTGCCTGGAAACTGGATGAGGCTAAAATAACTGACTCAAATGACTTCAAAAAGTAGGGCCAGAACCAGACAAAAACAAATCATGCCCGAGCATAAGCAGGCTGTTAAGGCATATGTTGCTTCCAGTCTCTTTAAGACTGATTTAATTTAAAGACTCTATTTGAAAACTAAATTTTAAAAATTAAAATTAAACGATAATATACAAAGAGAAAAAAAATCATATTCAACAATATTTCTGAAATGGAAACATTCAAGTATTTAAAATAAAAAAATAGCTGATTATGACAAAATATGAACCAATTCCCAGCGCTGACTGCAACTAGAAATTTAATGCTATTTTAAACCATATGAAAATTAAAATAGTATTTAAGTTAAATAATTAAAAATAATATTTTTCGAGACATTCACTTACGATAAAAACAAGTATACAAAATCATAAGTAAAGCTTAAAACCATAGGTGTGAGAAAATAAATCTGTGTTGAGAGAACCATACACCAAGTTGTTTGTTTCGGCAGTGAGTATTTTGAAGGAAAATGACTTCCAAGAAAACGGAAATAGTTAACCTATAGGGAAATTATTGAAAATTGTAGGAAAATCGTACAATTTTAAAGCTTTGGGAGATTGGATTGCATATTTGAATGACAATCGATTATAAGACACAATTTACTATTACAATAGCTATATTTTAGACATCAATTAACGCGTACGATGTATGCTGAAAATATTTTCAACCAAGTTGATGAAGATAGTGATGGATACATTGGACTACCTGAATTTCAAAAACTTTGTCTTCGGCTCAAAATTGATCCCTGTTCATCAGTTGACCTCTTCAACCAACTTGACAAAGACTGTGACGGCAAGATTAGCTTGGAAGAATTCAGCAAGAGTTTGAATGATCATTTAAATGTTAAAAGTGATATAATACTGCGTAGTGTTGAAAGTCAATTGGACCAGCGAGAGCGCGAAGCAGAAATAAAATGGGAGAAGTACTTAACTCGTCTAAGCACGGACGCCGTCGATTGCTTAAACAAAAGGTACGTAGGCTATTGAATAATTGACATTATTTCCCTTTGCAATTTATTAGCATATACCCCCGCCCCTCTCAAGGTGGGAAAATCCTATGCTATGATACTCGAGCTATAGGCCTAATAATCTAAAGAACTCATTAAATCTGGAACACTTGCTGCATAAAGACGGATGCCAAAAAATACGATGGATATCTCAGGAGCCAGTAGGCATGTAAAGAACGTGCGCTGTTTTAAAACTACCAACTTGAAGATTTAGCTTCTTTAAATTTGTAATTATTTTATTTATAAAACACTGAAATATTTCTTTTTTTTTACGGTTGTTCATGCTTCCGAATTATGTTTCATCACAGATGCGTGCACATTTAAGCAGTGGCATCAATTCACGAAAATTTAGGAATTGAAAATCAAGTATTTTACAGTAGGCATCAAGATATGGCTAATTTTAGAAAAAAACCAAGACAGATAGTCCGAGTAATTGAGAGGCAAAAATGTTTAAATGCCGTTCAAAATTTAACTGGAGGGGTAAATTGTGCATTTTCAGTGAAAATACAAAACATAAAAAGGCATTTTAAAATGAATATATCCCAAAGAGAAAAGTTTTTTGAAATCTAGTAGGAGTTCCGAAAAGGGTACATGCATCCTACCCCAAATTGACGCCACTGCTTTTAAGAGGAAAAATATCGATACCATTATTTTAGGGTGGAAAAGATGGCAAATAGAGACGTAGTTCAAATACATTCTAGATTTACTTAGCTTCAGTGATTTCCCTCCATTGAAATTACTTTTGAGGCCATAGGCCATTAAAATTAACAACATCAGAAATAAAAATCTATCATCATTCAAACTCAAAACGACTAGAAATCAAAAAAATCGTGGAAATGAACTATATGTAAGGAGCAATGCGGCTCAATAGTAACCGAAACTCTAAGAAATAGAGTATTGATAACAATAGCAAAACATCAAGTGATCTTAATGAAAATCACACCATCAGATTCAACATATTAAAGAACCTTACTGCAGATGTTTCAAGCTCCTATATGCAAAAATGGGGAATTTTGCATTTTTTGCCTGAAGAATGATCACGGATGCGTGTGGATTTGATTGATTTTTTGTTTTTCCCAGGACTGGTCGTATCAAATCAGTCATCCTAGAGGGTCGTGAGAAGGTTCATTTGATCGGAAATCAAAAGTTCTAGTGCTCATTTTAAGTAACCAAAAATACTGGAGGACACCTAGCCCCCTCCCACGCCCCTTTTTCCCCAAAGTCACCTGATCAAAATTTCGAGACAACCATTTTGTTCATCATAGTCGAAAGATTTAGTAACTATGTCTTTAAGGATGACTTGACCCCCCCC
This sequence comes from Artemia sinica, assembly GCA_027921565.1. NCBI lineage: Eukaryota > Metazoa > Arthropoda > Branchiopoda > Anostraca > Artemiidae > Artemia > Artemia sinica. The sequence goes on along the minus strand of CM051269.1, from coordinate 19,629,832 downwards.
CCCACAGTCCCCGGGGAAGGGATGCAAGCTATGAACTGTGCCCATTGTATACATATAGTATTGGTTATTTGTAAGTATATATACATATGCATATATATATATATATATATATATATATATATATATATATATATATATATATATATATATATATAATATATATATATATATATATATATATATATATATATATATATATATATATATATATATATATAGGGGGGATTTTTCTGGTGGGGGGATTACTTGGGAGGATCTTTTCATTGAGGAATTTTGGCAGAGAAAGGAAATTTTCCAAGTAGGGGGGTTGACGGATTTCCTGGCATTATTTAAAAAAAACGATAAAAAAATTAGATAAAACAAAGTTTTTCCAACTGAAAGAAAGGAGCAACATTAAAACTTAAAACGAACAGAAATGATTACGCTTATGAGGAAGTTAATCCCTCCTCAATACTTCGCTCTTTAAATAATTTTTTTTTTTATCGTATAAAAGTTTATTATTCTAATAGTGAAACAGCAAAACACAAGTAGAACAAAACGGAAATTTGTTCTTTAAGACAGTGGAATGCGAACTGTAAATGAATATACAAATAGTCAAACTTTAGCGTAAACAGCGAGGTATTGAGGAGAGGGCAAACTTTTTATATACGTAATAATTTCCGTTCGTTCTAAGTTTTAATGGTGCTTCTTACTTTCAGATGAAAAAACCTGTTTTTCTATTTAATTACTATTAAGTAATAAATGAAATTTATAGCGAACAGAAATTAAATAAACAATCATAGCAAACAAAAATACAAAAGGTACCTATTAATCGGTATATAAATCTTAAAACGAATAAAACTTAAATTGAATTTGCAAATCGAGCTTAAAACGAACAGAAATCTTTCACTGCTGCAGTATAAATGAAACCCAAAACGAACAGAAATTAAATAAAGATTTTAAGAATTTAATTAGATATCTTAAAACGAGTAAAGCTTAATTTGAGTATGCATATCAAGCTTAAAACGAACCAAAATCACTCCAAACATGAATTTGGCTGCTGCCCCCTTTCCTAGCAGTAAAAATATAAAGCCTACTGCGTCATTGGCAACTTACTGAAATGCTTAAGATTTTATTCCAGTGCAATTTTCGTTTTGTGCCATTTGTTTTATTGCCATTTGCCAAGAAAAGTATTAACAAAAAACCTCGTAGTGGATTTTTTCGATAATAGACACAAGATGTGTTAACAGATATTAATAGTCGCAGTCGTGAGTATTACCTTATTGCCCTTTTCCCGACTGAGGCTAGGAATGAGCTCCAACGAGAGGCTAGTGATGTTAACGCGCTGTCAAAAAGTGTAGACGCATCAAAAAGTTCGTGGTGACAAACTGTAAGTAAGGAGTGACCTGGCTCAATAGTAAACGAAACTATAAAAAACGGAATTTTGATACCAATAATTATATCAAAAGAATTGAATTTTTATGCTGATTTCAAATATATAAGTTTTATTAAGTTTTGTCGTACCTATCAAAGGTTACGAGCCTGAGAAAAAAGGGGTAAACACCCCTAAACGTCATAGAATCTGAATAAAAATCGCAACATCAGATTCATGGTATTACAGAAACCTACTATAGAGGTTTCAAGCTCATATCTGTAAAAATGTGGAATTTTGTTTTTTTTTACCAGAAGAAAGATTACGGACTCATGTTTATTTTCAGTTTATTTATTTATTTATTTTTGTTTTTCCCAGGGGTGATCATATCGACTCAGTGAGCCTAAAACCTCGGGAGAGGGTTCATTCTAACGGAAATTAAAAGTTCTAGTGCTATTTTTAAGTAGCCAAAAAATTGGAGGGCAACTAGGCCCCCTCCCACGCCACTTTTTTCCACAATAGTCCGATAAAAATATTGATATTGCTATTTTGTTCAGCATAGTTGAAAGACCCAATAATTATGTCTTTGGAGATAGCATGACCCCCCACAGCCCCTGGAGAAATGTCTAAGTTATAAGATTTGTCTATTATTTACGTATAGAATTTGTTATTGTGAAGTATGCATGCATTTTTCAGGTGAGGAGGATAGGACAAATTTTCTACTGGGGGTATTTTGCACGGGGGGAATTTGTCAAGAAGATGGAAGTTTCCAGGGGTTTGAACTTTTAAGGGAAAATTTTATACTTGCGGAATTCGCCAGAATTCTTATGCGAAATTTCTTTTTATCTCTTGCTTTCTCTTTACTGACTCAATTTTTTACGCGTGGACATGATTAGGGTAATTATCCTTGGTAAATTTTCACGAGGATTGAATTGTCCAAAGGATATATCCATGGGGAGGGAGATTTTCTGCCAGATTTCCTGGCTTCATTTAAAAACGATCAGGAATTAAATAAAAAAAAAGTTTTTTCAGCTCAAAGAGGAATATTAAAACTTATAACAAACGGAAATTATTACGTATATGAGGGTGTTTCTCCTTCCTTAACGCCATGCTCTTTGCGCTAAAGTTTAAATTTTTTCCCAATTCTTTAAGAACGCCTCCTGAAAGACAAGGGTCGTTTAATTAGAACAATAAGCAACTTTTTTAAAGGTGCCGAAAAAACTTTAGCGTGAAGAGCGAGCTGTTGAAAAGGGGGCAACCCCCCTCATATACATAATAATTTCCGTTCATTTTAAGTTTAAAGTTGCTCCTTTCTTTGAGCTGAAAAAACTTGTTGTATTTTAATTTAATAGCAAATAAAGGGCCACATACTTTGTCCAGTGTCATAAAACATACAATGATTACGCGATAAATTGCCTTATCTATATGATGATTTACTTTCGTTTGACGTGATTTCGTTTATTGAAGCACGGAATGATTATTCTCCTACATCATCCCTCCCTGGGTACTTGGCTAAATAGGTAGTGCGCAAACCATCAAGAAATAATAGACAATATGGTGGTATTTTGGTTTTGATTAAATCATCTGCTATTGATGGTCATGAAAAAATGAATGGTAGATTTGAACACTTACTTTGGCTGCGTATTTATTTTAAATATAGGAAGCAATTAATTTTCGTTGTAGAGTATATTCCTCCACAGGGTATTTCGTAATTTGTTCTGTTTTTTCTTTAGAAAATACTTGGAAAATTTTAGTTGAAGAATTGTCGCTAATACAAGAAAGTTTGTATCAGCACTAGTGATCTGGAGTAGTGTTGGACGATATTGGATATCGACATCAATATGTCGATAAATCGCAACAAATGTAGATATCGAATATCGAAACGTAAATATCGAAAACGAGATTATTTCGGTTTTTTGTGGTATCTACCGGTGAATATCCAGCAGAAAAGATCCAAAATAGAAAATTGTTTCGCAAATGGCCGAGAAGAAGAATAATCTATTCAATATACTGATTCATATGTATCCATAAGAATGCACGGGTGTATCCATAAGAAGGCATAGTCCGTTCCGAAACTCCGTTTAGTGAGGGTGGGCTCTCAAATGTTGCTGAGAACCTCCAAAAGACTTGGCTAGATAAAATGCCTCCTATGCTTATAGGCCATGTTCAGATCACACTCGTCAAAATTGTCACATACCTCAATCCGCGTTTCTAGAAATTGTATATTACCCCTGACGATCTTTTCCAAGTTGAGAGTAAATAGCAAGAGACATGGATTGGGCCTTTCTGAAATCTGTATCAGTAGACCCATGTGCCGTGACAGACCCTGTGGTTCAGCCACTACAGAATCAAGCCAGTTTGTGGGGATCACAAGACCAGGTTTTAGTAGTCAATGCCAGGCAAGCTTCGTCAGTAGCTGTATCTGTCATGGCTGTATCTGTCGAGTAGGGAGTCTTTAGTTCCAAGAAAAACTGATCCACTCAATTCTTGAAAGTCTTGTAATATGGTTCTAAGAAATACCTAAGCGAACTTGTTATAAAATTAATATCCATGCCTGCCATCAATATCCTTTCTGAGAGTGGATTTCAAGCCTGATTAGAAATAATCAAATAGTTTGTGGTAACAAACTGTAAGTAAGGAACAACTCGGCCAAATAGCAATCGAAACTCTAAAAAACGGAATTTTCATTACAATAGATAAATGAAATGAATAGGCTTTTTATGCCTACTCCAGATATATAAAATTCGTCAAGTTTCATGTAGGCTACCCATCAAAAGCTACGAGCCTGAAAAAATCTGTATATTTATTTAGAAAGGGCGGGAACACCCCTAAAAAGTCAATGGATCTTAATAAAAATCACACGATCAGATTCAACATATCAGAGAACCATACTGTAAGGTTCTAGCTTCGTTCTGGAAAAATGTGAAATTTTGTACTTTTTGCCAGAAGAAAGATCGCGGATCCGTGTTAATTTGTTCTGTTTTTATTTTGTGTCTGTGTGTGTGTGTGTGTTTGTGTGTGTGTGTGTGTGTGTGTGTGTGTGTGTGTGTTTGTGGTGTGTGTGTGTGTGTGTGTGTGTGTGTGTGTGTGTGTGTGTGTGTGTGTGTGTGTGTGTGTGTGTGTGGTGTGTGTGTGTGTGTGTGTGTGTGTGTGTGTGTGTGTGTGTGTGTGTGTGTGTGTGTGTGGTGTGTGTGTGTGTGTGTGTGTGTGTGTGTGTGTGTGTGTGTGTGTGTGTGTGTGTGTGTGTGTGTGTGTGTGTGTGTGTGTGTGTGTGTGCTTTTTCTTTGACAGAGTGATCGTATCGAATCAATGGTCCTATAAGATCGGGATAGGGCTCATTCGAACAGAGATTACGGTTCTAGCTTCAAATTTTCGTGACCAGACGATTGGAGGGCAACTAGATTTCCCCTCTCCTTCCCATGCTCCTTTTTTCCAAAGTAATCCGATCAAAATTTTGAGATGCCCATTTTGATCAGCATAGTTGAAAGATCTAGTATCATGCCTCTGGGGATGACACGACCCTGAAAGTCCCTGGAGAAAAGGGTTGTAAGTTATGAAATGTGTCTAGTGTTTACATATAGTATTTGTTATTGGGAAGTAAACAGATATTTTTAGGAAAGAGTGAATTTTACGTGGTGGGATTTTACAAGGGAAGAATTTTCCGTGGCGAGGAAAGTTTCTGGGGAAGAACTTTAAAAGGGAACTATACACGGGGATGGGGGAATTTACTAGAATTCTTATACAAAATTCTTTTTATTTGATTTACTTTCTCTTTGCAAATTAAATTTCACATGTGGAGATATTCTGGGAAAATTGCCCAGAGAAAATTTCCAAAGGAGTTAAGATTGTCTGGCGGATTTTTCCGTTGGGGTATTTTCTGCGGGAGAGATTCTCCATGCGGGGAATTTCACGTGGGACAAACTTTCCCTTGAGGCATTGGGACGGGAGAATTTCGAGGAAAATTTTCCACGGAGGGAGGATTTCCGGCACGATTTGAAAAACGATTAGAAATTAAAAGAAAAACAGGTCTTTTTTTCAAACGAAAGTAGGCTTAAAAATAATTTTCCAGCCGGAATTGTCCGCAGGAAATTTTTGGGGGAATTTTCAGCAGGAATGGGGTTATCTGGGGATGGGAGACCTTACGTGGAAGAAACCTTCCAAGGAGGAATTTTCTTGGGAAGGATTTTCCATGGAGCGAAAAGGCAGATTTTCTAGCACAATTACAGAAACAATCAGAAATTAAATAAAAATCTATTTTGTCCACTAAAAGCAAGGAGCAATATTAAAACTTAAAATGAACAGAAATTATCATGTATATGAGGGCATATCCCCCTCCTTAATACCTCGCTCTTTGCGCTAATTTTAACTTTTTGTCCGAATTATTTAAGAACAACTCCTGAAACACAAGAGCTGTCTAATTAGACTAAGGCATTGTTAAAATACAAAAAGAAACTTTGGCGTCAAGAGCAAGGTATTGAAGAGGGGTTATCCCCCTTATATACGGAACAATTTCTGTTCTTTTAAGTATCAGAGCTGCTCCTTACTCTCAGTTGAAAAAAAACGATTTTTAATTTAGTCACTGAAGGGCTGAACCAATTTTTTGGGAAAAATATTGATATGTTAATGATTTGAATAGCCAAAAATAGTCAGTAACTTATTTTTCTTTACCCTCAGCCCGAGTAATTCCAAATCATGGTTTCTTTTTAATATTTGTTAATGTAATAGAATTTTTTTTATTTTCTTCAAAATTTGGAAAAAAATTGTGCAAAATACTCTTTAATTTCAAATTTTGACATTGAATTTTGCCAAAACTTAAGGTTAATCTGAGCAATAAAACTAATCAGAAATATCGAAATCAATATATCGATTATCGAATATCGAAAGTAAAAATTTCGATATATCGATATATCATTTAATCAAATTATCGCCAAACACTACTTCCTACTGACATTTTAAAACTGGTTGCGTTTAAACCTGTAAGCTTAATTACGTAGCGAGTTGATTTTATCGAACAAAAAAAAAAAAAATATAATTTCTAGGCATTTTCCTAGTTTGAATTAAAACTTAAAGCTATTGCTCAGGCACCGTAAATATTTTTGCTGTTTACATAATAACTTTATCGATTTTGAACTGAACTTTAAAATTTTTTCGACTTTTTTTCATGTCTTAAAAAGACATTGCTTATACTTATAAGAAAAAATTCGGTAATGGTGTGATCTAACAACGATTTCTAATAAGCTTAAAATTTTTGGTTTTCATTTTTACGGTTTTTAAGCTGTTGTAGTCCCTTATTAAAATATATACAAATATTTTTGCAATTACTGGTTTTTTGCTCTTTACGCAATTTAATGTCTTTTCATGCTGATGCTCTTCAAAGATATTTGATTATTACCGCAAGTCCGATTTCTAACAATGGTTTCTACTAAGCTTCTATCTTTTGGTTTTCTTTTTTAAGGTTTTTGAATTGTTGCAATCCCTTGCTAAAATATATGCAAATATTTTTGCAATTACCAGTTTTTTACTCTTTAAGCAATTTAATATAAACGTATCCATACGTGAACATCTTCAATTTTTGAACTTAAGCTGACAAGTATCATGACGTCATTGTGAATTTTTACTACATGACTTCATTTGCAAAAACCAAAATTAAGGCTCTTAACGAATATTCTCTTACCTATCTAGATCTTTTTTTTTATGCGATAATAAATCAGGATGCCAATTTTCCCGAAAAAATTTGGAGCCATTTTCGAGAAAAAAAAACATAAATACATACATACACACTTATTGCTCACTTATAAAGATAGTTTATATATATATATATATATATATATATATATATATATAGATATATATATATATATATATATATATATATATATATATATATATATATATATATAGTATATATATATGTATATATATATATATATATATATATATATATATATATATATATTATATATATATATTATATATATATATATATATATATATATATATATATATATATATACATATATATATATATAGATATATATATATATATATATATATATATATATAATATATATATATATATATATATATATATATATATATATATATATATATATATTATATATATATATATATATAATATATATATATATATATATATATATATATATTATATATATATATATATATATATATATATATAATATATATATATATATATATATATATATATATATATATAATATATATATATATATATATATATATATATATATATATATATATATATATATATATATTATATATATATATATATAATATAATATATATATATATATATATAGTATATATATATATATATATATATATATATATATATATATATATATATATATATATATATATATATATATATATATATATATATATATATATATATATATATATATTATATATATAATATATATATATAATATATATATATATATATATATATATATATATATAGATATATATATATATATATATAATATATATATATATATATATATATAGATATATATATATATATATATATATATATATATATATATATATACATATATATATATATATATATATATATATATATATATATATATATATATATATAATATATATATATATATATATATATATATATATATATATATATATATATATATATATACATATATATATATATATATATATATATATATATATACATATATATATATATATATATATATATATATATATTTTTATTTCAACGTGAAGTTTATTTTTTAACGTGATAATTTTATTTCAACTTTTTTTACATGTCTTAGAATGAAATAAGTACACAATTAAGGACAAGTACACAATATGGGATTAGTGAGATGGTTATTGATTTGAGCAATCAAGGACTGCAACCACCAATGGCCCTAGCCACCAAGGACCTCAACCTCCAAGGTCCCCTCTCCCTATCCTCCAAGGGGCCCCCTCCCTCCAACTCTTCGGGCCCATCCCCCCATTTCTTCTTATACTTTTTGAAGTTATTTTTTAACATGATAATTTTATTTCAACTTTTTCCATGTGTCTTAGAATGACATAAAACATACTTAAAGTATGAAAAATTCACATTTAAGCTAGATTTCTTAACGTTTGTAGATGTGTGTTGTCTGAAACCTATTATTTGGGGTGCTTGGTTTACTATTTCTTACTTTTCTGACCTAGGTTTCTTAGCCTGTCGTAGGTGTGTGTTGTCTGAAATCTATGATATGGGATGCTTTGTTTACTATTTTAGGCTTTGATTAGCTAGGTTTCTTAGCCTTTCGTAGGTGTGTGTTGCATGACAATTATGATTTTGGATTTCTAGTTTGCTATTTTGGACTTTTCTGAGCTTGAGTTCCTAGCCGTAGGTTTATGTTGTCTGAAACCTATGATTTGGGATGCTTGGTTTACTATTTCGCACATTTATGAGCTAGGTTTCATAGCCTTTCATAGGTGTATGTTGTATGAAACCCAGTGATTAACTTTAATATTTTTTTGGGAGGTGGGGGATGATCCAAGGCCTCATTGGGTACATGTTTGCATTTTTTTTTTTAGTAAAGTTGGGTTTTTGTTTTCAGAAATATGAACATCCCAGTTTAAAATACATCTGATTTAATTAATAAAATTTGATTTTTTTAATAAAGTTGGGTTTTAGTTTCAAGAAATACGAACATCCACGTTTAAAATACATATGATTTTATTAATAATATTTGATATTTGAATAAAGTTGGGTTTTAGTTTTCGGAAATAAGAACACGCACGTTTAAAATACATGTGATTTTATTGATAATATTTGATTTTTTTTTAATAACGTTGGGTTTTAGTTTTCAGAAATAAGAACGTTAAAATACATCTGGTTTTATTAATAATATTGGATTTTCTAATAAAGCTGGGTTTTAGTTTTCAGAAATAAGAACGACCATGTCTAAAGTACATCTGATTTTATTAATAATGCTTGATTTTTTTTTTAATAAAGTTGGGTTTTAATTTTCAGAAATACGAACATCCCCAGTTAAAATACATCTGATTTTATTAATAAAACCAGATGCTTTTTAATAAAGTTGGGTTTTAATTTTCAGAAATATGAACAACCATGTTTAAAATACCTGTGATTTTATTAATAATATTTGATTTTTTTTGATAAAGTTGGGTTTTAATTTTCAGAAATACGAACATCCCCGTTTAAAATACATCTGATTTTATTAATAAAACCAGATGTTTTTTAATAAAGTTGGGTTTTAGTTTCTAATTGTTTCAATATTAAAGGGTTCCTATAAAATCAGATGTATAAAATCATAAAGTTGGGTTTTAGTTTCTAATTGTTTCAATATTAAAGGGTTCCTCTTTTCATTTCTGAATTTTCTCAAAGAAAGTTACAGATCAATTCTAATTTTTGCCGATGAAAATATTCCACTTCAGTTCTGATTTTTCTCAAAGAGGTGAAAAAAGTAAAGTTCTGTTACAGATTTCTCGTAAACGATAGAAAAAAGTTATACTTTGATTGCGAATATTCACCATGAAGATAAAAAGTTCCACTTTAATTCTAAGATTTCTCAAAGAAGAGAAAAAAGTTACAGTTCAATTCTATTTTTTCTAAAGAAAATAAAAAAAGTTCCATTTCAGTTTTTAATTTTCTCAAAGACATAAAAAATTTTAAGTTCTGTTCTAAGTTTTTCCATAGAAGATAGAGAAAAGTTATACCTTGATTGTGAATATTCGCCAAGAAGATAAAAAGTTCCACTTTAATTCTAAGTTTTCTCAACAAAAGGAAGAAAAGTTCAAGTTCTCTTCTGAATTTTCTCGAAGAAAAAAAAAGAGAAAAATTTAGACTATGATTCTGAATACTCGCCATGAAGATCAAGAGTTCCGCTTTAATTCTGAGTTTTCTCAAAGAGGCGAAGAAAAGTTCAAGTTCTCTTCTGAAGATAAAAAGTCCCACTCTAATTCTGAGTTTTCTCAATAAAGTGAAGAAAAGTTCAAGTTCTCTTCTGAATTATCTCAAAGAAAAAATAAGCTACAGATCAATTCTAATTTTTTCCAGAGAAAATAAAAAGGTTCCACTTCAGTTCTGATTATTCTGAAAGAGGTGAAAAATTTAAAGTCCTGTTCTAAATTTCTCGTAAAAGATAGAAAAAAGCTATACTTTGATTGCGAATATTCGCCATGTTCCACTTTAATTCAGAGTTTTCTCAAAGGAGTGAAGAAAAGTTCAAGTTTTCTTCAGGAAATTTCTGAATGAAAAGAAAAAAGTTACAGTTCAATTCTTATTTTCTCCAAAGAAACTAGAAAAAAAGCTTCCACTTCAGTTCCGATTTTTCTCAGAGGTGAAAAAATTTAAAATTCTGTTCTAAATTTTTCTGTTTGAAGATAGAAAAAAGTCATACTATGATTGTGAATATTCTCCATCAAGATAAAAAGTTCCACATTAAATCTGTGTTTTCTCAATGAAGGAAAGAAAAGGTCAAGTTCTCTTCTGAAAATTTCTCAATGAAAAAAGTTACGGATCAATTCTAATTATTTCAAAAATAAAAAGGTTCCTCTTTTCATTTCTGAATTTTCTCAAAAAAAAGTTACGGATCAATTCTAATTTTTTCCAATGAAAATAAAAATGTTCCACTTCAGTTCTGATATTTGTCAAAGAGGTGAAAAAAATTTAAAGTTATAATTTAAATTTCTCGTAAAAGATAGAAAAAAGATATACTTTGATTGCGAGTATTCGCTATGAAGATAAAGAGTTCCACTTTAATTCTAAGATTTCTCAAAGAAAAGAAAAAAGTTACAGTTCAATTCCAATTTTTTCCAAAGATAATAAAAAAGGTTCCACTACAGTTCTTAATTTTCTCAAAGACATAAAAATTTCAAGTTCTGTTCTAAATTTTTCCATAGAAGATAGAAAAAAGTTATACTTTGATTGTGAATATTCTCCTTGAAGATAAGAAGCTCCACTTTAATTCTGAGTTTTCTCAATGAAGTGAAGAAAAGTTCAAGTTCTCTTCTGAATTTTCTCAAAGAAAAGAAATAAGTTACAGATCAATTCTATTTTTTTCCAAAGAAAATAAAAATATTCCACTTCAGTTCTGATTTTTCTCAAAGAGGTGAAATTTTTTTTTAAAGTTCTGTTCTAAATTTCTTATTAAAAATAGAAAAAAGTTATACTATGATTGTGAATATTCGCCATGAAGATAAAGAGTTCCACTTTAATTCTGAGTTTTCTCAAAGAAGTGAAGAAAAGTTCAAGTTTTCTTCTGAAAATAAAAAATTCCACTTTAATTCAAAGTTTTCTCAACGAAGTGAAGAAAAGTTCAAGTTCTCTTCTGAATTTTCTCAAAGAAAACAATAAGTTACAGATCAATTCTAATTTTTTCTAGAGAAAATAAAAAGGTTCCACTTTAGTTCTGATTTTTTCTGAAAGAGGTGAAAAAAAATTTAAATTTTTGTTCTAAATTTCTTGTAAAAGATAGAAAAAAGTTCTACTTTGATTGTGAATTTTCACCATGAAGTTAAGGAGTTCCACTTTAATTCTGAGTTTTTAATAAACATTCATATAAACATTCTTTGATAAACTTTTTAATAAACATTCACAGCGTTTGACATGCTAGTGTATCCTAAAATAATAGAAATATAACAAAGTAATGCATAAAATACTCTTATTGAAATAACAACATGTAGAATATTAGAGAAACATGCAAAATTTAGGTTAATTTAGGTTTACTTAGAGTGTTGCGCCACTCTAAGTGAACCTAAATTAACCTAACTTTTTGCATGCCTCTCTCACTACGACTGTTTGTCTGAGCGGATGTGCTGGCATCTATAACCAATCTAACCTTCTTTTTTTACTGAATTTTTTGGACTTTGAAAAATATTCAAATTTTTTTTACGAATCTTGAAATGACATGAAATATGCTTGCGGCTGTACCAATCGAACTCTATGCTTGCTGTTACATCGGAAGCGGCTTTAACAATGGTACTCCATGGTAAGTTATCGAGACTACCTAGTTTATTGCATGTATTAAATAAGTAATTTTTACCCCCTTGGAGGGATAAAAACCGGCATCATATTTAAAAAAAGTGAAAATGAATTATTCGAGGAAAGTGTGTAAACATGATAAAGTCATCGTTGCCTTGCAGGCTGACAAAGAGATATATTTGAACTATAAAACAAGTAGTAGTGGAGATCTTATTGGGAATGTATGCCTACGTTGTCATGACAGTGAGGAGTTAAATTCCTTTAAAGTACCCAAGAATTTCCATCATGCAAATGATGGATATGTGAAAGTATCATTTCCAGAGAAGTTAGTACTCAAAGAGAATGCTAACATAAAAATAATAGTTGATGAAGAGGGGCAATTTCTAGCTAATGGTTATGGTAACATGTTACTCGCTGATAGATCTTATAGACATCTTTCCGGTGTTAGCATTCGAATGAAAGCAAAGGGAAATAGAAGACTTGCTTACTGCTGCACTAATATCATAAATCATATCTTGTCTACGTGCCAGAACTGTTACATCTGTAAAAATAATGTGATAATAGACAATGAAATAGCTGTCAAAATAAAAAGGGCATTGGCAGACAATATCACTAATGAATATAAAGATAGATTAATGGAGAATAAAGCACAAATGAACATTATTACTACCAATGATAATATAGTCTATGAATCAAATAATACCAAGGATGAACGTGTATTGAACCTGTATGTGACACCCCAGTAAAAATTGTATATGACTCAAAATGGAATAATGATTATTCTAGTGGTTATGAACTAAGAGAAGTGAGTAACTCTAGTATCAAGAGAGAACAAGATGATTTATTTTATGGAACAGATTCAAAATGTCCAAAGTTGCTCAATAATATTAATAATGCATAATAATGTATGTAACATATTTTTATGTTAATATTCTACATGTTGTTATTTCATTAAAAATATTTTATGCATTACTTTGTTATATTTCTTTTATTTTAGGATACGCTAGCATGTCAAACGCTTAGAATAGTTATTAAAAAGTCGGAGATTTTTTTATTTTATTTGGAAAAAATTGGAATTGGGCTATAACTTGTTTCTTTTCTTTAAGAAAATTCAGAAGAGAACTTGAACTTTTCTTCACTTCGTTGTGAAAACTCAGAATCAAAGTGGAACCTTTTCTCTTCTCTGGGAAAACATTCAGAAGAGAACTTGAACTTTTCTTCACTTCTTTGAGAAAATACAGAATTAAAGCAGAACTTTTTCTCCTCTTGGAGGAAAAATTCAGAATCAAAGTATAACTTTTTCGAACTTCTATAGAAAATTTTAGAATTGCACTCTAAATTTTTTTTATTTCAGAAAATTCAGAAGAGAACTTGAAATTTCCTTCACTTCTTCGAGAAAATTCAGAAATAAAAGTGGAACTATTTATCTTCAGAAGAGAGAACTTGTACTTTTCTTCACCTCTCTGAGAAAACTCGGAATTAAAGTGGAACTTTTTCTATATTCTTGGAGAATATACAGAATTCAACTGTAACTTATTTTCTATCTTCTACGGAGAAAATTAGAACCGAAATTTTTCATATCTGAGAAAATTCAGAACTGAAGTAGAACTTTTTTCTCTTCTTTGGTAACATTCAGAATTGAGCTAACTTTTTTCTCTTCTTTAAGAAAATTCATAAGAGAACTTGAACATTTTTGCACTTCTTTGAGAAAAATCAAAATTAAAGTGGGACTCTTTATCTTCATGTTGAATACTCACAATCAAAGTAGAACTCTTTTCTATCTTTTACGAGAAATTTAGAACAGAACTTTAAATTTTTTTCACCTCTTTGAGAAAAATCAGAAATGAAGTGGAACGTTTTTATTTTCTCCTAAGAAAATTAGAATTGATCTATAACTTGTTTTTTTTCTTTGAGAAAATTCAGAAGAGAACTTGAACTTTTTTCACTCTATTGAGAAAATTCAGAATTAAAGTGGAACTTTTTATCTTCAGAAGAGAACTTGAACTTTTCTTCACTTCTTTGAGAAAACTCAGAATTAATGTGGAACTCTTTATCTTCATGGCGAATGTTCACAATGATAGTATAACTTTTTTCTATCTTTAAAAAAAATTTAGAACAGAACTTTAATTTTTTTTCACCTCTTTGAGAAAAATCAGAACTAAAGTGGAATCTTTTTATTTTCTTTGGGAAAAAAAGAATTGATCTATAAATTATTTCTTTATATGGAGGAAATTCAGAAGAGAACTTGAACTTTTCTGCACTTCGTTGAAAAAAATTAGAGTTAAAGTGGAACTTTTTATCTTCAAGGACAATATTCACAATCAAAGTATAACTTTTTTCTATCTTTTATGGAAAAATTTAGAACATAATTTTTAATTTTTTATGTCTTCAGAAAGTTAAGAACTGAAGTGGAACCTTTTTTATTTTCTTTAGAAAAAATTAGAATTGAACTGTAACTTTTTTTGAGAAAATTCAGAAATTAAAAGAGGAACCCTTTTTTTTTGAAAAAAATAGAATTGATCCGTAACTTTTTTCATTGAGAAATTTTCAGAAAAGAACTTGAACTTTTTGTTCCTTCATTGAGAAAACTCAGATTTAAAATGGAACTTTTTATCTTGATGGAGAATATTCGCAATCAAAGTATAACTTTTTTCTATCTTTTACGAAAAATTTAGAACAGAACTTTAAGTTTTTTTCATCTCTTTGAGAAAAATCAGAACTGAAGTGGAACACTTTTATTTTCATTGAAAAAAATTAGAATTGACCTGTGACTTTTTTTTGAGAAAATTCAGAAATAAAAAGAGGAACCCTTTTTTTGGGAAAATTAGAATTGATCCGTAACTTTTTTCATTGAGAAATTATCAGCAGAGAACTTAACCTTTTCTTTCCTACATTGAGAAAATTCAGATTTAAAATGGAACTTTTTATCTTGATAGAGAATATTCACAATCGTAGAATAACTTTCTTCTATCTTCAACAGAAAAATTTAGAACAGAACTTTAAATTTTTTTCACCTCTGAGAAAAATCAGAACTGAAGTGGAAGCTTTTTTTATTTTCTTTGGAGAAAATTAGAATTGAACTGTAACTTTTTTCTTTTCATTGAGAAATTTTCAAAAGAGAACTTGAACTTTTCGTCACTTCTTTGAGAAAACTCTGAATTAAAGTGGAACTTTTTATCTTCATGGCGAATATTCGTAATCAAAGTAAAACTTTTTTCTATCTTTTGCGAGAAATTTAGAACAGAACTTTAAATTTTTTTCTCTTCTTTGAGAAAAATCAGAACTGAAGTGGAACACTTTTATTTTCTCTGGGAAAATTAGAATTGACCTGTTACTAATTTTTTTTTTGAGGCAATTCAGAAGAGAGCTTGAACTTTTCTTCACTTTATTGAGAAAACTCAGAATTAAAGTGGAACTCTTTATCTTCAGAGCGAATATTCACAGTCATAGTATAACTTTTTCTTCTTTTTTCTTATAAAAAATTCAGAAGAAATTTGAACTTTTCATCACTTTATTGAGAAAACTCAGAATTAAAGTGGAACTTTTTATCTTCAGAAGAGAACTTTAACTTTTCTTCACTTCTTTGAGAAAACTCAGAATTAAGGTGGAACTCTTTATCTTCATGGCGAATATTTACAATCATAGTATAACTTTTTTCTATCTTTAATAAGAAATTTAGAACAGAACTTTAAATTTTTTTTTCGCCTCTTTGAGAAAAATCAGAGCTGAAGTGGAATCTTTTTATTTTCTCTGGAAAAAAATAGAATTGATCTGTAACTTGTTTCTTTTCCTTGAGAAAATTCAGAAGAGAACCTGAACTTTCTTCACTTCGTTGAGAAAGTTTAGAATTAAAGTGGAACTTTTTATATTGACAACGAATATTCACAATCAAAGTATAACTTTTTTTTATCTTTTATGGAAAAATTTAGAACAGAACTTTAAATTTTGTATGTCTTCGAGAAAATTAAGAACTGAAGTGGAACCTTTTTTATTTTCTATGGAAAAAATTAGAATGAAACTGTAAGTTTTTTCTTTTCTTTGAGAAATCTTAGAATTAAAGTAGAACTCTTTGTCTTCATGGCGAATATTCGCAATCAAAGTATAACTTTTTTCTATCTTTTACGAGAAATTTAGAACAGAACTTTAAACTTTTTTCACCTCTTAGAGAAAAGTCAGAACTGAACTGGAACATTTTTATTTTCATCGGAAAAAATTAGAATTGATCTGAAACTTTTTTTGAGAAAATTCAGAAATGAAAAGAGGAACCCTTTTATTTTGAAAAAATTAGAAACTAAAACCCAACTTTAAAAAAAAAAATCAAATATTATTGATAACATCACATGTATTTTAAACGTGGTTGTTCATATGTCTGAAAACTAAAACCCAACTTTATTAAAAAACATCTGGTTTTGTTAATAAAATCAGATGTATTTTAAACGGGGATGTTCGTATTTCTGAAAATTAAAACCCAACTTTATTAAAAAAAATCAAATATTAGTAATAAAATCAGATGTATTTTAAACATGGTTGTTCTTATTTCTGAAAACTATAACCCAGCCTTATTAGAAAATCAAATATTATTAATAAAACCAGATGTATTTTAAACGTGGATGTTCTTATTTCTGAAAACTAAAACCCAGAAAATTCAGAAATGAAAAGAGGAACCCTTTTATTTTGAAAAAATTAGAAACTAAAACCCAACTTTATTAAAAAAAATCAAATATTATTGATAACATCACATGTATTTTAAACGTGGTTGTTCATATGTCTGAAAACTAAAACCCAACTTTATTAAAAAATATCTGGTTTTGTTAATAAAATCAGATGTATTTTAAACGGGGATGTTTGTATTTCTGAAAATTAAAACCCAACTTTATTTAAAAAACAAATCAAATATTATTAATAAAATCACATGTATTTTAAACTTGGGTGTTCTTATTTTCGAAAACTAAAACCCAACTTTATTAAAATATCAAATATTATTAAAAAAATCATATGTATTTTAAACGTGGATGTTCATATTTCATGAAACTAAAACCCAACTTTATTAAAAAAATGAAATATTATTAATAAAATCAGATGTATTTTAAACTGGGATGTTCATATTTCTGAAAACTAAAACCCAAATTTATTAAAAAAAATATGCAAAAATGTACCCAATGAGGCCTTGGATCATCCCCTACCTCCCAAAAAATATTAAAGTTAATCCTTGGGTTTCATACAACATACACATATGAAAGGCTGTGAAACCTAGCTCATAACAGTGCGAAATAGTAAACCAAGCATCCCAAATCATAGGTTTCAGACAACATACACCTACGAAAGGCTAGGAAATCTAGCTCAGAAAAGTCCAAAATTGCACACTAGACATCCCAAATCATAAGTTTCATGCAACAAACACCTACGAAAGGTTAAGAAACCTAGCTAAGAAAAGCCTAAAATAGTTAACCAAACATACTATATCATATATTTCAGACAACACACACCTACGACAGGCTAAGAAACCTAGGTCAGAAAAGTGCGAAATAGTACACCAGCACCCCAAATCATAGGTTTCAGACAACACACATCTACAAACGTTAAGAAATCTAGCTTAAATGTGAATTTTTTTTCTTTAAGTCTGTGTTATGCCATTCTAAGACATGTAGAAAAAGTTAAAATAAAATTATCATGTTAAAAAAAACTTCAAAAAGTATAAAAAAAATTTAGGGATAGGCCCAAAAAGTTGGAAGGAGGGGGCCCCTTGGAGGTTTGGGAGAGGGGACCTTGGAGGTTGAGGTCCTTGGTGGCTAGGGTCATTGGTGGTTGCGGTCCTTGATGGTTCAAATCCATAATCATCTCATTAATCCCATATTGTGGACTTGTCTATTATAGCGACCAAAGTCGAGAAGTAAAGCTATGTCAAGTCACATGTCTCAAACTGTTTCACCCCAAATAATCCCCTAAAATGTCAATTTTTTTGCTTCAAGTATGTTTTATGTCATTCTAAGACATGTAAAAAAAATTGAAATAAAATTATCATGTTAAAAAATAAACTTCAAAAAAGTATAAAAATGGGGGGATGGGCCCAAAAAGGGCCCTTTGGAAGTTGGGAAGAGGGGGCCTTGGAGGTTGAGGTCCTTGGTTGCTAGGGTCATTGGTGGTTGCGGTCCTTGATGGTTCAAATCCATAATCATCTCACTAATCCCATATTGTGTTCTCGTTCATTCTAAGACATGTAAAAAAAAAAATTGGAAATAAAATTATCATGTTAAAAAAATAAACTTCTAAAAAGTATAAAAAATGGGGGGAAAGACCCAAAAAGTTGGAGGGAGGGGGCCCCCTTGATGGTTGGAGAGAGGGGGCCTTGGAGGTTGAGGTCCTTGGTGGCTGGGGTCATTGGTGGTTGCGGTCCTTGATGGTTCAAATCCATAATCATCTCACTAATCCCATATTGTGTACTTGTTCATTCTAATACATGTAAAAAAAGTAGAAATAAAATTATCATGTTAAAAAAATAAACTTCAAAAAAGTATAAAAAAATGGAGGGATGGGCCCAAAAAGTTGGAGGGAGGAGGTCCCTCGGAGGTTGGGGAAAGGGGGCCTTGGAGGTTGAGGTCCTTGGTGGCTAGGGTCATTGCTGGTTGTGGTCCTTGATGGTTCAAATCCATAACCATCTCACTAATCCCATATAGTGTACCTGTCTATTATAGCGACCACAGCCGAGAAGTAAAGCTAGTTTAAGTCACATGTCTCAATTTGTTTCACCCCAAATAATCCCCTAAAATGTCAAATTATCATGTCAAAAAATAAACTTCAAAAAAAGTATAAAAAAATGGGGGGATTGGCCCAAAAAGTTGGAGAGAGGGGGCCCTTTGGAAGTTGGGGAGAGGAGCCTTGGAGGTTGAGGTCCTTGATGGCTAGGGTCATTGCTGGTTGCTGTTCTTGATGGTTCAAATCCATAACCATCTCACTAATCCTATATTGTGTACTTGTCTATTATAGCGACCACAGCCGAGAAGTAAAGCTAGGTCAAGTCACATGTCTCGAACTGTTTCACCCCAAATAATTCCCCTAAAATGTCAATTAATCTCTGACGTTTCCTTTGTTCTGGCAACTTTGCACAGATATATTTTAAATTCCCATGAAGCCTTTTGATTTTTCTGTCATGAATTCTCACACAATCGATGCTTTATAAGTTCAACGTAATTCATGTCTGTATCAGTTACACATCACCCTATTACATAAGGCTTGTCATAGCAGATAAAGAAGTTACGTAAAATTCAATGCTGAAATTCCAGGGAAATCAATTTCCCAGAAATCTGGTCTTATGTCACTTCGCCAGTATTTGTAGCTCTGTGGTTGGCTTAGGAAAAGGCGTATGATCATGTTACCCTCGTTGTATTCAATTAGCGTGTTGCGTCACTCCTGTTAGTATTCAATGCCCACATATGGACTCCCGGTCGGACTAGCACTCCTTCTTCTACTGTCAGTCATCACTGTTCCAATTTTTGTTTACGTAAATTCATCAGGCCTAATCGAATAAATCATTTGACAAATCAATTTACCCATAAATTACCATTGGAAAAAAGCTGAAAAATACAACTTTTTTTTGCTTATTAAGGTGCCAATAAAGGTGTCATTAAACGGAAGGGGAAACAGTCTTCCATCAACAAATTCAGTTCAGAGCTTTACAGGCAATTTTTTTTAATTTTCTGCAACCCCCCATCTCCACTAAAATTTTATCTCGATTGTCCAATGGAGGCAAATTTTGAAAAAAAAAATTATGGGGTGTAAGTTTGCCCAAATCTCTAAGACAGGCGAAATAGAGGAAAATAAAGGGCAAATACTATTGACTTGGACATCCTAGGAGGAGGGAG
Organism: Artemia sinica; assembly: GCA_027921565.1. Classification (NCBI taxonomy): domain Eukaryota; kingdom Metazoa; phylum Arthropoda; class Branchiopoda; order Anostraca; family Artemiidae; genus Artemia; species Artemia sinica. Next base: position 19,609,605 of record CM051269.1, on the reverse strand, counting down.
GATCAGGGGTCTGAGCTGAGGGTCTCCTATTGTGGACATGCCTACTCCAGCCTCATACCGGATGATTTTCTTTGAGTGACCATTTACAAACCTTTGTACATTTCAGGTATCTACATTTCAAAGAAACATACATCCGAATTTATTCTTTCAACAGCAATGCGGAATGTCTGGCCATCTTTGAGCAGTTCATTTCAAGTATTTTAGAAGAAATCCATATTATTATAAAAGAAAAACAGGCCATTGAGGAAATGATCAGAAAGGAAAGGCATGCACATGCGGAACAATTAAGAGTAAGTACAATGATCAATTACATTTCAATCTATAGAAAGAAAACTCCATGCCGAACGTCAAAGAAAATAACAGAAAATTGGAAAAATAAAAGAAATTAAAATAAGAGAAAATAAAACAAAGAAAAGAATGACTTTTTGACTTTTATTAACATAATGAACAAAAATATAAACTATTACAGATATAAATCACTATAATAGGGACAAATTTAAATTTTTGCTAAAACCTACATAAATATTTCTACAAGCTTCCTAGACTAATTAAAATAATAATAATAATAATAAAGAAAATGCACAAATAATTTCTTAGACCACACTGCTTTTCTATTTACAAAAAATTAAACAAGAAAAACGGGTTTTAATTTCTCTAAAGCAGTGAATACAAAAACACTTAATTAAACAAAAATACTCCGAATATTTCGGCCCCACATCCGGGAGCCTTTCTCAACGGAAAAAAAAAATTCTTACATCAACATAAAAAACATACTAAACAAACAAAAGAAAAATATAAATAAATAGGAAAAGAAAACTCACATATTAAATAAACAATTCCATTCAATGGCGTATAAACAAAATCTTAATTTTTGCGATAATATTGGGATAAAAGGCAAAGTTATGTAATTTGTTTCTGGATTTGACCCATCTTCTTCTAATATTTTTGGTTCCGTCAACTTTTTTTCCTTTTTTCAATTATTTGAGAAATCATATTTTCCAGATAGCCATTACCTATTAGAATATCCTTAATAAAAATTAGTTCATTGCTTATGTATTCTGGTGATGCTAATTTTAATACCCTATCAACTAAAGAAATAACCGCACCCCTTTTTACCTGGATCGGATGATTTGATGTGAAAGACAAGTAACGGTTGTTATTAGTCGGTTTACGGTAAATTGAAAACGCTAGTTCGTTATTATTTCTATGGATCAAAATATCTAGAAACGGTAACTTATTCTCTGTTTCCTTTTCAATTGTAAAAATTAATTCTCCTCCCAGATTATTTAAATGTTCCAAAAAACCTTCAATTTCTGATTCCCTGTAATTCCAAATAACTAAAATATCATCCATATATGTGCCCCAAAATTTAGGTTTTAAAAAATATGTTTCTATAGCTAAATTTTCTACATACTCTACATAAATATTTGCTAACAACGGACTTAAAGGCCCTCCCATTGCCAATCCCCTAATTTGACGGTAAAAATTATCTCTAAACGTGAAGTAATTAGTATACCTGCTAGTTTTCTGACTAAATTTAATATAGTTTCCTGTTCAATTCCCGAAGATAATTCTTCTATCTCATTTTTACATTCCTCAAGTTTTTTGGATAAAATACTAAAAGATTTATCGAAAGGAATATACGTATACATGGATTTTATATCAAAACTGAACAATCTAGATTCTTCTGATATTTCTACAATTATAAGTTTATCTTTTAAAAATTCCGAGTTTTTTATATACGAATTTTGGATTTCCACTTATATTCTGTGAGAAGGCGTGTTCCAATATAAGCATTCGATTTTGTTTATACGCCAGTGAATGGAATTGTTTATTTAATATGTGAGTTTTCTTTTCCTATTTATTTATATTTTTTCTTTTGTTTGTTTAGTATGTTTTTTATGTTGATGTAAGAATTTTTGTTTTGTTTTTCCGTTGAGAAAGGCTCCCGGATGTGGGGCCAAAATATTCGGAGTATTTTTGTTTAATTAAGTGTTTTGTATTCACTGCTTTATAGAAATTAAAACCCGTTTTTCTTGTTTAATTTTTTGTAAAAGAAAATGCACCTTCTCACAAACACCCTCAGGGTAACAACCACCATCCAAATACGACTCCATCCACCCCCACCCTTCAATCCACTCCTCCTTCTAGCCCTGTAACGCACTCACACCTTCCACCCCCCCCCCCTCCCCCCAAAAAACAAACTAAAAAACAGAACAACTAATTCCCCAATAAATAATATTTTAATATTTTTTAACCATGGGAGATGCTCAGCCGTCCTAACACTCAAAGAAAGCAAATTCCACACTGAAGGGCCAAGACACTTCAAAGTAAAACCCGATCTCACACTATTTTCTATATCCACAACCAATTTATCACATCTTCTTGTATCATGCTGATGAGCAGAGCTTCTGAAACGATAAAACTCACTAAAAGTTTCAGGGACTAGATTATGCACACTACTAAATACAAACATCGCGAATTGATAGTCTCTTGTCCACCCAACATTGAGTAGCCTTAGAGACTAAAAGCATGCACTCGTGTCTTTCACATTTTTTTTACGTACCTCCTAATTATTCTTACTGTTTTATTTTGTAGAATTTGCACACGCTTGTAATTAACATAAAAATTGCTGCTCCAAACTAAACGTCCGTATGATATATGCGGGTGGATTATTGCAAAATATATCGTGCGAAGAGTGCGTTCCGGCAGGAAAACCTTCAATCTTCTGAGAATGCCAATTCGACGTTTAATATTCGCGCAAATAATGGCGCTATGATGCTTCTACGAAAGATTAAAGTCCTTATGGAAGCCAAGGTACCGTAGTGGCTCAATTTGTACAACAGGCTTTTCGTACAATAGGACTTTACCACTTACACCAACTGAATTACCCACTCTACAGAATATCAGTAAAAACGTCTTTTTATATTCATGCACAGCAAACGTAAACTCGTAAATACCTCCCGTATTTAGAGAGCATTATTAGCTTTTGCTATTAAATCATCGACTGATTTTGCAAGTACATACACCCTGCAGATAAAAGTGCATCACATCCGCGTAAACTAGATAAAGTAAAGGGCCCAGCACAGAGCCCTGAGGTACACCACACTTCACAGGAAAAGACGATAAGACTACATCATTTAAAACAACTTTAAGGGGCCTACCTTAAAGATAGCCCTCAAACCATCTTAGACAAACTCTATTTATTCTAAGCCTGCTAATTCGATGAAGGAACACTTGGGGGTCAACCGCGTCCAGGGCTTCTGTAATGTCAATGAAAATAGACAGAGGTACTTTACATGAGTTTATTGCACAGTTAACACTTTGAACCAGATGCTGTAGGACGTGAGTCATTGAATGACCCTTACGAAACCAAATTGTGTCTGACTCAAAAGCCTATTCATCTGAAGGAAATTATAGATCCGTTTATGTACCACTCTCTTCAGTATCTTGAAAAGATAGGTAGAATTAATATGGGTCTCCAGTTTTTTATATCTGCCTTGAGATCACCTTTGTGAAGGAAAATGACCTTCGATACCTTAAACTGCACCGGAAAACTTCCCTTTTCATGGGAAAGATTAATGATAAAAACTAGACAAGGAAGAATATTTCTTAAAATCACTTCAAGAACTCGAAGGGATAAACCATCAACACCGGCAGAATTAGACTTAAGTGACTGCACAACTTTACGCACTTCTTCACTCGTTCACGGCTGAAATTCCATATTTAATGTTTCACCACGGACGTCATTAATAGTATTACAGTTCATTTCATTATATTTATTGATAACACTAGATTGCACCTCGGAGCCAATGTCCGAGAAAAAAATAGCAAACTTATTTACAATTTCAGTTGAATCACCAAACAGTTTACTTCAAACAATTTCAGTTGAATCACCAAACAGTTGACTTCAAACAATTTCAGTTGAATCACCAAACAGTTGACTCCAGTCTATTACTCTCACTTCCTTTGAAATCTGTAGAAAATTTTCTTTCCTTGTCAGCCGAAATATCAGTATTTTTTTTTGGACTCTTTTTTCTGAATACTATAAAAAATAGTAGCTGACAGTGGAAAACAGTCAGACCCAGGAAACATGATCACATCGGAAAAAATTCGATTCAAATCAATTGAACGAATAAATAAATTATCAATAATCGTTGCAGATTGACTCGTGATTCTCTTTCGAATATTCACGAATAGATATAAATCATTTGCTATCATAAAATTTAAGAAATCACCATTTTGATTAGATAAATCCAATAAATTAAAGTTAAAATCCCCCATCACTATATGACTAACACCATTCGAAAAATTAAGCAAGAAAAACGGGTTTTAACTTTTATAAAGCAGTGAATACAATAAAATAAACACTTAATTAAACAAAAATACTCCGAATATTTCGGCCCCACGTCTGGGAGCCTTTCTCAACGGAAAAAAAGGAAAAGAATAAAACAAAAAATGTTCTTTTTAAAAACCTTAACTTACATCAAAATAAAAACATACTAAACACATAAAGAGAAAGAAAAAAAACAACAAAAGAAAAAAAATAGATAAATAGGAAACAAAACTCACATATTAAATAAACACTTCCATTCATTGGCGTATAAACAAAATCGAATGTCTATAATGATTCAAACACACCTCATCACAGTATATAAATGGAAATATATTAAATAAACACTTCTATTCACTGGCGTATAAACAAAATCAAATGTCTATAATGAATCAAACACGCCTCCTCACAGTATATCAATGGGAGTTTTTATTCTGTCGTTGTCAAGTAAACTTCGAAAGGCTCAATTTTTGTTGGTTTCTTTTTCTTTTCTTTCTTTTTGTTTAGCACTGAGGACGACTCGGCGGAGGTCCTTGTCGAAATATTTGCTTATTTCTTCTTCTTCATGTTTCGCCACTGGCTGACAAAATCCTCGTTTTTTCACCTTTTTTTATTTTATTTTCATTTTTTATTTTCTTTCCTCTCTGACTTTCATTTTTCCGGCTACATCTTTGCTAGAAAATTTCATGATGACTTGAGCAACTCTAATAGAATTTTCTTCATGCTCTGTAGTCGGATGATTCAAGCGGAGACGGTATACTACATTACTCAAATCAGAAGACGAGAGGTCAGTCACAGACATTATGCTATTTATAATGTTAGATATTGTCGTACGAGTGTCTACACTCGTACACAGTTAACTGCTTGACCTAATTAAATAAAAGGCTATCAAGCAAGGACTCTTGACCATAATCATCAAGTTTTTTTCTATTCGACCAATTCTATCCTCCAAATTCTCAACTTGAGTTCTCAGACTTCTTAGAGCCTGCTCAATTTTTGAAAAATTTTGATTAAACTCAAGCGTTACTGAATCGTAAACATGGCTCACTATCAGTTTGGTAGCCTCTTTAAATGACCTTGAGTCAGTAAACTTTTCAGTCACTTTCTTCGTTATATTTTCCCGCAGATCACTTTAAAGAAAATGAGAGGTCATGAAGAGAAGTGTCTTGATTTTAGTGCTTTGATAGAGCTCAAAATATTTATATTCTCTATGTGTGATTTTACGACAAGCCTCCTAATGCAACAAGTAAGTGATAGGATATTTGTATTTCATTAGTTCCAGATCTATCCATTTGCTGAGTGAGAATTATGTGGCTATTTAGATATATTCTTAGAATATTAGAAACCTGCTAAAGAGATGGTAAACCTCTCCTATAGTACAGTATCCAGAGGGAGGGGTTATCCGGTTTGAAGCCTCCGAAGTTTTTTCCGATTCGTTCAAAAGTAACAAAAATAAATGTAAACGAAATTTTTTGTCCCTTTGTAAAGTTTTTTTAAGGTAAACCTCCCCTCCCCCCGAATAAAAACATCCCCCTTCGATACAGCCCTGCTTTCTTGTTTTAGTCTATTTTTGACGTATTTGTAACGTATTAGTCAGTCTGTAAAAAATGAAAATCGAAGCTCAAAAATTAATTTGGTCCAACGTTTAATAGCTGATTTTCAGCTACTAAATGGTGGCAAAAAGTTGTTATAGTTACGTTACAGACATTAACATCACCGGGCTGCTGAAATTTAATATACCTTACACCTACACATGGTAAATAATTAAAATTAACTCTGATTCGTGAACTTTATTGAAGAAAATGCGTTTTTGCCAACATTATTCATTGGTGCGAGCAGAGAGAGGAGGGGGTGGGGTAAGAAATTTGGGACTATAAAGTAATTCTGAGGAAACCAAAGGAAAGAGAGTATAATAGAGAGAAACCTTGGGAAAAATGTTTGTTGCTGCCTACCAATAGGTTTTGACCCTTACTAAGGACAATATAAGTTCTAATTTGTTACTGAGTGACCCCATTTCCAGTTTTGCACAAATAGTTTTTTCACAAATGTGATTTGGTTGAAGTAAAAAAAAAATCTTCATAGTGATGAATGATAAGTAAGTAGCGATCCTTACCAACAACAAAAATATAAAAAGCTAAATATTGATAAAATTAAATCAAAGAATTAGCTTTTATGATTATTCAAAATATGTATTTGTTTCGAGTTTAAAGTTAAACAGCCCAACTTATTAGCACACAAGATAGTTCACGTAAGTATAGAAAAAAAAGAAAGGAAAACAACTTAAAAAGGGGGCAATCTCGATATAAATATGCCGTCTACTTTTGCTTGTATTGCGCGAGTACTGATGAGCTGATATCTGAATTCGTAAGTCAAGATCTCTGGTTATTTTTTAATGTCGTAACATTCAAAGTTGCAATTCTCATATTCTTTAAATCATTGAAATTATTTGGCCTCAGGAAAAGTAATGGTACTGGAAACCATTGCAAAACAGGGGCCAACACATCATCTCTGGTCTACGCTGAAGTGCTTAAGCCTTCCGGACAGCAAGCTTTCTTGCTGTCCCGTTCAAACTGAAGGTAAGAAGTCCCTGGGACCTCCAGTTGAATGGAGGCCTTGTGCAACCTTGGTCCCATCTTGGTCACACCATGGTTTTCAGCACTTGGTGATGCTTTTCTATAAATAAGAGTCGAAATCCTTCACAGACAATCTCAAGCCTATTACCTCTCACTCATTATATATTCATACCTACAAATATTATGCTACTACGGGGAAGCAGTTCATAGAAACATAAGTTAGCCATGAAGAGGTTTTACAGCTCCAAAACGCCCATCAAGAAAGGCCACTCCGGAAGAATTATCCATTAATCAGACCCCATGCGAAGGCTGTGGCTTTTACTATGTTATAGTTTCTTCGAGGGTGACACTCCTCAAGTTGGAATAGAGTTGACTGCATGGTCCCCAATCTTGCAGGTACCCCGAACCTGGCACATGCTTCAACATGGCCCATTTTCGTTCCAGTTCCATCTGAGCTTATTTCAGATCACAAAACGTTTAAAATGCATCTTGTTTTCAGTAAAGGGCAAATGACACTCAGGTGACGTGTGGATTATATAATCACAAGGCATAGGGGGTGCTAGGTCTACTCCTATTTGTGGTATTTTCTGTTTTTCCAAGTTCAGTTTCATTATTTGTTGTAATTTTTGTTCGTTTTGGGTTTCACTTTTTCATTTATTGTGTCTGTCTTGCACTGGAATTACCATTGATTTAATTTCTGCTTGCATTAAGCTTAATCTAGCTCTTTAGTTTCCTTTGAAAAACTTCCTCTGTGTTTTTTTTTAAATTAATTTCTCTTCGTTTTTAGTTGATTTAGTTCTCTTTGTTTAGTTTTTTTATTAGTTAATAGAAGGAATATTTGTAAAGCTGGTTTTAGTGTTTTTCATTAAAAACCAAGATTTTGGCTTGTTATATATAACTTCGAGCGAATAGATCAGTGGAATATTATTCAAATAAATGGAATGAAAATCTACATTATCTTTGGGAAATTATAGGGTTGAAGCCATCCCTACATCCACCATGTCACAATTCTGAGGATTAACTAATGATAACCGATGACCCCTCTCAGCCAGTGGCGTAATTGTGTCAAAATCCTTTTAGGTGGGGAGCAAAGAACGAGCCAATTTTCTCAATTCAAGTGAAAACGTCAGTGGAAAATGAGCCATATTGTACCTTAAACGCGAAGGGATTCCAATCAAAACCGATACGTTTCCGTGAATGTTTGAATTATGTAGACTTATCTAAGTTTTAATGAGATTTTTGAAGACACTAAATTTCAGCTGGGTGGGGCAAATTGAGGTCTTGGATAGCAGTTGCTCCTCTGACCCATAGCAAATTATACCTCCGCTCTCAACATGTTCTAAAAGTTTCAACTTAATGTCCTTAGAGATTCTGAAGATATTGCAAATATTCCCATTTGACAAGCTGGATCCACGTAATCTCTTTTTATCTAATTAGAACTCCTCCTGAAGATGCCCTGAAATTGTTAACTTAATATCCTATTCTGTTATTGAAGCACGCCATCTTTGCGCTAGATGCACTTAAACTCTTTTTATTTGGTTTTATAGTCGTAGTAGTAGTAGCAATCTTAGTTGTAGTACTAGCAGTATTATTAGTCGTAGCAGTAGAAGTAGCAGTAGCAGCAGCAAGAGTCACGCTCACAATCGCAGTAGTTGCAGTAGCTGTCACAGCCAGAAATAGTCAAAAGCAGTCGAATTCGTGGTCCTTATCATTTGCCCTCGTAGTCACAGGTAGTCACAGACTCTGTTAGCAGTAGTTGAGTCGCAAATGCTAGTAGTTGCAAGTAGTCAAAGTTACAGTCACGAATATTTGTTGTCACAAATAGTTGCAGTCTTAATTAATTGTAACCACAAGTAAGAGTAGTCGCAGTAACAGTTGCAAGCAGTCAGAGTCACACGTAGTCGCAATCGCAAGCAGTCGCAGTCAGAGTTGCTAGTAGTAGCAGTCGCAACAAGTCGCAGCATTTGCAATTGGAACTGTGACTGTGACTAAGTCGCAAATAGTCACAATTGCATTCATGAGTAGTTCCAGTCACAATTCCAATTAGTCAAAGTTGCAGTTACAAGTAGTCACAGCTGCTATTAGTCGCAGTTGCAGCCGCAAGTAGTCGCAGTCAACAGTACTTGCAATCACAGTAAGTAATAGAAATCAAAATCACAATTAATTGTAGCCACAGACGCAAGTAGTAGTAGTTGTAAGTTGTTGCAAACACAAGTAGTCACAGCCTTAGTCATAAGCAGTCAGACCCGTAGCTGTGAGTAGTCAAAGCCACAATTACAAGTAATCACGGCCGCAGTTTGCAGTCATCGCAGTTGTAAGTTGTCGCAATCGTAAGCATACGCAGTCACAGTAACAAATAGCTGCAGTCGCAAGTGGTTGCAGTCGCACCGGCAGTAGTAGCGGCAGTAGTAGTAGTAGTAGCAGCAGTATTAGTAGTAGCAGTAGTTGCAATAGTGATGGTAGTAGTAGTAGTAGTATGCGCATAGTGCCTTTCGTCAGTTCTAAGAAAAAAATGACTGGTGATTGTCAATTTAATATACCTATTGTCCTATACTGATATTTATTCTTTAAATAAAAAAAAATATTTAATAAAGTCAAAAAAGTAAAAACCTTTAAAATGTATTTTGTTTTCAATGTTATGTTCTGGTCTTGAGAACTGAGAACTGAGGTTGTCAGCCCAACTCATGTAATTTTTGCTCGTTTTGAGTTTGACTCGGTTATTTATTGTAATTTCTGTTCATTTTGGGTTTCGTTTATTTATTGATGGTGATTTGTGATTTATTTACTGCTTGTAATTTTCCGCTTGGAAGATTTGCCTTTTTATTGCTCATTTTTGGTTTAATGGATCTCTTTAATTTTCTTCGAAAAACTTGTTTTGTAGAAAAATTTTTTTAAATTAATTTCTGTTCGGTTTTTATTGACATAGTCTTTTTCGCAAAATATAATAGTTTATACCTTTTCGTTTGTTTTCTATAAGATTCATGGTTTGGCTTGCTATTTGTATGTTGGAGAGACTATGTCACCAATATTTGATACTGACACAAATAGAATTATTTAATTCAATTTTATACCTCCTCAAGTGGACCTGAAAAAAATATATACTATAATTCCCCAAAAATTCTATATATGTTCTTTGACAACCTGGATACACTTACACTCTTTTGATTTATTTAAATTATAAGAGCAGAAGTCGTAATAGTAGTAGCCCTGGAAGTTTTGAATTAATATCCCCAGTCTTTACCGAAATATTGCTGAGGTGTCTTATTGGCAACCATACACACAGTGCCATTTGATTAGTTTTAAATCAACATTAAGTCATAAAGAATTACGGGCCAATTACATAATTACTGGGGATTGACATACCCAATATCCATAGAGACATAGCAGTTGGACCATTCTACTATAATGGACAAAATATATGTCTCAAAATTTTGAAAGGATGTGTTTGGAGAATGAATGGGCTTGGAAGGACGGCTGCTTGTCTTCCGTTCTCTTTTGACTCTTAAAAAAGGCGCTACCAGATTTTTGACTTAGTTCAACATCCACCTCAGTTTTAAAGCATTATGGGTCAATTACATAATCGTTGGGGGTATGGGGGTTGGCAAACCCAATATCCATAGAGACATAGCTACTGGACTATTCTACTATGCTGAACAAAATGGTTGTCTTAAAATTTTGATACAATGTGTTTGGAGAAGGTATGAGCTTAGAAGGAGGGATGCTTGCCCTCCGATCTCTTTTGACTCTAAGAAAGGACACTAGAACTCTTTGAGTTAGTTCTAAATCCACCTAGATAGTCCTTGAAAGCTTCACCTTAATACCCCCAGTCGTTATCGATATATTGCTGAGGTATCTTGTTGGCAACCATACAAAGGGTGCCTTTTGATTTAGTTTAAAAGCAACATTTAGTTTTAAAGAATTATGGACCGATTCGATAAATAATTGTGGGGAGTGGATATACCCAATATCCGTAGAGACATAGCTACTGGACCATTCTACTATGCTGAACAAAATGGTTGTCTCAAAATTTTGACACGATGTGTTTGGAAATGAATGGGCTTAGATGGAGGGCTGCATGCCTTCCACTCTCTTTTGACTCATAAAAAGGGCACTAAAACTTCTTGAGTCAGTTCAACATCCACCTAATTATTCCTTAAAGGCCTCTTCTTAATACTCTTAGCTTGCGTAGTAGTAATATTCGTAGTACCATTAGTAGCAGTATACGCATAGCACCTTTGGTTTCTTCAACATCTTCTTCAAAACACGGTGAAAGTTTAAACTTAATATCATCAACTGTTGTTGTGGCATTTCTGATGCGTCCTTTTGACAAAGTGTGTAGGCATAGTGTGTTTTGATTTGCTTCCATAGAAATTCACTGTTTCCCAAAATTTTAGCCAAAATACCCTTAGTTTTAGTAAGCAGCAGCAGTAGTAGTAGCAGTAGAAATAATAGTAGTATCCTTAGCTTGAGTGGTAGTAGTAGTAGTAGTAAAAGTAGTCATAATAGTAGCAGCAGCAGTAGTATGAGTAGAAGCACCAGCATTAGGATACAAATATGTTCTTTCGGTTAGTTCAACATCCCCCATAACAAGCCCTGTTAATTTCAACTTCAGATACCAAAATGTTCCCAAAATATTACGGCATGTTGTGATTAAGTTTCCCCCCCCCCCCCCAAAAAAAAAGGTTTCTTGAAAATTTCACCTTTATACCCTTAGGCATAGTTGTCATAGTAGTAGTAAAGGTATTACTAGCAGTAGTACTAATAGTAAGAGCGGTAGCACTAATCGCAGCAGTAGTATTAACGTATTGCCTATACAAGAAGTTATAATAGAAGAAGTTGCTGAAGCATTAGTAGTAGTAGTAAATGTAGCAGTGGTATTAGTAATAGCGTGTATATATTGCCTTTTGGTCAGACGATCTTCCACTTTTAACATTCTCAGAAAATACCCAAATCAATTGTTGAGATACGCTCTTTTGACAATGTACATGCGCATAGCGTGTTTTGATTTAGTTCGAATTTCCCCTCAATATTGGAAAGGGAATAGTGTTGTAGAAATAGTAGCAGTGGTAGCAGTGGTATTGGTGGTAGTTGCTGTGGTAGCATGCAATTATTACCTTTTTGAGCATCTCCCTTGTCATTTACTGAAAGTTCCAAATTAATATACCTAGTCAATTCTGAGTTACACCCTTTTGACAATCCATACGCATGAAATGTTTTGATTTGGTTCCCCTCAACATTCTCTGAAAGACTCAGTAAAGTTCAAAATGTATATTTACATGACGAATCATCCTCACTTGACAGCTTTTTTGCGAATGTGATTTTAAATTTTCGGCCATTATGGGATAGAGACCGTTCTTTACTTGGTTGCGTCTGACGCCATAACCATGATCAGTCAAAACATTTAAGTGTGCATAAAAAAAAAATATTGAATAACTAAGCACTTCAAACCCGTCCAAATGGAAGGGTTTGAAGTACTATGAACCATCCAAATGGATATTTATTCGTAAAAATTTTCAAAAGATCCGTATATTATATTATGTTATATTGTCAAAAGATTCGTGTACATCTTGTATAAGAAGATACAGTTTTTGTGAAAAATTGCATCTTATCTTATTATTAACAAAATTGCATTTATTTTAATATTTACTTGTGTTACTTAAAAAAACACGTAGATACAAAATTTAGACTTCAAATAAGTCCTTTAACATCTCTCTACTGTGTTTTAGTGCCCCACAATTAGTGACGGTAAAAGAGGAGAAGATAAAAAAAAATAAGTGTTTCACATTAGTGTTTCCCTTCCAAAAAAAGTGATTTTCTTTTGTGGGGGACTAAAATTCTCTTATATTTGGTTTTCAGCTAGGATGATTCCAATAGTACTCTTTTCATTTCGATCCAACACGATTGTTGAGGGATTTCAGTCTATTATTTTTGAAATTCCCCTAAATTTGTTTTCACATTACATTTTTATTTATAATATTAGCTGAAATAACAGTTACAATTCCTAAATCAGCTTCAAACAGCGATTAGTCGTCGTTTCAAAGTTTTTTTTTTCAAAACGCGAAAAACACGTTCGTTTACTATTGAGTATAGTTCGTTCTTTACTACCTTCCTTCTGATTTCACAATCATTATTGACTTTTTTTATGCACAGGTAGATGCACAGTGAGGCTTGGGCATAAAGTCTGATAGTCGTTTTGTTTTTTTTGTTTTTTTCTTATGTATATACACATTAATAATATTCAGTAGTACTACAAAAAATTACTCTCTCAAATATTTTAAACATGGCTGTGGTTCTTTGAAAGATATGACATTTTCATACACGTTTTTTCGCGTTGTATATTGGCAATATAAGCGTGAAAAATGCATGCGACGGGAAATATCACGAAAGGTAAACCTGTAGGAAGTGCTAATCAGCACTAGCTGTAACTTCCTCTTCAAAATGCCGTGTTAACTATATGCGTTTATAGTTAATGTGAACCAAAAATTTTTTGGTTCACACTGGCCCAAAAATTTTTGCCAAACGAAATTTTCGGCAATTTTGTTTACTATTAGAGTTTTCAAAAATTTCAGCACATTTGGGTATGAAATTTTATCCAATAAAATTATTTGAATTATCTCATTTAATGTTTATTAAATGCGTATTTTTGAAAGAAAACTATTACATTGTTATGTTCAACAGCCTGTAAGAATTTAAAATCGCCAACCCACGTGAATTATATATTCCAAAATTCTAATAAATTGATTTACAAAATAATCTTTTACTATTAAGACTAATCAGGATAATAGTTACCATTCCTGAGTCAGCTACACACAGTAATTTGTAGGCAATTTTTCATTAGCTGCTTTTTTAAACGTATTTTTATGGCCCGTGGTTTGATCTTTACTAGGCTGTAGCCACCGCTGCAACTGTGACGTTGCCAGCTGTAACAGCTCCCTTCAGAACCTTGCACAAATCCTCTACAGGGAATTCACTGTTATAAAGATAATATAATTTCTAATTATTATTTATATACTGTGAGGGAAATGGTCTCCGAGCCAAATAAAAGAAGAAATTTATTAATTTCACTAAATAACTAAAAAAGCATAGACATTTTGACGAAAGAACTGTTGTATCTTTATGTTCATTATCATCGTATATATTATCGTGTATATATCATTATTATCGTATTTACTCATTATTATCGATAACATATCGTATGTATTTTCGTAAATATTTTCCTATGAAATATTTGGACTCCTGGAAAAAAATTATTTTGTTAGTTTGGACCCTTAAGTACCATATCACTGACATTTTCTTATGAATATCATCAGTTTGCATTTTACCTTATTTTCCCAGGAACTAGAAAAAGAATTGGAATCACACATCACTCGCGTCACCGAAGTGGCCTTAAGAGAAGCAGAAAATAAATATCGCGAAGAAAATGAGCGAATTCGGTCTGAATTAGAAGTAGAACTCGCCGAACTAAGAGCAAGAGTTTCAATAATGAATAAGGTAATTCAATTTAATATAAATATCGTTTTACACGCTCTGGAAAGAAGCCAACTTTTAAGTTCAAAGCAAAATTTCTAAATTTAATCTCCTTAACGAAAAAATTCCGTTGTGAATATTGGCTCGATAATGGTTCACCAAAAACGAAATATGAAACTTCATTTCACACATGAAGTAGTTCATTTTACGGTGCAAATTTTTGCTGTTTACGTAAAAGCTCCAGAGTACAGCTCTGAAGCTTTTCAGCTCTGAAATTTTCAACTGTTTGCTGTTCCATAGATATTTCAGAGTACAGCTGTTTACCCTGAGCGCGTCCCATAATACGTCCCAGGGTAGGAAAACCAAGACCACAGGGGGGAGGGGGGCTTTACCAATATTTAAATAGGGATGCCTCTTAATTCCCTATTTACAATGTATTCTTGTTGCCCGGGGTAGGCATTGCACCCTGGCATCCTTCTGCCGGTGCCTATGGAGTTTTACACTTTAAAATGGTCAACCAGCTTAAAAAGATCATCGTTTAAAAAAACATTACTATTGACTGTTTATTCAAGCAGATAAAATAGGCTAAATGAATGTATGTTTTTTCGTCCCGTTCTAACACTCATGTAAATCATTGTTCAACTATTCACAATTATTTTCAGTTGCAGACACCTATTCTAATTTCATCATTAAATCATTAAAGTGGGTACATTCCATTAAGCTCCTTCTTTGACTCTTCAAAGTGCTGAGACTCTGTAATCTTTGACTCTGCAATCTTACATCTAAGATCTTACTTATTGTTGATCATATTATCGTTTTTTGCTTCATCAAATTGCTACGATCTCACAGCTCACATATTTTCATTTTTGTTTGATTGAAGTACTAAAATCTTACTGCTCACTGCCAATCAGAACATTGAAGAAAGAACTTTTAGAGTAATCAGATTTCCCTCAAAATAATTTTTTCTCAAAAGATTCTAGATCTTAGCACTTTGAAGTGTCAAATAATGGGCCTACTGTTTATCCGTGACCGTTTTAACGGAAAGAAGTTGTTTTACTAGTTCAATCCTTCGAGCAAGATTTAAGCAGTAGGTGCTTAAATGGGCTACGATGAAACAGGAGAAAGGTTAAAAAAAATAAGAAATTCGCCTGAGGAGAAAAAGGTAAACCTTTGATAAGACAGGGTGGAGAAAAAGTGCGTGGAGCTTCAGAGTCTCAGGCGGCAAGCCTGTGGAGCTAAAATAGTCTCAGGTGGCAAGCGTATGGAGCTGATATAGTCTCAGGTGGCAAGCCTGCGGAGCTGAGATAGTCTCAGGCGGCAAGCGTGTGGAGCTGAGATAGTCTCAGGCGGCAAGCGTATGGAGCTGAGATAGTCTCAGGTGGCAAGCCTGCGGAGCTGAGGTAGTCTCAGGTGGCAAGCGTGTGGAGCTGAGATAGTCTCAGGTGGCAAGCGTGTGGAGCTGAGATAGTCTCAGGTGGCAAGCGTGTGGAGCTGAGATAATCTCAGGCGGCAAGCGTATGGAGCTGAGATAGTCTCAGGTGACAAGCCTGCGGAGCTGAGATAGTCTCAGGCGGCAAGCGTATGGAGCTGAGATAGTCTCAGGCAAGCCTGCGGAGCTGAGATAGTCTCAGGTGGCAAGCCTGCGAGGCTGAGATGGTCTCAGGCGGCAAGCGTGTGGAGCTGAGATAGTCTCAGGTGGCAAGCCTATGGAGCTGAGATAGCCTCAGGTGGCAAGCGTGTGGAGCTGAGATAGTCTCAGGTGGCAAGCGTATGGAGCTGAGATAGTCTCATGTGGCAAGCGTGTGGAGCTGAGATAGTTTCAGGCGGCTTGACGTTGATTTGACTACTTGCTATTTGTAATAGTAGTCGTACTATCCTTAAGGTGAATCATTTAAAATGTAAACTAAATTAATTCAATTTTTATTACACATTGGCCAAATAAAGGTGTGCCAAAACCAATTAATTTCGGGAAATCCAATTCGGTCGATATGCAACTGTGATAACAAGCATAATTTTTGACAAATATTATTTGTCAAAAACTCTCATTAAAAAAAACTGTCCCAAGGTTTATTTCTTTAAAACTCCTTCAGATATATAATTTGATATCGGAAACAACTTAAAACCATTCACAGTTTTTTTTTTCGTCACAACTAAGGTTTGATCATTAGATAGAAAGGCTGGGGTGAAAATTTTTCTTATAGGCTTGCACTTATATCTCAAGGTTCTCGGTTTGAGGGGGCCCCAATTTGAAAATAAAAATGAAAAAAAAAACATCGGCTCGCCTGAAAATAAGAAAATAAGCCAGCCAACTAAACCCTAGTGTTAAAAAAATTTGAAGACACGGACCTCTCTTAAAATTTTGACCCAAAAGGGTCATTTTTTACGAGGCTTGAAACATTATAGAATCGTGACCTGAACTAAGAGGATTAAGTCTTTTTCTTTCGTAGGGGAAGGATTTTAGGGGCCCGGGAATAGGCCAAAAACGTTATGGTTCATACAGGATTGGAAAACTGCAGCTAAAACTCTTGAATCAAGAAAATATAGCCTGTGGTCATGGTCCTCTTAAAACAGAATCCTATAAGGCCAAAAAGTGTTTTTGATCAGCTCAAAAATTAGATCCTTAAGCTCTTTATTCAAGAGGATATAAATTATCAGGAAAAATTTAAACAAAACTATGATAACCCTCCCTCTCCCCCAAAAAAGGGCTAAAAAAAAATTCTGCAGAACAAGCGGTCTTGCCAAAATTGGCATGGTTAGTTAAACCAATCGATGAAAAAGATTGTTATTTTATGTTGTTGTTATATTTTTATATTTAATGATCCTGCAAATTATCGTCCCTTTTATCAGTGTTTAGTAGAATATTGGAAAAATCAATGCTTTCTCGACTTCTTAATTTTCTTAATTCTAAACACTTTTTTCATGATTTTCAGTTTGGTTTTAGGGCAAAGCACTCAGCTGAGCATGCATGTGCAACTCTTTTGAATTATTTACATTCAGTTCTTGACTCTGGTCTGATACCTGCTGCTCTTTTTCTCGATATACAAAAGGCATTCGACTCGTTAACACACAAGATTCTTCTTTGGAAACTGTCCCATATTGGTATAAGAGGGAATGCTTATTCTTGGTTTCTATCATATTTATCTGGTCGAGTTGTCTGGTTGATCCACACTTTTCTAACCCTTCGGGAATAGAGTTTGACGTTCCACAAGGATCTGTTGTTGGGCCGATACTCTTTTTAATCTACGTCAATGACCTTATTAATGCGGTTCAAAATTTAAAACCTACCATTTGCTGTCGTCTTTGTCAACCAGCATCCGTCACTAATTGTGACAGGAGTTCGTCCTTACCGGATGCACCTATTGCTTTTGCTGATGACAGTACTCTTGGTACAGCTGGTAGAACTGAGTCTCATCTTCGTTCAAAGATAAATACCCTTTTTGAAAGAGTTATCCAATGGTTTGATGTAAATTATCTTGCCTTAAATTCTCATTTTCTCTGGAGTTTCAAAGGCTTGCCCTGACTTAAATGAAATACACATATCAAGAGGTTCTCTAAGTAGGCCTAAGGATCGTTACGTTCGATTCCTAGGCATCTTGCTTGACAAAAATCTTTCCTTCAAGCATCATATTGACCTGATTAAAAATGAAAGTCTCCACAAGTCTTTGAATCCTTAGAAAGCTCAGAAACATATTTCTTGGGTTGATTCTTAGAATCTCGTTCTAAAGCTTAGTTCAGTCTTATGTTTCATATTGTTCTGTTGTTTGGATGTCAACTTTTCCCTCGTCTCTGATGCCACTTTCAAAACTTTATGATAAAGCAAGGACTCTTATTAAGGAAACTAATCGTTCTTCACTTAAACCCTTGCTAGATTTGAAACCTCTGTATTTTTTTCTTGTTCTTCTTTCATGTTTTTACAGTTGCACGGCCATCTTCCTACTGCTCTATGTAATAATATATCTTTCGTTTCTGATCAATCGACTTATCATCTCCACACTTCCAGCAAGTTACAGATTCTTCATACTCCATCAGTGAGGTCTGATTTCAACCCTGTGACAACTTGCAACAGGATTTGGAACATACTCCCTGTGTCTACATGAAGCTGCCACTCGTTTTGTATGTTCAAAAATCATGTTAGGGATTTTCTAGCTAGTAATTTTTTTTTCTTGTATTGAGTCTCTTAAAGGTGTGAATGTATGATTTTGAAAATGATTTTGTTTTTTATGTATTTGTTTCATTTTTGCTTCTCCCCTGTTTTTTTTCCTGGCCATAGAGCCTTACGGGGGAGTTTATATTGAAGTGTATTTTGTTGAGTTTATTGATTGAGATATTGTTATATTGTAATATTATGATCATTTTGTTATACCAATTTATGTCGTAAAATTAATAAATGAAAATTTATCCATAAATTCTTTAACTTGATGAAATATTCAAGGTTTTTTTTATTATAATTTCTTATGCATCTTATAAGTTCTTGTTTGATATTTAAGAATTCAGTTTTTCACCGAATACACTTCTCAACTTTAATCGCCTTCTCGCCAGCACTACCCCAGCTTACTGCACCAAACCTTAAATATGTATCCCCAGGCAAAGATAAATCTACTGGAGTAGAGATGACCCTATTGATCCTACGAGTACACCTTATATGGGCATAGAGTCATTAGGGAGAATGATTGCGTAATCGGTCAATGGCCTCTCTCTCCAGGTGTGTTTTTGGCACGCTCTTAGCGAAGGTCAATGTTGTTATTGTTTCCGAGGCAAAATGCCAAGGTCAATGTTATTGTTGTTTTGAACAGAGTCATTAGGGAGAACACGTGGTTAATGGGGTCAATGTTGTTGTCGTTCGAAGCAAAGTTAATGACACTTCCTTCTTGTTGTTGTTCAAGCCAGATGTTACGAGTTTCCGGGAAACAGTATTTGTTATTGTTGTTTCCAAGCCAGATGTTACGAGTTCCCGGGAAACAGTTAATTAATGTCTGACAGATGACGTCAAGTTAATTAATGTCTTTGCATTTCCAAAGAGAATTGTCTAGGAGAAACAGTTAGATCACACATGATGTCATGATTGATTGATTGACACGAAAGGGGAATTAATTTGTTGTTCTAAAGAGAATTGATTCACGAAAGGGAAATTAATTTGTTGTTTCTAACAAGAGAATCGTTTCCGAGCAGACGTTTTGATCTTAGCGTGCGAAAAGGTTTCCAAATAATTTGAAATAAGCCAGCGCAGGGATGCCAAACAAATGGAACATGCTGAAATTCCGTTTAGGGATAATTTTGGCGAAACCGTTTTAGCTATTTTATGGAATTATTTCGGCGAAACAGCTAGAGACATTATAAAATATGATTTTAGAAGAGATTTTGGAAGAGAATTTGAGTGTGGTCGTTATAATACACAAGTTTCAATTGGACAGTGTTGTGAGGTCCTCTACCTCAACCCCAAAGGTTCCGATCCCCCTACCACAACCCCGAAGGAAGCCAGCGGTCCTCAAAGGTTCTCTGGGCTTCCAAAGGACCCCCCCGGACCCCCAAAGACCCTCACCCAGTCCCCAAAGGTCCCCAGGCACCCAAAGGGCCCCACACCCTAAAAAGGCCATACCCGAGCCCCAAAGGTCCTCCCCGGTCCCCAAAGGTCCACCAGACCCCCAAAAGCCCTCCCCGGTCCCCAAAGGTCCACCAGAACCCTAAAAGCCCTCCCCCGGTCCCCAAAGGTCCTCCCCCGGTCCCCAAAGGCCCTCCCCGGGCTCCCAGGGCTCCCAAAGGGCCCCGATTACTCTACCCCTACCCCGAAGGAAGCCTCCGGTCCTCAAAGGTCCCCCAGGCTCCCAAAGGCCCTCACCCGGTCCCCAAAGGTCCACCGGGCTCCCAAAGGGACCCCAGACCCCCAACGGACCCACCGGGCCCCAAAGGGCCCAATCCGTGCTCAAGGCCCCCCCGGACCCCCAAAGGTCCTCCACCAGTCCCCAAAGGCCCTCTCCCGGTCCCAAAGGTCCACCAGGCACCCAAAGGGCCCCAGACCCTAAAAAGGCCATACCCGAGCCAACAAAGGTCCTCCACCAGTCCCCAAAGGCCCTCTCCCGGTCCCAAAGGTCCCCAGGCACCCAAAGGGCCCCAGACCCTAAAAAGACCATACCCGAGCCCCCCAAAGGCCCTCACCGGTCCCCAAAGGTCCACCAGACCCCAGACCACCGGGCTCCCAAAGGGACCACCGGACCCCCAAAGGGTCCCCCGGACCCCAAAGGTCCACCCCAGGTCCTCAAGGGTCGCCCAGACCCCCAACGGACCCACCGGACCCCAAAGGGCCCAATCGGTGCTCAAGGGCTCCCCGGACCCCCAAAGGCCCTCACCCGGTCCTCAAAGGTCCACCGGGCTCCCAAAGGACCAGTCGGTCCTCAAGGACCCTCTCAGACGTGCAAAGACCCTCCCCAGACCCCCAAAGGCTCATCCCGGTCCCCAAAGGTCCCCTCAGGCTCCCATATGACCACTCCACCCCTCAAGGGCCCCTGGATCCCCAAACGCCCTCCCCGGACCCCTTCAAAGAACCCCCTCTCCATTTTTAACACTTTTTATGGCTTTATTATATCCTTTTAGAACAAGTTCCTTTCATAATGTCCCTCCTAAACCCATTTTCCAACTTGAAGTACTTATCCTTTTCACCCACTTTCTCAATGAAAAAGAAATTAGTTTTTAATCAATTCTAATTTTCCAAATAATATAAAAATTTTCCACTTTAGTTCAGATCTGTCTCGAAGAGATGAAAAATTTAAAATACTGTTCCAAATTTTTCGCAGAAGATAAAAAAAGTTCAAGTTTTCTTCTGAATTTTACCAAAGAACGTGCTCCAATTCTAATTTCTCCAGAGAAAACAAAATCTTCCACTTCAGTTCTTTATTTCACAAAGACATAAAGAAATTTAAAGTTCAATTCTAAATTTTTCGGTGGAAGATAGAAAAAGTAATACCATACTTGTGAATATTTTCACGGAAATAAAAAGTTCTAGTTCAATTTACAATTTCCTCAACGAAGTGAAGAAAGGTTCAAGTTCTCTTCTGAATTTTACTAAAGAACAAAATTCAATTCTAATTTTTTCAGAGAAAACAAAAATCTTCCACTTCAGTTCTTTATTTCACAAAGACATAAAGAAATTCAAAGTTCAATTCTAAATTTTTCGATGGAAGATAGAAAAAGTAATACCATACTTGTGAATATTTTCCCGGAAGATAAAAAGTTCTAGTTCAATTTACAGTTTCCTCAATGAAGTCAAGGAAAGTTCAAGTTCTCTTCTGAATTTTCTCAATGAACACACTTCAATTCTAATTTTTTCAGAGAAAACAAAAATCTTCCACTTCAGTTCTTTATTTCACAAAGACATAAAGAAATTTAAAGTTCAATTCTAAATTTTTCGGTGGAAGATAAAAAAAGTAATACCATACTTGTGATTATTTTCCCGGAAGATAAAAAGTTCTAGTTCAATTTACAGTTTCCTCAATGAAGTCAAGGAAAGTTCAAGTTCTCTTCTGAATTTTACTAAAGAACACGCTTCAATTCTAATTTTTTCAGAGAAAACAAAAATCATCCACTTCAGTTCTTTATTTCACAAAGACATAAAGAAATTTAAAGTACAATTCTAAATTTTTCGGAGGAAGATAGAAAAAGCAATACCATACTTGTGAATATTTTCCCGGAAGATAAAAAGTTCTAGTTCAATTTAAAATTTCCTCAACGAAGTGAAGAAAAATTCAAGTTCTCTTCTGAATTTTACCACAGAACATGCTTCAATTCTAATTTTTTCAGAGAAAACAAAAATCTTCCACTTCAGTTCTATATTTCACAAAGACATAAAGAAATTTAAAGTTCAAGTCTAAATTTTTCGTTGGAAGATAGAAAAAGTAATACCATACTTGTGAATATTT
Organism: Artemia sinica; assembly: GCA_027921565.1. Taxonomy (NCBI): domain Eukaryota; kingdom Metazoa; phylum Arthropoda; class Branchiopoda; order Anostraca; family Artemiidae; genus Artemia; species Artemia sinica. The sequence continues at coordinate 19,587,322 of CM051269.1, read as the reverse complement.
TCCCGGAAGATAAAAAGTTCTAGTTCAATTTACAGTTTCCTCAATGAAGTCAAGGAAAGTTCAAGTTCTCTTCTGAATTTTACCAAAGAACAAAATTCAATTCTAATTTTTTCAGAGAAAACAAAAATCTTCCACTTCAGTTCTATATTTCACAAAGACATAAAGAAATTTAAAGTACAATTCTAAATTTTTCGGTGGAAGATAGAAAAAGCAATACCATACTTGTGAATATTTTCCCGGAAAATAAAAAGTTCTAGTTCAATTTACAATTTCCTCAACGAAGTGAAGAAAGGTTCAAGTTCTCTTCTGAATTTTACTAAAGAACAAAATTCAATTCTAATTTCACCAGAGAAAATAAAAATCTTCCACTTCAGTTCTCTATTTCACAAAGACATAAAGAAATTTAAAGTTCAATTCTAAATTTTTCGGTGGAAGATAGAAAAAGTAATACCATACCTGTGAATATTTTCACGGAAGATATAAGTTCTAGTTCAATTTAAAATTTTCTCAACGAAGTCAAGGAAAGTTCAAGTTCTCTTCTGAATTTTCTCAATGAACACACTTCAATTCTAATTTCACCAGAGAAAATAAAAATCTTCCACTACAGTTCCTTATTTCGCAAAGACATAAAGAAATTTAAAGTTCAAGTCTAAATTTTTCGGTGGAAGATAGAAAAAGTAATACCATACTTGTGAATATTTTCCCGGAAGATAAAAAGTTCTAGTTCAATTTACAGTTTCCTCAATGAAGTCAAGGAAAGTTCAAGTTCTCTTCTGAATTTTACCAAAGAACAAAATTCAATTCTAATTTCACCAGAGAAAATAAAAATCTTCCACTTCAGTTCTCTATTTCACAAAGACATAAAGAAATTTAAAGTTCAAGTCTAAATTTTTCGGTGGAAGATAGAAAAAGTAATACCATACCTGTGAATATTTTCACGGAAAATAAAAAGTTCTAGTTCAATTTACAATTTCCTCAACGAAGTGAAGAAAAATTCAAGTTCTCATCTGAATTTTACCAAAGAATAAAATTCAATTCTAATTTTTTCAGAGAAAACAAAAATCTTCCACTTCAGTTCCTTATTTCGCAAAGACATAAAGAAATTCAAAGTTCAATTCTAAATTTTTCGATGGAAGATAGAAAAAGTAATACCATACTTGTGAATATTTTCACGGAAAATAAAAAGTTCTAGTTCAATTTAAAATTTCCTCAATGAAGTCAAGGAAAGTTCAAGTTTTCTTCTGAATTTTACCAAAGAACGTGCTCCAATTCTAATTTCTCCAGAGAAAACAAAATCTTCCACTTCAGTTCTATATTTCACAAAGATATAAAGAAATTTAAAGTTCAAGTCTAAATTTTTCGGTGGAAGATAGAAAAAGTAATACCATACTTGTGAATATTTTCACGGAAAATAAAAAGTTCTAGTTCAATTTACAATTTCCTCAACGAAGTGAAGAAAAATTCAAGTTCTCATCTGAATTTTACCAAAGAATAAAATTCAATTCTAATTTCACCAGAGAAAATAAAAATCTTCCACTTCAGTTCTTTATTTCACAAAGACATAAAGAAATTTAAAATTCAATTCTAAATTTTTCGGTGGAAGATAGAAAAAGTAATACCATACTTGTGAATATTTTCCCGGAAGATAAAAAGTTCTAGTTCAATTTACAGTTTCCTCAATGAAGTCAAGGAAAGTTCAAGTTCTCTTCTGAATTTTACCAAAGAACAAGCTTCAATTCTAATTTTTCAGAGAAAACAAAAATCTTCCACTTCAGTTCTTTATTTCACAAAGACATAAAGAAATTTAAAGTACAATTCTAAATTTTTCGGAGGAAGATAGAAAAAGCAATACCATACTTGTGAATATTTTCCCGGAAGATAAAAAGTTCTAGTTCAATTTAAAATTTTCTCAACGAAGTGAAGAAAAATTCAAGTTCTCTTCTGAATTTTACCAAAGAATAAAATTCAATTCTAATTTCACCAGAGAAAATAAAAATCTTCCACTTCAGTTCTTTATTTCACAAAGACATAAAGAAATTTAAAGTTCAATTCTAAATTTTTCGGTGGAAGATAGAAAAAGTAATACCATACTTGTGAATATTTTCCCGGAAGATAAAAAGTTCTAGTTCAATTTACAGTTTCCTCAATGAAGTCAAGGAAAGTTCAAGTTCTCTTCTGAATTTTACCAAAGAACAAAATTCAATTCTAATTTCACCAGAGAAAATAAAAATCTTCCACTTCAGTTCTTTATTTCACAAAGACATAAAGAAATTTAAAGTTCAATTCTAAATTTTTCGGTGGAAGATAGAAAAAGTAATACCATACTTGTGAATATTTTCCCGGAAGATAAAAAGTTCTAGTTCAATTTACAGTTTCCTCAATGAAGTCAAGGAAAGTTCAAGTTCTCTTCTGAATTTTACCAAAGAACACGCTTCAATTCTAATTTTTTCAGAGAAAACAAAAATCTTCCTCTTCAGTTCTTTATTTCACAAAGACATAAAGAAATTTAAAGTACAATTCTAATTTTTCGGTGGAAGATAGAAAAAGCAATACCATACTTGTGAATATTTTCCCGGAAAATAAAAAGTTCTAGTTCAATTTACAATTTCCTCAACGAAGTGAAGAAAGGTTCAAGTTCTCTTCTGAATTTTACTAAAGAACAAAATTCAATTCTAATTTCACCAGAGAAAATAAAAATCTTCCACTTCAGTTCTCTATTTCAAAAAGACATAAAGAAATTTAAAGTTCAATTCTAAATTTTTAGGTGGAAGATAGAAAAAGTAATACCATACCTGTGAATATTTTCACGGAAGATAAAAAGTTCTAGTTCAATTTAAAATTTTCTCAACGAAGTCAAGGAAAGTTCAAGTTCTCTTCTGAATTTTCTCAATGAACACACTTCAATTCTAATTTCTCCAGAGAAAATAAAAATCTTCCACTTCAGTTCCTTATTTCGCAAAGACATAAAGAAATTCAAAGTTCAATTCTAAATTTTTCGATGGAAGATAGAAAAAGTAATACCATACTTGTGAATATTTTCACGGAAGATAAAAAGTTCTAGTTCAATTTAAAATTTTCTCAACGAAGTCAAGGAAAGTTCAAGTTCTCTTCTGAACTTTACCAAAGAACACGCTTCAATTCTAATTTTTTCAGAGAAAACAAAAATCTTCCACTTCAGTTCTTTATTTCACAAAGACATAAAGAAATTTAAAGTTCAATTCTAATTTTTCGGAGGGTGATAGAAAAATTAATGCCATATTTGTGATTATTTTCACGGAAGATAAAAAGTTCTACTTCAATTTTAAATTTCCCCGGAAGATAAAAAGTTCTAGTTCAACTTGCTATTATCTTTGTGAAAACACACAAACTGAGAAAAAATGTTCAATGTTCCTTTAGTACCTATGCAATTAGACTAAAAATGAAGATATTTATGCAGAGTTTCAACTCGCTATGGCTATGTTTGCTAAAAACAAGCTATTTTCTTGCGAAAACACACAAAATCAGAAAAAATGTTCAATGTTCCTTAAGCACCTACGCAATTAGGCTTAAATGAAGATATTTATGCAGAGTTTCAAGTCGATATGGCTAAGTTTGCTAAAAACAAGTTATTTTCTTGCGAAAACACACGAAATCAGAAAAAATATTGTTAGGTTAGGTTAAGTTAGATTAGGTTAGGTTAGCCTACGTACGCGCGCATATAGGTTAAGTTAGGTTAGATTAAGTTAGATTAGGTTAAGTTAGGTTAGGTTAGGTTAGATTAAGTTAGGTTAGGCTAGGTTAGCCTACATACGCGCGCGTATGTAGGCTAACCTAGCCTAACCTAACTTAATCTAACCTAACCTAACCTAACTTAACCTAATCTAACTTAATCTAACCTAACTTAACCTATATGCGCGCGTACGTAGGCTAACCTAACCTAATCTAACTTAACCTAACCTAACAATATTTTTTCTGATTTCGTGTGTTTTCGCAAGAAAATAGCTTGTTTTTAGCAAACTTAGCCATATCGACTTGAAACTCTGCATAAATATCTTCATTTAAGCCTAATTGCGTAGGTGCTTAAGGAACATTGAACATTTTTTCTGATTTTGTGTGTTTTCGCAAGAAAATAGCTTGTTTTTAGCAAACTTAGCCATAGCGAGTTGAAACTCTGCATAAATATCTTCATTTTTAGTCTAATTGCATAGGTACTAAAGGAACATTGAACATTTTTTCTGAGTTTGTGTGTTTTCACAAAGATAATAGCAAGTTGAACTAGAACTTTTTATCTTCCGGGGAAATTTAAAATTGAAGTAGAACTTTTTATCTTCCGTGAAAATAATCACAAATATGGCATTAATTTTTCTATCACCCTCCGAAAAATTAGAATTGAACTTTAAATTTCTTTATGTCTTTGTGAAATAAAGAACTGAAGTGGAAGATTTTTGTTTTCTCTGAAAAAATTAGAATTGAAGCGTGTTCTTTGGTAAAGTTCAGAAGAGAACTTGAACTTTCCTTGACTTCGTTGAGAAAATTTTAAATTGAACTAGAACTTTTTATCTTCCGTGAAAATATTCACAAGTATGGCATTACTTTTTCTATCTTCCATCGAAAAATTTAGAATTGAACTTTGAATTTCTTTATGTCTTTGCGAAATAAGGAACTGAAGTGGAAGATTTTTATTTTCTCTGGAGAAATTAGAATTGAAGTGTGTTCATTGAGAAAATTCAGAAGAGAACTTGAACTTTCCTTGACTTCGTTGAGAAAATTTTAAATTGAACTAGAACTTTTTATCTTCCGTGAAAATATTCACAGGTATGGTATTACTTTTTCTATCTTCCACCTAAAAATTTAGAATTGAACTTTAAATTTCTTTATGTCTTTTTGAAATAGAGAACTGAAGTGGAAGATTTTTATTTTCTCTGGTGAAATTAGAATTGAATTTTGTTCTTTAGTAAAATTCAGAAGAGAACTTGAACCTTTCTTCACTTCGTTGAGGAAATTGTAAATTGAACTAGAACTTTTTATTTTCCGGGAAAATATTCACAAGTATGGTATTGCTTTTTCTATCTTCCACCGAAAAATTAGAATTGTACTTTAAATTTCTTTATGTCTTTGTGAAATAAAGAACTGAAGAGGAAGATTTTTGTTTTCTCTGAAAAAATTAGAATTGAAGCGTGTTCTTTGGTAAAATTCAGAAGAGAACTTGAACTTTCCTTGACTTCATTGAGGAAACTGTAAATTGAACTAGAACTTTTTATCTTCCGGGAAAATATTCACAAGTATGGTATTACTTTTTCTATCTTCCACCGAAAAATTTAGAATTGAACTTTAAATTTCTTTATGTCTTTGTGAAATAAAGAACTGAAGTGGAAGATTTTTATTTTCTCTGGTGAAATTAGAATTGAATTTTGTTCTTTGGTAAAATTCAGAAGAGAACTTGAACTTTCCTTGACTTCATTGAGGAAACTGTAAATTGAACTAGAACTTTTTATCTTCCGGGAAAATATTCACAAGTATGGTATTACTTTTTCTATCTTCCACCGAAAAATTTAGAATTGAACTTTAAATTTCTTTATGTCTTTGTGAAATAAAGAACTGAAGTGGAAGATTTTTATTTTCTCTGGTGAAATTAGAATTGAATTTTATTCTTTGGTAAAATTCAGAAGAGAACTTGAATTTTTCTTCACTTCGTTGAGAAAATTTTAAATTGAACTAGAACTTTTTATCTTCCGGGAAAATATTCACAAGTATGGTATTGCTTTTTCTATCTTCCTCCGAAAAATTTAGAATTGTACTTTAAATTTCTTTATGTCTTTGTGAAATAAAGAACTGAAGTGGAAGATTTTTGTTTTCTCTGAAAAAATTAGAATTGAAGCATGTTCTTTGGTAAAATTCAGAAGAGAACTTGAACTTTCCTTGACTTCATTGAGGAAACTGTAAATTGAACTAGAACTTTTTATCTTCCGGGAAAATATTCACAAGTATGGTATTACTTTTTCTATCTTCCACCGAAAAATTTAGAATTGAACTTTAAATTTCTTTATGTCTTTGTGAAATAAAGAACTGAAGTGGAAGATTTTTATTTTCTCTGGTGAAATTAGAATTGAATTTTATTCTTTGGTAAAATTCAGATGAGAACTTGAATTTTCTTCACTTCGTTGAGGAAATTGTAAATTGAACTAGAACTTTTTATTTTCCGTGAAAATATTCACAAGTATGGTATTACTTTTTCTATCTTCCACCGAAAATTTTAGTCTTGAACTTTAAATTTCTTTATATCTTTGTGAAATATAGAACTGAAGTGGAAGATTTTGTTTTCTCTGGAGAAATTAGAATTGGAGCACGTTCTTTGGTAAAATTCAGAAGAAAACTTGAACTTTCCTTGACTTCATTGAGGAAATTTTAAATTGAACTAGAACTTTTATTTTCCGTGAAAATATTCACAAGTATGGTATTACTTTTTCTATCTTCCATCGAAAAATTTAGAATTGAACTTTGAATTTCTTTATGTCTTTGCGAAATAAGGAACTGAAGTGGAAGATTTTTGTTTTCTCTGAAAAAATTAGAATTGAATTTTATTCTTTGGTAAAATTCAGATGAGAACTTGAATTTTTCTTCACTTCGTTGAGGAAATTGTAAATTGAACTAGAACTTTTTATTTTCCGTGAAAATATTCACAGGTATGGTATTACTTTTTCTATCTTCCACCAAAAAATTTAGACTTGAACTTTAAATTTCTTTATGTCTTTGTGAAATAGAAAACTGAAGTGGAAGATTTTTATTTTCTCTGGTGAAATTAGAATTGAATTTTGTTCTTTGGTAAAATTCAGAAGAGAACTTGAACTTTCCTTGACTTCATTGAGGAAACTGTAAATTGAACTAGAACTTTTTATCTTCCGGGAAAATATTCACAAGTATGCTATTACTTTTTCTATCTTCCACCGAAAAATTTAGACTTGAACTTTAAATTTCTTTATGTCTTTGCGAAATAAGGAACTGAAGTGGAAGATTTTTATTTTCTCTGGAGAAATTAGAATTGAAGTGTGTTCATTGAGAAAATTCAGAAGAGAACTTGAACTTTCCTTGACTTCGTTGAAAATATTCACAAGTATGGTATTGCTTTTTCTATCTTCCACCGAAAAATTAGAATTGTACTTTAAATTTCTTTATGTCTTTGTGAAATAAAGAACTGAAGAGGAAGATTTTTGTTTTCTCTGAAAAAATTAGAATTGAAGCGTGTTCTTTGGTAAAATTCAGAAGAGAACTTGAACTTTCCTTGACTTCATTGAGGAAACTGTAAATTGAACTAGAACTTTTTATCTTCCGGGAAAATATTCACAAGTATGGTATTACTTTTTCTATCTTCCACCGAAAAATTTAGAATTGAACTTTAAATTTCTTTATGTCTTTGTGAAATAAAGAACTGAAGTGGAAGATTTTTATTTTCTCTGGTGAAATTAGAATTGAATTTTGTTCTTTGGTAAAATTCAGAAGAGAACTTGAACTTTCCTTGACTTCATTGAGGAAACTGTAAATTGAACTAGAACTTTTTATCTTCCGGGAAAATATTCACAAGTATGGTATTACTTTTTCTATCTTCCACCGAAAAATTTAGAATTGAACTTTAAATTTCTTTATGTCTTTGTGAAATAAAGAACTGAAGTGGAAGATTTTTATTTTCTCTGGTGAAATTAGAATTGAATTTTATTCTTTGGTAAAATTCAGAAGAGAACTTGAATTTTTCTTCACTTCGTTGAGAAAATTTTAAATTGAACTAGAACTTTTTATCTTCCGGGAAAATATTCACAAGTATGGTATTGCTTTTTCTATCTTCCTCCGAAAAATTTAGAATTGTACTTTAAATTTCTTTATGTCTTTGTGAAATAAAGAACTGAAGTGGAAGATTTTGTTTTCTCTGAAAAAATTAGAATTGAAGCATGTTCTTTGGTAAAATTCAGAAGAGAACTTGAACTTTCCTTGACTTCATTGAGGAAACTGTAAATTGAACTAGAACTTTTTATCTTCCGGGAAAATATTCACAAGTATGGTATTACTTTTTCTATCTTCCACCGAAAAATTTAGAATTGAACTTTAAATTTCTTTATGTCTTTGTGAAATAAAGAACTGAAGTGGAAGATTTTTATTTTCTCTGGTGAAATTAGAATTGAATTTTATTCTTTGGTAAAATTCAGATGAGAACTTGAATTTTTCTTCACTTCGTTGAGGAAATTGTAAATTGAACTAGAACTTTTTATTTTCCGTGAAAATATTCACAAGTATGGTATTACTTTTTCTATCTTCCACCGAAAAATTTAGACTTGAACTTTAAATTTCTTTATATCTTTGTGAAATATAGAACTGAAGTGGAAGATTTTGTTTTCTCTGGAGAAATTAGAATTGGAGCACGTTCTTTGGTAAAATTCAGAAGAAAACTTGAACTTTCCTTGACTTCATTGAGGAAATTTTAAATTGAACTAGAACTTTTTATTTTCCGTGAAAATATTCACAAGTATGGTATTACTTTTTCTATCTTCCATCGAAAAATTTAGAATTGAACTTTGAATTTCTTTATGTCTTTGCGAAATAAGGAACTGAAGTGGAAGATTTTTGTTTTCTCTGAAAAAATTAGAATTGAATTTTATTCTTTGGTAAAATTCAGATGAGAACTTGAATTTTTCTTCACTTCGTTGAGGAAATTGTAAATTGAACTAGAACTTTTTATTTTCCGTGAAAATATTCACAGGTATGGTATTACTTTTTCTATCTTCCACCGAAAAATTTAGACTTGAACTTTAAATTTCTTTATGTCTTTGTGAAATAGAGAACTGAAGTGGAAGATTTTTATTTTCTCTGGTGAAATTAGAATTGAATTTTGTTCTTTGGTAAAATTCAGAAGAGAACTTGAACTTTCCTTGACTTCATTGAGGAAACTGTAAATTGAACTAGAACTTTTTATCTTCCGGGAAAATATTCACAAGTATGGTATTACTTTTTCTATCTTCCACCGAAAAATTTAGACTTGAACTTTAAATTTCTTTATGTCTTTGCGAAATAAGGAACTGAAGTGGAAGATTTTTATTTTCTCTGGTGAAATTAGAATTGAAGTGTGTTCATTGAGAAAATTCAGAAGAGAACTTGAACTTTCCTTGACTTCGTTGAGAAAATTTTAAATTGAACTAGAACTTATATCTTCCGTGAAAATATTCACAGGTATGGTATTACTTTTTCTATCTTCCACCGAAAAATTTAGAATTGAACTTTAAATTTCTTTATGTCTTTGTGAAATAGAGAACTGAAGTGGAAGATTTTTATTTTCTCTGGTGAAATTAGAATTGAATTTTGTTCTTTAGTAAAATTCAGAAGAGAACTTGAACCTTTCTTCACTTCGTTGAGGAAATTGTAAATTGAACTAGAACTTTTTATTTTCCGGGAAAATATTCACAAGTATGGTATTGCTTTTTCTATCTTCCACCGAAAAATTTAGAATTGTACTTTAAATTTCTTTATGTCTTTGTGAAATATAGAACTGAAGTGGAAGATTTTTGTTTTCTCTGAAAAAATTAGAATTGAATTTTGTTCTTTGGTAAAATTCAGAAGAGAACTTGAACTTTCCTTGACTTCATTGAGGAAACTGTAAATTGAACTAGAACTTTTTATCTTCCGGGAAAATATTCACAAGTATGGTATTACTTTTTCTATCTTCCACCGAAAAATTTAGACTTGAACTTTAAATTTCTTTATGTCTTTGTGAAATATAGAACTGAAGTGGAAGATTTTTGTTTTCTCTGAAAAAATTAGAATTGAAGCATGTTCTGTGGTAAAATTCAGAAGAGAACTTGAATTTTTCTTCACTTCGTTGAGGAATTTTTAAATTGAACTAGAACTTTTTATCTTCCGGGAAAATATTCACAAGTATGGTATTGCTTTCCTCCGAAAAATTTAGAATTGTACTTTAAATTTCTTTATGTCTTTGTGAAATAAAGAACTGAAGTGGATGATTTTTGTTTTCTCTGAAAAAATTAGAATTGAAGCGTGTTCTTTAGTAAAATTCAGAAGAGGACTTGAACTTTCCTTGACTTCATTGAGGAAACTGTAAATTGAACTAGAACTTTTTATCTTCCGGGAAAATAATCACAAGTATGGTATTACTTTTTCTATCTTCCACCGAAAAATTTAGAATTGAACTTTAAATTTCTTTATGTCTTTGTGAAATAAAGAACTGAAGTGGAAGATTTTTGTTTTCTCTGAAAAAATTAGAATTGAAGTGTGTTCATTGAGAAAATTCAGAAGAGAACTTGAACTTTCCTTGACTTCATTGAGGAAACTGTAAATTGAACTAGAACTTTTTATCTTCCGGGAAAATATTCACAATTATGGTATTACTTTTTCTATCTTCCATCGAAAAATTTAGAATTGAACTTTGAATTTCTTTATGTCTTTGTGAAATAAAGAACTGAAGTGGAAGATTTTTGTTTTCTCTGAAAAAATTAGAATTGAATTTTGTTCTTTAGTAAAATTCAGAAGAGAACTTGAACCTTTCTTCACTTCGTTGAGGAAATTGTAAATTGAACTAGAACTTTTTATTTTCCGTGAAAATATTCACAAGTATGGTATTACTTTTTCTATCTTCCACCGAAAAATTTAGAATTGAACTTTAAATTTCTTTATGTCTTTGTGAAATAAAGAACTGAAGTGGAAGATTTTGTTTTCTCTGGAGAAATTAGAATTGGAGCACGTTCTTTGGTAAAATTCAGAAGAAAACTTGAACTTTTTTATCTTCTGCGAAAAATTTGGAACAGTATTTTAAATTTTTCATCTCTTCGAGACAGATCTGAACTAAAGTGGAAAATTTTTATATTATTTGGAAAATTAGAATTGATTAAAAACTAATTTCTTTTTCATTGAGAAAGTGGGTGAAAAGGATAAGTACTTCAAGTTGGAAAATGGGTTTAGGAGGGACATTATGAAAGGAACTTGTTCTAAAAGGATATAATAAAGCCATAAAAAGTGTTAAAAATGGAGAGGGGGTTCTTTGAAGGGGTCCGGGGAGGGCGTTTGGGGATCCAGGGGCCCTTGAGGGGTGGAGTGGTCATATGGGAGCCTGAGGGGACCTTTGGGGACCGGGATGAGCCTTTGGGGGTCTGGGGAGGGTCTTTGCACGTCTGAGAGGGTCCTTGAGGACCGACTGGTCCTTTGGGAGCCCGGTGGACCTTTGAGGACCGGGTGAGGGCCTTTGGGGGTCCGGGGAGCCCTTGAGCACCGATTGGGCCCTTTGGGGTCTGGTGGGTCCGTTGGGGGTCTGGGCGACCCTTGAGGACCTGGGGTGGACCTTTGGGGTCCGGGGGACCCTTTGGGGGTCCGGTGGTCCCTTTGGGAGCCCGGTGGTCTGGGGTCTGGTGGACCTTTGGGGACCGGTGAGGGCCTTTGGGGGGCTCGGGTATGGTCTTTTTAGGGTCTGGGGCCCTTTGGGTGCCTGGTGGACCTTTGGGACCGGGAGAGGGCCTTTGGGGACTGGTGGAGGACCTTTGGTGGCTCGGGTATGGCCTTTTTAGGGTCTGGGGCCCTTTGGGTGCCTGGTGGACCTTTGGGACCGGGAGAGGGCCTTTGGGGACTGGTGGAGGACCTTTGGGGGTCCGGGGGGGCCCTTGAGCACGGATTGGGCCCTTTGGGGCCCGGTGGGTCCGTTGGGGGTCTGGGGTCCCTTTGGGAGCCCGGTGGACCTTTGGGGACCGGGTGAGGGCCTTTGGGAGCCTGGGGGACCTTTGAGGACCGGAGGCTTCCTTCGGGGTAGGGGTAGAGTAATCGGGGCCCTTTGGGAGCCCTGGGAGCCCGGGGAGGGCCTTTGGGGACCGGGGGAGGGCCTTTGGGGACCGGGGGAGGGCTTTTAGGGTTCTGGTGGACCTTTGGGGACCGGGGAGGGCTTTTGGGGGTCTGGTGGACCTTTGGGGACCGGGGAGGACCTTTGGGGCTCGGGTATGGCCTTTTTAGGGTGTGGGGCCCTTTGGGTGCCTGGGGACCTTTGGGGACTGGGTGAGGGTCTTTGGGGGTCCGGGGGGGTCCTTTGGAAGCCCAGAGAACCTTTGAGGACCGCTGGCTTCCTTCGGGGTTGTGGTAGGGGGATCGGAACCTTTGGGGTTGAGGTAGAGGACCTCACAACACTGTCCAATTGAAACTTGTGTATTATAACGACCACACTCAAATTCTCTTCCAAAATCTCTTCTAAAATCATATTTTATAATGTCTCTAGCTGTTTCGCCGAAATAATTCCATAAAATAGCTAAAACGGTTTCGCCAAAATTATCCCTAAACGGAATTTCAGCATGTTCCATTTGTTTGGCATCCCTGCGCTGGCTTATTTCAAATTATTTGGAAACCTTTTCGCACGCTAAGATCAAAACGTCTGCTCGGAAACGATTCTCTTGTTAGAAACAACAAATTAATTTCCCTTTCGTGAATCAATTCTCTTTAGAACAACAAATTAATTCCCCTTTCGTGTCAATCAATCAATCATGACATCATGTGTGATCTAACTGTTTCTCCTAGACAATTCTCTTTGGAAATGCAAAGACATTAATTAACTTGACGTCATCTGTCAGACATTAATTAACTGTTTCCCGGGAACTCGTAACATCTGGCTTGGAAACAACAATAACAAATACTGTTTCCCGGAAACTCGTAACATCTGGCTTGAACAACAACAAGAAGGAAGTGTCATTAACTTTGCTTCGAACGACAACAACATTGACCCCATTAACCACGTGTTCTCCCTAATGACTCTGTTCAAAACAACAATAACATTGACCTTGGCATTTTGCCTCGGAAACAATAACAACATTGACCTTCGCTGAGGGCGTGCCAAAAACACACCTGGAGAAAGAGGTCATTGACCGATTACGCAATCATTCTCACTAATGACTCTATGCCCATATAAGGTGTACTCGTAGGATCAATAGGGTCATCTCTACTTACTGGTAAACCGCAGGACTTTGGGATCCTGTTTATATTTATAAGATAAAATGATAAATTTCACACCAAGGAAAATCTTTTTATGAGTCTTGTTTATTAAGGCTTATTGTTGAGTTTTAAACCAGATTCCAAATTAAATATTATCATTTCCATCATTTTCATCATTAATTACATGGTATTAAGCAGTATTAAAGCTTCAAAAGCTGCAATACAAAGCTGTAGTTTCGATGTTAAAACAAATCTAATTTATGTGATAAAATATTAATGACCGTATCATTATTTGTCGTAAAACATAAATTGTTAATAAAAAAAAGCAGCTGATGGTATTGAAAGATAACGAGAACAAATGAGTCCTTTCCAATGTTAAGCTTTAGCGACTTCTTTTGTTAAATTCATACAAGAGACGATAAATGTCGTCGAGGCAAAAATGACCAAGTGATTTTATTCTGTTAAAAACCGGCTGGTATTTTTAAATTCAAAGGAGAGTGCATATTCCCCCTGATCCACCCCAGTGAAAATTTTTCCCGGTGTCTCCACCCCCCCCCCCCCCCGGAAAATTCCCCCGCAGTTTTTGCAGTTTCCGTTAAATTTTCTGGGAAAATTCCCAGAAAACTTACCTATCTAAAATTGCAGCTATTTTTATTTTAAATGGGTACTTTAGATACAATTCAAAATTTTAAAAAAAATGCTGATAGTACTTTTTTCCACCGCAAAGTTGTACAGGGAATCTAAACCTTTGCAAAAAGTGAATCACGGCCCATAGTAGCAAAAAATTAAAAAAAAAGTGTCTCGAAAGAAATTACTGTGGTGAAAAATATCTACAACCGTAAAATTACAAAAGTCAATCGTCGTGAATTTCAAAAAAATAGTTCTAAGCCCCTCAAAAACGGTGATGGATCAAAATAAAAGGCGAAACGTTAAAATGACGATGGATGAAAACCCTCAATCCGAGATTTCATCCACCCTTATCTTGAAAACCCGAGCAAACCGTATATTAGTTGGGTAGCACTGATTTCCTAGCCGGCCTAGCCGAGTGGTCAGTAAGCTAGACTTGAAATTCTTTGTCTCTGAGGACAAGGGTTCGAGTCCTGGTGTCTCTGGTTATTTGGTTTGGAGGGTGAGTGGTGAGTGAGGGTGAGTGGAGGGTGGTGAGTGGAGGAGGATTGAGGGTGAGTGGAGTGAGGGTGAGTGGAGGGTGAGTGAGTGAGTGGAGGGTGAGTCGCATGACTCTGTAAGTTAAGCCAGAGTCGACCCAGCTCTAAATGGTCACCTGAAGAAACTTGGGGAAGGTAAACAGGAAGGGTGCGCGAAAGTGCAGGATGGCTGGCTCCCAACCCTCCATTGCACTTCCTGACTGAAGGGCAATGAAATGGAGATTAGTGCCAATGGTAGTGACTTTAATGCCCAATGCCGTACTTTACCTTTATTCTTTACCTTAGCACTGATGTTTCCTTTTTATTCTCCTGTATAAATAGAGAGCTTTGATCTATTTTAAACACCAATTTTATAGTTGGAGAAACCCAACTCTGATCAAACAGTTCGTGGTAACGAACTGTAAGCAACGAGCGAACCGGATCAATAGTAACCAAAATTCTAATAAACGAAATTTTGATACCAATAGATACATCAAAAGAATCAGATTTTACTGCTGATTTAAAATATATAAGATTCATCAAGTTTAGTTTTACTCATAAAAAGTTATGCGCCTGAGAATATTTGCCTGATTTTCAAAAAAGGAGGAAACACCTTCTAAAAGCTATAGAACCTTAATGAAAATCACACCATTGGATTCAGCGTATCAGAGAACCCTACTGTAGAGGTTTCAAACTCCTATCTGCAAAAATTTGGAATTTTGTACTTTTTGCCAGAAGAAAGATCACGGATGCGTGTTTATTTGTTTTTTTTCCAGGGGTGATCGTATCGACCCAGTGGTCCTAGAATATCGTGGGAGGGCTCATTTTAACGGAAATAAAAACTTCTAGTGCCCTTTTTAAGTAACCAAAAATAGAGGGTAACTAGGCCCCCTCCCACGCTCATTTGTTTTCCCAAAGTTACCCAATCAGAATTTTGAGATAGCCATTTTGTTCAGCATGGTCGAACATATAATAAATAGGCCTATGTCTTTTAAGATGACTTAATCCCCCAGAGTCCCCGGGGGGAGGGCTGAAAGTTATGAACTTTTCCCAATGTTTACATATAGCATTGGTTATTGGGGAGTATACAGGCGTTTTCAGGGGGGATTTTTTCAGGTAGCGGGGGGTTGGGGTCGGGGTTATGTGGGAGGATATTTCCAAGGAGGAAGTTTTCATGGGGGAAGGGACATTGCTATGAAGGGGGCGCCAGATTTCCCTGCATTATTTAAAAAAACGATCAGAAATTAAATAAAAAAACAAGTTTTTCAACTGAAAGTAAGGAGCAACATGAAAACTTAAAACGAACCGAAATTATTATGTATATGATTGGGTTTTGCCCCCTAGTCAATACCTCGCTCTTCAAGCCAAAGATTTTTTAGTAAGATTTTTCATAAGAGCTGTTTATTCTAATTAACGGCCTTTGTGATTAGTCATTTTCAAAGAATTGGAACAAAGTACGAACTTTAACGTAAATAGCGAGGAATTGACTGGGGGCTAACCCCTAATATACGTATTAATGAATAATGTATGAATGAATATAGAAATATATGAATATAGAAGTTCGTTACGTAAGTTAATTCGTAAGTTACCTATATTTATTACTAGTAAAAACGTTCGTAAATAAAATTAAACAACTTTCGAGAAAGCCATTTAACCAAAGATAAGATAAGATAAGATAAGGGTTTATTCCAAAAACAACACAACGCAAAAAAACAAATGACCTTCCATAAGCTAACGCTTGTTCGGAAGTATTTACCCTCTCAAAATTAACACTTATAATAACATAATAAAGAGAAAGAAGAGAAAAAAAAGAGAAAAAGAGGAAAGAAAGGAAAAAAGAAGCAAAAATGAAAATCCTACACTCACTCGGCTCCTGGTCGCAATAACCAAAAATCAATACTTCACATACTCCAAAACTTCCCGCCGCCATCCCATAAATAATAAATAAACGAAACAAAAAAAAATAAAAATATATAGGAAAAACGGGAAAAACGGGTTCCGGGCAAACCTGAGAGTGACTCAACTATACCACCCTTTAAACAAATTCATACGAATTCATACCTATGGAGACAAAGGGTTTTAAGGTCCCGACGGAACTCACATAGATTCGCTGAACTTTTTAAAGAAACAGGCAAATTATTCCAGACAACTGGCCCCACATGACGCATTGAAAATAGCGATCTAGTACTAGTAACTTGAGGTGTCCGTATATCTCTAGCATGACGAGTAGGATAATTGTGTACATCATCACCAGAAATAAATAAATTTAAAAAACACTTGGGAACCAAATTAGAAAAATACTTAAACATAAATAACCCATGGTAAAATTTCCCAAGACCTGACACAGGGATAATATTTAACTGTACATATTGGGATCTCACCGAGGTTCTCCGATTATCTACGGACAACACTCGCAGTGCCATATTTTGTATCACACGTAACTGCTGCAAATGCACTGAAAATGTGCTAGACCATATACTCACGCAATATACTAAATATGGGTGAACTAACGAAAAATAAATCAATCTCAAAACAGAATCATGGAAAATATTTTTTAACTTTCTCATCATTCCAACATTTCTTGCAATCTTACTACTAATAAAAGAAACATGACTTTTAAAACTAAGGCATTCATCCACAATAACACCAAGGTATCGTATAGTATTTGTACGCTTAATTACATAATTCTCCATTTGCAAATCCAGAACCCAAGGGTAAAAATTTGATGATCTACCATATATAATAAAACCTGATTTACTATGGTTTAACAAAAGCTTATTCACTCTCATCCACTTATCTATACCTAACATACCTCTTTTCATTATCTCTATTAAATCAGATTCAGTCTTTGCTGCGGCAGTAAAATGGGTATCATCTGCAAAACTAGGAATAATCACCCTACAATTAGAATGTGCACTATCTAACAAATCCAAAACAGAAAATCGTAAGTCATTGATATAAACCAAGAATAAAAGCGGACCTAAAACAGAACCCTGTGGAGCACCATAATCAACCATTCTTTCACCAGACCTCACATTAGAAATTTCAACGCACTGGGTCCTACCTCTCAAAAAAGTTTCAAATAACTTCAACGCATTTCCTCTAATTCCACAATTTTCTAGCTTCATAATTAAAATTTCATGGTCAACTGAATCGAACGCTTTAACAATATCTAAAAAAATAGACGCCACCTTAAACCCTTGGTCCAAAGCATCATGCACAAACGTCGTCAAAAATAAAACTGCCTTTTCGGTAGACATCCCCTTACGAAAACCGAACTGATTAGAATGGAAAAAGGAAATATTTTCCAAAAACTCAGATACTCTAGAATTAATTAGTTTTTCTACTAGCCTAGAAATAACAGAAGGGAGGGATATCGGTCGATAATGATTCACATTTTTCCTATCACCCCCTTTAAATAAAGGTATTACTCTGGCACTTTTAAGACACTCCGGATATATACCACATTTAAAACTAGCATTAACCAGGTACAAAATTTGTTGCGATATCACAGGAAAAATTGACTTAAAAACCTTTGTTGTAATAAAGTCTGACCCGGATGCACTGTTTCGCATACCTTTTACCACATCACACAATTCTTTTTCAGTAACCGGTCGCAAGTACATAGAAACGTCACTACTTTCAGGCAAAAACTGAGTAAAATCACCATCACTTGCATGCTGCTCAACAGACGACGCTAACCGGCCCCCTACACTAGAAAAGTGCTCACACATACGTTCAGTAGTTTGGCGAATATTTTCACCATCAACAAGACTACTAACAATTTCAGGCTTATTCGGTTTAATAACAGAATTTATAACATTCCAAGTCTTTCTCGGGTTACCCTCCGCATTTTTAAATCTATCACTCAGGTAATTTAACTTAGCTTTACGAAGTATACTATTCAACTTATTACTATACGCTTTATAAATATTTACATCGCTAATACTATTACTTAATGCGGACTTTTTATACAATTGCTGTCGCCTAGCTAAAGAAACTAGAATACTCTTCGTAACCCAAGGCTTCTTCGGCGAATCAAAATACTTACGTTTCTTCCTAACTTGACTACAAGCAACTACCGTATCCTTAATCATCGAATACCAAAGTGTAAATTTATCATTCACATCCATATCATTACTATATAAAAAATCACAATTTTTTCCTCCAAGCTCATTTTTTAACTTCGGTACATTAATAACAGGAAAACAAGTTTTCGGTACTTCAGAACGCTCTGATCTTGGCCGGTTCAAAAGAGAAGGAATAGATACCAACAGACCAAAATGATCTGAAACGTCGTTTACAATGACACTCGCACTACTATATCCAGTATTTAAGTAAATGTTATCAATCAACGTAGCAGAATCATGGCTCACTCTTGTACATATATTAATAGAAGGCTGTGGTCCATAACCTAGTATAGTGTTTAGAAACTCCCTAGCTCTAAGGTTACTATTCACAGTTCTTAAATCCAAGTTGAAATCACCACAAATAAAACAAGGTCCAGTAGAAATTGGTAACTTATCCAATTGCTCTTCTAAAAGTGAGCTAAACTCATCTATGTTATACGAAGGGGGTCTATAAACGACAATCATAAAACACTTAAAATTAAGACACTGCAATTCTAACACCATACTTTCAAACACCATTTCTTGATTAACTCTTATATCATCTCTCACCTTAACCTCAAAATCATTACGCACATAAATTGCTAAGCCGCCATGTTGATGCATCTCTCTATTTTTAATATACAGCTTATAATTACCAATCTTTAACAGAGAAGAACTATGGTTCTTCAACCAAGTCTCCGTTAAAGCTAAAACATGAGGGGTTGATTGCAGACATAACTCATTCAAAAACTGGTATGAACTTCCAATCCCTTGACAATTTAAATGAAAAACATTAAACTCATTTTGACAACTAATAGAACTCAAATCACACAGAAACTTATAACGGGAATCAGGATTAACCTCATGAAACTCACCCACATCAAAATCTCTGTGAAGTACCCCTCCCCCCAAATCATGTAATTTCATCGAATCACTCTCAAGAAAATCCAGCCGTTCCCTACCTAAACTTGACATTTAAAATAATCAATCCGAAGGGATGGAAACCGGAATTTTGGAATGCTAATAATTTTGGAAAAATAAAAATAAAATTTAGTCTGCAAGTTTTTTTTTTAATTATTCATGTACGGTGAGCCAAAAATAAAACCTGCATTAATTCAAAAACGTTCAAAAATTAAATAAATAAAAAACAAGTTTTTTTTTAACTGAAAGTAAGGAGCACCATTAAAACTTAAAACGAACAGAAATTATTCCATATATGAAAGGGGCTGTCCCCTCCTCAACACCTCGCTCTTCACGCTAAAGTTTTTTATTGTTTTAAAAAATTAGGTTGTTGGACAGAGTCAAACTTTAACGTAAAGAGCGAGGCGTTGAGGAGGGGACAGCCCCTTTCATATACGGAATAATTTCTGTTCGTTTTAAGTTTTAATGTTGTTCCTTACTTTCAGTTAAAAAAAAAACTTGTTTTTTTTACTTAATCCTATTCAAAAACGAAGGGAACACTTGCCCAAACTTTTTATTTCTCAGGCGGAAATAGATTCTCACTGCAAAAGAGGATTTCAACTCCTATCAGAAAATACCTTTGGGCCAACTTTTTGAGGCTAATGTCTTATTTTTGGCTGAAATAATATCACACGCTCTTTACTATTCTTAGATTGACAACCTTCGAGAAAGAGAAAGTTCAGGTAACGCTGATTTGAAAAGAAAACTTTCTGAAGCCTTGCAAGAGAATCGGCGTCTTCTGTTAACGATTGCAGAAACTGAAGCTACTCTTTTTGTGATCCAGTCAGAAAACAATAGAAGAACAGTCCAAAATTTTGATACCAATGGGTGAGTCTGGCCAAGTTCTTAAGTTTTGACAGGAGAATTTAAATATTTCAAAGCAAAACTGAACTCTTTTGGCGTAGGAAGAGGTTATAAGGATGGCTTTAAAGGGAATTAGAACTCCATGGGAGGAGTACAGAGTGAGGCTCTGAATACATTAGGTTGGGGAAGAGCGTTCTAAGCTCTTTTGGCCTCGTGCTCAAGGCAGCTTGGTGCTCTAGTGAGTTTCTAGGAGTAGCATTAAAAATAGAAAATGAACAAGTCAAGAAATAAATCTTAACAACAGAATTAAAACAATAAAATATTGTTTGGGTATTTTGACGGTTAAGAATAATTAGTCGCTGGGACAAAGACAATTTTTTTAGGCCTTCAAGAAATGGTAAGGAAATTTTCAAAATTCTTTTTTTGCTTAGGATTTAAATGCTGTGTCTTGCACATGTTTAACCCATGTCTTTTACAATTGCATTCAAAAAATTTGTTGCACATGAAAAAATCATATTTTAATCTGTATCAAAATTTTATGCAAAATTACAAATCTCTGTAAAAATTAAAAAAAAAATCAGCAATCCATTTTCGGCACATATCTTTTGTCAACACAAGAGATAGTCTTATTAAAAATAGCAAAAAATTGTTCGTTAGTTTACGACAAATTATGACAGGATTTTGCAAGAAAGCAAAAATAAGTTCCATTTGTTTAAATGGATTCCTCAGTCTTGTAATTTTTGCAACTTAACAACAACCTTACTGAAGTCTAGTTTCGATTTTGTTTCAGCCAACGATACTGATCTGACGTTTATTGACGTGCAACACTGATGCTTATCGACGTTTAACTAACATGTTTAATGGAAGCAACTTTACTGTATATGTTTGCTATGGTTTGACATATATGATGTATGATGTTTATTGATATTTGACGCAAACGCTTATTGACGTTAACTGAAAAAATTATTTTTTTTTTTTGTTGATTTGAAACTTTCAACAATTCTTTGACAATTTTTTTTCACAGCTTGAAGTTTTTCGGTAATGTTTGATGTTGAGCTTCACGGTTTTTACTATTTCATTAAATCAATTTTACTGACCTCAAATTTTTGATGTTTATTTTTTAAACATTTTGTAACACAAAAAATGACTTTTTTTTAATAAAACAAGAAGCAAGAAAAGAAGTCATAAATATATTTTTTTTCTGCTGCGTTTGCTAATGTTTTTTAATGAGTTCTAGACGTTAACAGTGTTACTGATAATTTTTTTGAGTTATTCTGTTTCCTCGCCATCACCTCGATTACAAGCCTTTAAAATCAATTTTACTCTTTTAATGGAATTATAACAAGACTTAATTCTTTAGTTAAAAAGGGCTGCTTCAAATATTTTCCAGTTTTCAAGTAAAGTTTGTCGTCAGTTGGAAGAAGCAGCTCTCGAAAACATTAATCAATACGATAATCAATGAAAAGAAAATTCACAACGGTAAAACACAACTGGGCACAATTCAGTACTCGCAAAATTCAATTCCAAAAAAATCTGACAGAGCGAAACTTAACCCAAGCAAAATTCAACCTACGCAAAACCCGTCACAACTCAATTTATGGAAAAACTACCCACGTGAAACTCGAACAAGCAAAATTCAAACAACGCAAAATTACACGAAAAAAAAAAGTTGCAGTAAAACTCAACTTACGCAAATTTTAACCCAAAGAAAATGCAATTCAAATGGAATTTAGTCCCTCAAAATCCGATCCAAACTAACGAAACCCGATGGCCACTACCCAATCCAGCAAAAAAAACCAGTCAACACAAACAAATTTAAACAGACAAAATTCCATCAACAAATCCTGGAACATTAAGACATTAAACACAGAAGAATGACTAACTCAATCCATGAAGATCAGTCTGAATCTTGAATTCTCAATCACATAGCTCAGTACCCAATTCAGTGTCGCAGAATTTAAAATGAACAAGAAAATTTGTCGTCACATTTACCTCCAGCTAGTTCTGAAACATGCCTGCACCGAATGAGAGATAGGACTACTCTCTCGCCCTTTCAAATAAATTTATTTAAAGTACTCTACCCCTTTTACACAGCCTGAACGTTTCCACTTTAAAATACGTTTTCATAATTTAACCCACTCTCTTTTGAACAATCTTCTGAGACCTGAGTGTGCGTGGTTCAAGCTTTGTGTCTGGAAGGGTTTTTCTAGAGGATATGGTTTGAAAATAGGAACAGCTTTTTATGAATCTCGAATATTTAATACCTTCCTGAATTGCCTTCAGGTCAATGTTGGGAGATTAATTCCCCCGTCATTATCTACAAATGTAATGAGTCCTAAATAGAAAAGTTTAAGAAAATAAATAAAAGTAATAGAGTTGGGGAAGTAAAAAATAACAAAAAAATTATAAGAAATTTAGCCACTACTAACGCAATACATTTTAATTTTTTTTTTTTTTTTTTACTTTTACCTTACCTTAGATCCTCCAGAGCCAGGAATGGCTCAGAGGGCGTCTACGAAGCCTCGCCAGGCATCTTGGAACTGAGCTGCAGCCGTGAAATCCTCCCACTGTGGTTGAAGAGACAGCTCCGGACTTTTCAGGTCCCGGTCGTACTGCCGTACTACCGTAGGGTGTGTCTTTGTCGACCTCTTTTCTGCCTCCTCTCGGGGCACCACTCATATATAGTATACCATATATAGCTTTACTTTTTTACTTTTACTTTACTTTATTAATAACCACGATTATAACACTTCAAAATTTACAACTACTACACTAATGAAAAAACCTCAATAAATACACAATTTATTATTTCTTTCAAAACCAAACACAAAGCGAGTAAACATGGTTATATAGCACACAAAAGGAGTCTTGCGTAAACAGAATTTGCGAAACAATTTTTTAATTTGGCAAGAAAGGAGAAGGGGGCCCTAATCAAGATTTTACCTCTGGCGCAAGAGATGCCAGAACTGGTGCTGCTTCAGTAATGCTTATATGATCCACGGTCCACGCAATTAAAGATCCTAATTTTTTGTTGTGTTCTATTGTTCGTATTCCAGGATGCTTATTTTTGTTTTAAACCCATTTTCCCAGAGGTGACGGGCTCTTTAGATTAGAATTGGAAGGATTGGTATTATAGGCCCCCTTTATGCAGGTATGAAATAAAATTTACAACGTACTATGAGCTTATACTTTCATTACAATGAGCTAAATTTTGATCGAAACTATTCCTATTACGACTAATTCTATTACAACTATTTTATCAAGATAGCTACTACCGTGCTTCCAGTGTTCATTAACGTCAGCGACTGTCATACATAAATTAATAAAATAACATTAACGAATGGTTTTAACCCACCACCCTAAAAGTCTTGTTCGAGCGAAGTACCAAAAATCTTGTAAACAAATATTTGCACAAAGAAACCTTGATAATCACTTATCACTAAGTTACTTTTTGTACCCCTCACCCGAATAAAATCCTGGATATGGTCCTGGTTGTTGCTATCCACCATGATCTTAAAAACTTTATATGAATGAGCTCAAATTGAAATTAATACTAATTACTGATGAGGTTCACAATCCAGTTTTTAAGATTCTGATATGGAATTTTGATATTTTGCTTCCGTATGTTACCATTCAGTAACAGGTACATAAGTGGGGCTATTCCAATATATATAAGAAAATTCAGAAAATTTGCCGTATTCATTATAATAATCTGCATTGGCAAATCGTATTGTGGTAACAAACTGTACTGTATGAAATTAAGGGGTAAGTTACCAAGACATAAAAGTATAACTACTGTAAATACTTGGGCCTTAGCTGTTGCTAAATTAATTTGTTTACTATTGCCTACACTTGGGTGCGGTGTAACCTTCCTTCGCAATGATTTCTCAAGCTTGAATATCCAAATATTTTGTAAAATTAACCAACTTTGCATGACTATTAGTATGGTGATGTAGAGCACAAAATTTTTGGTTTGAGTCATTGCCTCGGACAGCGTTGCCTCATTGCAATAGCGATATGCTATTTGGCCCTTTGGATTTATAATTATCGCTAAATAAGGACTTGTTGTTAGTACAGAAATTATTGTGGCAACCAAGGCTAGTTTAGAATTCCGCCAGTTTTTTATTATTTCAGTAAAGGATAGTAGAATAATTCTAACTATTGATGTAAGCGTTAGAAAAAACTGAGTTAAAACGTAAGGAAGGGGCAGTATTCTTCCTAAAATAAGACAAAACCAGGTCGGTGATTGCATTAAAGCCAACTTAAATGTAAGAGCGATCGGATACAATACTGCAAACAACAAAGATGTTATGCACTGGTATTTGATTGTCATATTAATAAGAGTTTCTGCGGTATTACTGTGCTCTATACAATATAGTAAGTAACCATTGACAGCAATTACTAATATAGTCACAAAAAGAGACACAAGTATGCAGCTAGTAACCATAGGCATCAGCGATGAGTCAACATCTACTACGCTATCTCGTTCATCTACGTTCCTGGAAATAGAGACATTGTCTCTAAAATAGGTGTTGCTATTGTTGTCCATGATTAGCTTACTAATGTCAAGGTTTAAAGCATTACAAATGTCAAAAGAACAGTTATTCTAAAGGTGTTGATTGTCAAGTGACTATGCGATGGAAAGAATCTTCGACGTTCCTTATACTGGATACTTGGAAACTGGATAATTTTGCATGTAATCCAATTTGGTCAGCCGCACGGCCCTCAACAAATTGCCACGCCTGCGGTAAATAAAGCCCAGAAACCTACAAGGCTTTGTGCTGCAATGTTTGAAACAAATTGTGGTTCAAAGCAAATTAGGGCAAACTAAAATTAAATCAGTATCTCCTTGGTAGATCAATTGAGATTAGTAAACTTTATTCATAATCTTTAATAGGAAGGAAACAGAGTGTCCATTCTTCAAAGTTATATCTATCCAAGTTATATCCGTGTTATTGTCAAAAGATTAATTGTTTGATACAGATTGAATATCAAATATCAAAAAATTATTTGACAACTAAGACATCTCATCTTCTTTGGTCAACTGAATTGATTATTATGTAATCCAAGCTCTAATTTCTGACACAAAACTTTAACTTATTATCACAATTGTTACTAGTTATTTCAATTTACGTAACTCTTATCTTGACAAGATTCACACGTTTCTTTTTACATAGCTTAGGAGCCATCTTCTGCCTTCTGCTTGGTTCCAAGTCAGTCGAGTCACTAACAACCAAAACAAGGAAAAACAATCAAATTTTCTTTTTTCCTTTGTTCGCGATGAAACTACAAAAGAAAAGAAACATACATTAATTAAAAATATTTTCTTTTTGCAATTTCGAAGGAACAATTTCTGTCAAAACTCCATAAGAAATAAAAGAAGACGTAGAAGAAAGAAATGCTACTGCGTATTTCTTTTATGCTGCGATGTTTAAGAGGACTTGTTGAGAAAAAAATTAATCGCAATTTGCTTTAACTTTACATAAGAAAGTTTGCGACAGCCAAACAGTCTAAGTACTCACCATCACTTACACTCACTCAAAGTCAAACTCACAACCCCAAATTGGATTTGATATAAAGGTGTATCTTACAACTTGTTGATGTTAGAATTATGTCAGCCTGAGGTAAGGACGTGCAGCTGAAATCCTCCCTCCCCCAAACCCTGTTTATTTATAAATACTACATCACTTTTGATTCAGGATCCCTTAGAAATTGGTCCCCTGACACTAGAAATCACTCACACTTCATAAATACATTTAGTAGAGGTAGCTACAATCTAGTATGGAGCGAACCATGGCCCACAGTAACCAAAAATTAAAAAAAAAATGCGTTAAAAATCTCTGACTGGTGAGAAAAATTGCCATTTCAAGCTAATTTGGGAATGGTAACTCTTATCAAAATTAATCTTCATAGTAAGATATTAGTTTGAAAAAGCAATTTTTGGGAATTTTGAAAAATAGCCTTAACACCCTATAAAGTGGTGTAAGATAAAAACAAAAGTGCACCATTGGATTCGCCATATCCAAAAACCCTATTCAGGAGACTTACACTCCCCTGGCTTGAATAACAAGGAAAATCACTTTTTGTGGGCTATTGACAGCATCGATATGTCCTCTTTTTTCCCTCACTGCTAACAGGGCACTGGAACATCATGAAGCTGTTTATGGGCTCATTTTGAAGGAAATTGATACATCTATGTATTTTTGTAATTAAGAAAACATTGAAATCAGAATCACGTCACAATCCAAAATTTCTTCAGACTGATGTCCTCAGATGGTGGCTTGAAATCTTTCCACGTCCCAAATCAACAGGGCTTTTAACCCCTGAAACTCTTCCCAAAACCTTAAACTCAATGCAGTAGACTCCAAACCAACAACTTAATGCAGCTAGTAGACACAGGACAACTAAACACATCGGAAACTCAGCCCATTCAACTTAGAGCCAGATCCTTAACACAAAGACCATCAGAAATACCCCAAACCCAGCAAAATAAACACAGAAAAAACAAACCATTTAACCAAGTCATCTTATTGCAAGAGAATCAACGTAGAAACTAAGCCCAAACAATTAAAACCAGCAAATATAACCCAAGAAAACTCAAATCGGTTATGTAAAAGAGAAAACTCATCATACACAATTCAGTGCAGGCAACCAAAGGCAGTGATAGATCAGCTTAGGAAAACTCAACGAAGGTAGCTCGAGCAGGACATTTCAGCAAGGGCTAACTGACCCTAAGAAAACTAAACAATGCGTAAAATTCTTATAAAACATTTTAAAGACAATATAAAATTTTAAGAATGCGAGATCCCTCTTTTCAGTGCAATAGTTTGAATCTCTTTATAATGATGGTTCGTGAGAGATACAGAATGTTCTTGTTTGTAGCCCGCCGACATGCTCCCAACATTCGAGATGCACAAAATGATAGAACTATTTCAATAATGCTGGTATTCCAGGATATTTTGACCATAATGGTGAAGATCGGGAAAGTCGAAACAATTTCGTTGGATCCGATGATGGTCATTTTGTTAATGTTCGAGAAAGACTAAAAATCTGGTGGCTATGGAGAATGTTGGAAAGATTCTGAAAAATAGGTCGGAGCTGAAGGAAATGACATAGGATATACAAATAGTAGCTGTTACTACATTTTTTACCATAACACATGTTAGTGTTATTTATATGCAATAACGCCGTGTCAATTCTAAGTCTCTTTCAATATTATAAAATTTATAAATATCTTTCCCTTACTGTAATTAAAATACATTGAATAATTGGAGCTGTAGGCACGAATAATTATGATTTTATTGATTTGAGGAATGTCTTCCGATACATGTCTTTGGACTCCAAAGTAAGCAATAAAATTACTACTCCCTTCAATAAAAGAAGGCACTATCCAACCACGTAGGCTATTTAATTTTCATTTTTCAAGGACAACGGAATTCTCAAGCTGCAATTCTGACCTTAAATAATATTGGGTCTCAAAAATAATAACCGGGTTGTCTGATTTTGAAACCCAAAGAGCACTGCTCATTGTACCACAGACCAAATTTTAATAAGAGCCATAAAAACGGATTTGTATAATAATTTCAGAACTGTACGTTACCTTCCCATTTAAGCTATCCTAAGATTAATGTCCACATACTGCATATTCTAAGAACTTGTAGGGAATTAACTCAGAGGTTAACCCAGATCGGTTATATGTATTTGCCTTTATCTTATCTATCTCTTGGATCATTATTGTTTGTCACGTATCTTATAGCTTAGCGACGTGTCATATCAAAAGTTGTAAATTTAATAGGTCCTTGTTAATGAAGAATATCACTTTCCGACAGTAGAAAAATAATGAACTAGATAGCACGTGTAATAATTATATTTCGAAAGATTATTTTAGATAATCTGATATTTGATATTTGATCGTCTGATTTGTGATTCAGTTTCATCTCTCCGGCGAAAAATTGTATCTGATATTAAAGATAAATTGAAAATGGGTTATGCCAAGATTGTTGCTAATCGCGGTCGTTATAATAGGCGCGGTCTCGCAAAATTTTATTCGACTTTTTGTGATCCTGCTATACTTTTTGTGTCTGGACTTTACCCTCTGCTTCGAGAAAGGGATCTGAATCTAATCCGCATTTATTATTTCTGGTACTGCAAGTTTCTTCTTTATTTGCCACGTTCCTACCGTATATTATGCGTACTCTGCACCACCATCAACATGTAATTACCTCTGATGCGTGTTTAAGGCTGGGTCCTCATCATCGCCTCATCTGGTTGTTTAGTGCTGTTTGATATATTTGGTTAATTATTGATTTGTCAAATTTTTGTGCTGAATTTTTGTTTCTTTCTTTTCTTTTTTACTCCACTATTTTTGTTCATGTATGTGAGTTATAGATAAAATAAATAATAAATAAATGAATACCTAATTACAGGATTCTGCCCAGTTAGCAATTTTTTCTTACTGCAACAGATATCGTTATGTCTTAAACTATATTAGTATCATATTATACTTAAACTGTGTCTGAATCAGCTGAGCAAAAATCATTCTAAACCATAGATTTACCTCACTTTAGGCCTTCAATCCTCTTGTGCCTCCATAGATACCAAGGGTATAGACAAAGAGTCTCCATTTTTTATGATTTTCTACTGCCGCCAGCATGTAGTGTGCTCTTGGGACGACCCCTTTTTCTCTGTCTTGCATGTTGGTACTGGAGGATTGCCTTGGGAGTTTTAAGATTCCTCATTCTTAAGACATAACATAAATACTGCCAATGATGTTGGGGGATGATTTTTGTAATCTGAGGCTGGCTAGTCATTTTTTGGGTGTCAATGTTTGAGAATCGATATGTCCAGTTCATATTCAGGATTCTTCAGAAACATCAAATTTCAAAGGCCAGGATCCAACGCTCTTGCAATCCATCAATATGTCATTATTTGGCTGTGTACGTAAGAATCAAAAGATCATTTATGTTGATAAATATAAGAAGTTTGACACGAAGTGAAAAAACGTTTGATCGACAGATTCTTTTCATCCTGTTGAAAACTCCACTTGATTAGCATATACGGGACGCTTCTTTAAATTTGACCGGTTGCTCCAACTCCTCATCATCGCACTTGATCTGAAATGGTAAGTTACATGTCACCATGCATTTGGTTTTGTTCGCATGGATCTTGAGCCCTACGCATTTCATATTCCTGTTGATTTCATCAAAGAGTTTATCTAGGCATTCCATGTAAGTCTCGAGGATAGTAAGGGCGTTGGTGAAGTCAAGAATACACAGATATTTTTTCTGCATTAAGGCCTTGAGCAGTTGTGTTTCTCAGTATATAGTCGATTACTATGATGAACAGTCTTATGACACCAGTGATAAGACGCAGTCTTGTTTAAATCCTGAAAGTATTTTTGTGTCTCGTGTTAGGCCTTTAGATGTATGGACACATGCTTCAGTGTTCAAATACATAACGGATACTGTTTTGATGATCTTCGATGGGACACCATAACGGGAAAGTATTTTCCAAGGGCTTTCTCTTTAGAGAGGGTCGAATGGTTCCTCAAAGTCAATGAATGTCATGTAAGTTTTAGATCGCTATTGACTGGATTCCTCTGTGAATACATGGGGGTCTGGACAAGAGCGGTTAGGTCTGAAGCCCCATTATTTGTGTCTGACTTTGTCATCCAGTTTTGAGTTGATACATTAAAGAATAATGTGAGAAAGTTAGCTATCCAGGTAAACGACTGCTGTTATCCCGCGCAAATTGTCACATAGAGATGCATGACCATATTTGAAGTTTTGAATCGTCGTACTCCGCATCCAATCTAAAGAAACCTTTTCTAAGGAACAAACAGTTTCAAAGAGAGTATCCCATTTGGACTTCAATAGACGTATTAATCATTTCAGCAGTGATTCTATTTTAACCAGGGACTTTATTGTTCTTCAGTTTCTTAGAGAAATAATGTAAAGTGAGAACAGTGGTTTCGTTAGAATCCTAAGTTCTTTAGAGCTTTCTTTAATTCGTTTCGTGGATTAATCGGTGTTTAAGTTCTGTTGGACTTCCGTCAGTCTTTTGGAATTTTTCTGAGTTGGAGTGTTGAAAGTTCTGCCTCATGGTAGTTTGTTTTCATGGCTTGCAAAATATGTTCTTGGGAGCAAAGGTTCCTTCCAGGGAGCAAAGAGCTTCAAATCGATTAACCAATTCAGTCTCTGAATGGAGCTTCGTAGTTTTATCCGCCATATTTAATGAATCGAAGATTGACGGTTTCTTGGTTGCCTGAAGCTTAATCTCTATTGCTACTTTTAATAAATTATGATACGAGTTGATATTTACGCCATGGAAGGCTCTGATATCATTGAGGTTAAGTCTTCACCTAAGTTTCACGAGAAAATGGTTGATTTGGGTATGAATAGTGCCATCTGATGACTTCCATGGGTATTTTGAATACTTTTGTGTGTAAAGAGGCTATCGATAATGAAGAGATCCTTTGTAAAGGAAATATCAATAAGGTGACAACTATTTTCATTTCGTTTTCCAATGCCCTGAATTTTTAAGTGTTGAGGTTATTATGATCTATCTAATCCAAGTATTGTATTTATATCTTTGATTAGGAGGGTCATGTCATCACGCGAGACATCTTTAATGATCGCTTATAAAGTTTCATAGAGATTACCTTTTGAATCCTTGGTTGTGTCGTTCGTCTCTGCATAACATATGAATGGAGACGTATTGGCATGGCACCCAACAAATCTGACCTTCATGAATCGCTGTGAAATTGGAACTCAAATTCTTTGGAGTTTTTACAGCATGATTCAAGAGATAGCCGAAGTACAACACCTTTTTCTCGTCTTGTAGCTGGTCCACTAAAAATGATCCTTCGGTTATCGTCTTAGGTTTTCTTGCCACTTCCAAGCCATTTCACCTTGGTTACTGCAGGAATGTCAATATTGTGTGTTCATATCTTATTACTGACCTACTCAGTTTTTGATAGTTGTGTCAAGGTACGTGTATTCCAAAATCAATTCGTTGTTTCTTATTCGCGATCAAAAATTGTGAAGGGGTTTACTTGGGTCGACAACTTTGGGTTCATTCCGAGTAGATTTATTTTCGATGTTTCAGTGGCAATAACATATTTTTTTCTGGAGCAGGTTGCACGTCCACTGCCCAGCCTCTTTACGCTAATTACCCCACTCTTTACGTTACCGTTTGACCTTTTGTCCCAATTCTTTAAGAACAACTCCTGAAACACAAGGGTTTTTAATTAGAGTATGATGCCTTTTTAAAAGTGCTAACAACTTTAGCGTAAAGAGAAAGGTATTGAAGAAGGGGCAACCCCTTCAAATACTTGGTTGCTATGTATTTTTTGGGAAAAAAGCTTTGATTAGAAATTAACAACATGCATTTTGTACGGAAAATATAATATATAATATCTGTTCGTTTTTAGTTTTAATAATGCTCCTGACTTTCAGTTGAAAAAAAAACTTGTTTTTTTATTTAATTTAAAACTAAGATTGGCGATGGGTAGTTTTGGTACTCAGAATTATCAAACAGTTCGTGGTAACGAACTGTAAGTAAGGAGCGATCCGGCTCAATGGTAACCGAAACTCTAGAAAACGGCATTTTGATACAAATAGATACATCAAAAGAATTACATTTTAATGCTGATTTCAAATATATAAGTTTCATCAAGTTTAATCTTACCCATCAAAAGTTAGGCGCCTGAGAAAATTTGGCTGATTTTCGAAAAAAGGGGGAAAGACCCCCTAAAAGTTATAGAACCTTAATGAAAATCACACCATCATATTCCACGTATCACAGAACCCTACTGTAGAGGTTTCAAGCTCCCATCTACAAAAATGTGGAATTTTGCATTTTTTGCCAGAAGAAAGATCACGGGTGCGTGTTTATTTGTTTTTTTTTTTTTTTTTTTCCCCAGGGGTGATCGTATCGAACCAGTTGTCCTAGAATATCGTGGAAGGGCTCATTAGAATGGAAATCGAAAGTTCTAGTGCCCTTTTTAAGTGACCAAAAAAATGGAGTGCAACTAGGCCCCCTCCCACGCTCATTTTTTTCCCAAATTCACCTGATCAAAATTTTGAGATAGCCATTTTGTTCAGCATGTTCGAAAATATTATAAGTATGTCTTTTAGGATGACATAATCCCCCGAAGTTCTCGGGGGGAGGGCTGAAAGTTATGAACTTTACCCAATGTTAACATATAGTATTGGTTATTTGGAAGTATACAGACATTTTCAGGGGAGATTTTTCCTGGTAGTGGGTGGGTCAGGGGTTATGTGGGAGGATCTTTCCATGAAGGAAGTTTTCATGGGGGAAGGGACATTGCTATGAAGGGGACGCCGGACTTCCCACCATTATTTAAAAAAAGATCATAAAGTTAATAAAAAAAAAACAAGTATTTCAACTGCAACAGTAGCAACATCGAAACTTTAAACGAACAGAAAATATTACATATATAATTGGGTTCACCCCTTAGTCAATGCCTCGCTCTTTAAGCCAAAGATTTTTTAGTACTTTCATAAGAGCTATTTATTCTAATTAACGGCCTTTGTGATTAAGCGGTCATTTCGAAAGAATTGGAACAAAATTTGAACTTTCGCTTAAAGAGTGAGGTATTGACTAGGGAGCGAACCCCCTAATAAACTTATTAAAAATATATGAATATAGAAG
This sequence comes from Artemia sinica, assembly GCA_027921565.1. Classification (NCBI taxonomy): domain Eukaryota; kingdom Metazoa; phylum Arthropoda; class Branchiopoda; order Anostraca; family Artemiidae; genus Artemia; species Artemia sinica. The sequence continues at coordinate 19,554,693 of CM051269.1, read as the reverse complement.
TTCGTTACGTAAGTTAATTCGTAAGTTACGTATATTTATTACTAATAAAAACGTTCGTAAATAAAATTAAACAAGTTTTGAGAAAGCCATTTAACTAAATAAAAGTAAGTTAATATGAAAATTTCGTTTTAATTATTCATGTACGGTGAGCCAAGATCAAAACCTGTATTTATTCAAAAACGTTCAAAAATTAAATAAAAAAACAAGTTTTTTAAACTGAAAGTAAGGAGCGACATTAAAACTTAAAACGAACAGAAATTATTCTGTATATGAAAGAGACTGTCCCCTCCTCAACGCCTCGCTCTTTACGCTAAAGTTTGACTCTGTCTCACAACTTTATTTTTTAAAACAATAAAAAACTTTAGTGTAAAGAGCGAGGCGTTGAGGAGGGGACAGTCTCTTTCATATACAGAATAATTTCTGTTCGTTTTAAGTTTTAATGTCACTCCTTACTTTCAGTTTTAAAAAACTTGTTTTTTTATTTAATCAATAAAGAGGCGTAAATGCGACTATAGGCTATTGTTGGAAAACAATGATATGAATAAGGAAGGGTGAGTGTAAGGGTGAGATTCTCAATTGCAGATTTCAGTCTTTATTGCAAATAAATGAATGTGTTGATGGCAAATTCGGGCTTTTGTTCCATGTTGTGTAAATACTTCTAAAACCGCGAGGAAGACCTACTATAGGTCTTCCTGCTACACCTGCTACACCCCCTCTAACTTCCCCCAAGAAATGACGGAAGTGTTAAGATATAACTTGTATTTTTTCTAAATGTATAAATTTAAAAATTACCAAAATGCCATCCCGATTTTAGACTCCGGCCTTGGCCAAGGCTGGAACACTGGCCTTGGTACCGAAGAACTTATTTTATTGAGAAAAAAATATTTCAATTGGAAAAAATTCGCGTGTTCATCTGATTCATTCTAGAACCGTGTGTTTTTTTTTAATTCCCTATTAAACTACTGTTAAAGCATCAAAGATTTGCTTTTGTTCATTTTTCTATTTACTTTGTACATAAATTATCGTGTTAAAAGTATTTCAAAACAGTGTGATCAATATAATAAGATTTTATATATCCAATTAGATTATTTTAACTAGATCTACCTTGCAGGTTATTTTCTCATCTAGTCAATGAACAATCAGTTCAAAGCTGCGCTGAAAGTGGCGTTTTTCAAAATGTCTTCTTTGACCTTGAAAAGCAAAAGAGACCCCTGACGTATCCTGGCGCCAATAAACAAAATTTCAGAGGTAAAAATTCTTATTCGTACAATTATGTTCATTTTTTCCTATCACAAAAAAATAATAAGATAAAACAACCATTAAAAATTGCCGGGGTCGCTAAGTAAGTGGGGGAATAACGAAATACGGAAGACAAATAGACAATAAACCGAAAATACATCAACGTGGACTTATGTTAACCGTTTGAATGAATCTTTATAAATGGCAATGAAGCTATAATGGAAGATATTCCTATGAAAATTAAATATGCTTATCCTTTGGATCATAGAGAATAGGCTACTCCTTAAAATTATTGAATAAAATTTTCTTTTTTTTAAACCCAAAGTAAGGAGTGACATTAAAACTAAAACGAACAGAAAGTATTCCTTATATGAAAGGGGCTGTCCCTTCCCCAACGCCCGGCTCTTCACGCTAAATTTTTATATTATTTTAAAAAGTAGAGCTTTGACAAAGAGTCAAACTTTTATGCAAAGAGAGGGTCGTTGAAAAGGGGACAGTCCCTTTCATATACGGAATAATTTCTGTTTGTTTTAAGTTTTAATGTCGCTCCTTACTTTCAGTTAAAAAAAAAATTTCATTTTAATTTCTGAATGTTTTTCAACAAATGCAGGTTCGAATTCGGCTCACTGTACATAAAACATTAAAAAAATATATATATTAGTTTTGGAAAAGACCCCCCCCCCCCCCCTGCGTAAAATGTTCTCTAGAAAGTTCATTGATTATAGGCTGTGTAACATCAGTTTAGGGGCGCAAAAAAGCTTCATTGATAGCACAAAAAAGATAGCTAAAAAATGTTTCTAAGAGCTGAAACCATAAAAACATGAAATTTATTTTCTTTACTGTAAAACTGTAATAAAAAAACCAAACAGATAATGATATGATGTTGTTGTTGATAATAATAAACAACTGTCTAAATAATCTCACGCCTATTAAATAGATTCAGAAAATGCCATTACTGCAAATTCTAAAGCAATTTTCCCGCTTCGTAAATCAAAGAAAATGATTAGTTAACGATTTCATTAAATAGGGACAAGAGCGATGTTTTAAGGAGTGGGTAACCCCCCTCATATACGTAGTAATTGCAATTAGTTTTAAGTTTTGATGTTGTTGCTCATTTTCAATTGAAGAAACCTGTTTTTTATATTTAATTTCTGAACTTTTTAAATAATGCCGAGAAATCCGGCTTCCCCCTCCATGAAAAATTCCGTCCTCCTCACATTAATCCCTCTATGTAAAGGTTCTTCCCACACAAAACACCCCCATAAGAAAAATTCCCCCAGACATTTCCATTCTAACTGAAAATTGCCCCGAAATTGTTTTTACAGACGATTCCGGCTGAAAAATTTTTATTAATAGGTCGTCCGCAAAATTAATATTACTTGCATATAAAGCAGGTCATCCACAAAATTTTGAGATAGCCATTTTGTTCAGCATGGTCAAAAATATTATAACTATGTCTTTTAGGATGACTTAACCCCCCGAAGTCCCCGGGGAGAGGGCTGGACATTGCTACAAATAGGGCTCCGGATTTCCCAGTATTATTAGAGAAAAAGATAAGAAATAAAAAAAAAACAAGTTTCTCAACTGAAAGTAAAGAGCAGCATCAAAACTTAAAACGAACAGAAAATATTACGTATATGATTTGGTTAACCCCCTAGTCAATAACGGCCTTTGTTATTAAGGGGTCATTTTTTAACAATTGGAACAAAATTCGAACTTTAGCTTAAAGAACAAGGTATTGACTATGGGGCGAACCCCCTAATATACGTATTAAAAATCTATGAATATAGAAGTTCGTTACGTAAGTTAATTTAATAAAAACGTTCGTAAATAAAATTAAACAAGTTTCGAGAAAGCCATTTAACCAAATAAAAGTAAAATTAATATACAAATTTTGTTTTAATTATTCATGTACGGTGAGCCAAAATCAAAACCTGCATTAATTCAAAAACGTTCAAAAATTAAATAAAACAAACAAGTTTTTTTTTAACTGAAAATAAGGAACGACGTCAAACTTAAAAGAACAGAAATAATTCCGTATATGAAAGGGGCTGTCCCCTCCTCAAAGCCTCGCTCTTTACGCTAAAGCTTGACTTTATCACAACTCTATTTTTTTTAAACAATAAAAAACTTTAGCGTAAAGAGCAAGGCGTTGAGGAGGGGACAGCCCCATTTATATACGGAATAATTTCTGTTCGTTTTAAGTTTTAACGTCGTTCCTTACTTTCAGTTTAAAAAAAACTTGTTTTTTTTTATTTAATTCCACATATAAAATTGAGTCGGCAAAGATAAAGCAAGACAAAAAAAAATAAAAATTGTACAGGAATCTTGGAGAATTACCCCAGTACAAAATTTCTCTTTGGAAAGTTCACCCCCAGGAACTTCCCTCCCCACGGAAAATTATCCCCGTAGAAAATCTACCTTGCAGAAAATTCTCCCCTCCTCCCCAAAAAATGTCTATATACTTTCCAATACGAAAAAGCATACGTAGGGAATGGGCGAGATTCGTGACTTACAAACCTTTCCCCAGGGGCTGTGGGGAGGGGTTATGTTATCCTTAAAGACATAGTTACTGGGATTTACAACTATACTGAACAAAAGGGCTATCTCAGGATTTTGATCGGATGACTTTTAGGAAAAAAGATGTGTGGGAGAGGGTCCGTTACCCTCCAATATTTTTGGTCACTTAAAAAGGGCACTATAACTTTTAATTTCCGTTTGTATGAGTCCATTCTAGATATTCTAGGACTTTGGTTCGATTCGATCACCTCCTGGAAAAAAAAAAAACAAAACAAATAAACACGCATCCGTGATCTCTCCTTTGGCAAAATATACAAAACACCACATTTTCGGAGATGGGAGGTTGAAACCGCTACAATAGGGTTCTCGGATACCCTGAATCTCATGTTGTAATCTTCATTAAGATCCTAGAATTTTATGGGGTGTTCCCCCTTTTTGAAAATCAGACAAATTTTCCAGGCTCGGAACTTTTGATAAGTAACAGTAAACTTAATTATTTGTATATATTTGGAATCAATATAGTAAGCTATATTCCGTTTTTTATAGTTAATTCCTTTTTTTAAAGTTTTTTAGAGTTTTGGTTGCTATTGAGTCACAACGCTCCTTACTTAAAGTTCGCAACCACGAACAGTTTGAAAACACATTCACTATCAGAGAGCTCGTGGTAACAAACTGCAAGTAAGGAGTGACTCGTGCTAATAGTAATCAAAACTTAAAAAAAGCTCTTTTTACAGCAAAATATTCATCAAATTAGCTTTATTAGAATTATATAAAAATATTGAGATGATTAAACCAGATGTTATATTAGTTCAAGAGCCATATGTAAATACAAATTTAAAAGTCTCCTCTGTACAACCAAATTACCGATGTTTTTACGGTGGGCAAGTATATTTTGATCTATTATTCTTGCATAAATACATTTTGCCTTTTTCTTTAATTCTTTACTTATAATTTTATACTTATTATAATTTTGCTTGATAATTTTACCCTAATTTAATTGAAAAAAAAATGTATTCTTTCTGTGGTTTTACAAATCGTAAAAGCGACAAATTCTTTTGTTAAATGTCTGAAAAGATCCAAATTTCTGAGTTACCATGAACATATCAATATATGTATCAGGTTGTTTTCATTAGTTTTTCCAATGACTTTAAAGTACCACAAAGGATGGACGGGGGGGGGGTGCAAAAGTGAAAAAAAATGTTAGTAAAATACAATACCACAAAGTTCCGAGGAAAAACTTTGTTTTTTATTTACTTATTGGGCAACAACAACAAATATTGCCCAAGGGCAGACCTATCGCAATGTCAACTGTAAGTGAACTCAAGTAATCTTTTATGTATATTAAATGGTTATTCAAAATGACTTATGACTACCTGTTCCTCAGTTTCCACACCAGATAGTGCCATTGCATCTTTTTCAACGGGGGAGTTTTCGAAGCAAGGAACTGGAAGTCCAGACGTTTCATTACTCGATGAATTAGTTGAAGCCAAGTATTATGGAGTAGACGAGGTAAATCTTTGAAAGTCAATGACAGATTTTATTTAAGGCTGTCCAGTAGTTGTATCTGTAGTACAGTAGAAGGAAAGTCGGTTCTTCGTTACCCAGGTGAAACCTCTTTGGATCCAGATTAGGAGCACATGCTAGCTAATCCTGGTACCCAACTAATTTAAAGGTGTCTAAAGTCAGGGATGCTAATTTCCGTGCTGAAGAAAAATCATTATACTAAATACTTACAGAAATGGTAACGGTGGGGTCATTACCTTCTAAACTGTTATACTAGGATATAGAAAATCTAAAAAAAAAGAATATTTTTTTTTATGTTCTACCTCCACCGCCTTACCCCCAAGAATTTAAAACGTAAGTCATAAGAATTAAATATTTAATTTTGCCTTAATGTCTTCATGGTTGCTTCAATCGATAAAACATGCAGGGAAAAAAGGCCAGATGTCATCACAGCTTGGAATCAAATCTAAAACCATGTAAGGGCTGAAAAAATGGCTTCACTGACGAAGTTTGAAGGAGTTTATAGAGCTCCTTATGTACAGAGAGCTACGGTTTTGTCCTCTATTTATTTATTCGAGACCCAAGGCTGCTGAGATTCAAACGTATAACATTCAATAAAGAAAGCTCGGTATTTTGGTTCTTTCTATAGCTGTAGATTCAGGTTCGTGAAAGAAATCATAGAAAGCGTGAAAAAATACATTATCGGACTTTAGATGCCTTTGAGTTGCAAAATTAGCAAACCTCTAGCCCTATTTTAGAACCCAATGATTACCAAGACATGTCCAAAGACTAAATTCTAGAATGAACTCTTTTTGTTTAGCCGCTTTATATAATGAAAATCTTTAGTGATTAGTAATGAGAGAAATTTGTGATTCTACAGGAAATCGGGTGATGTTATAAAAGAAAAATAGTGATACAATGGCTTTGGTATAAATACAGAATGGTCTAACGGTCTATGCTCCATGGACTTCTACGGAAGTCTCATTGGAACTTGAGCTCATACTAGGTGTTCAAGCATTATAGGCAGATTCTTTTTTTTTTCTGGCACCAGATTGTTTTTAAAAACATATAAAACGCATGTTAGGAAACTCTGGGCATAGGAAACCCATAGGCCCAAAAATTCCAGATTCAGGTACCTAAGGAAGGGTAGTTTTCAGTTTCAATATCGCCTTTATTACAAGTTACTATGGTGTGTATCAAGAGCAAGTGTAATACGAATAATTTTACAATCGTTGTAATAATTTTATAATTTTATTTAGTCATAAATAATTTTATGACCAACACTTAAAAAAAATAAAAGAAGACTACCATGAAAAGCAAAAAAAAATATTAACATCAGGGGGAGTGGGGAGGGAGAAGTGAACTTAGAGTTTTCTGGTTGAGGGAAAGCCAAGATAATTTTATGTAAAATTAGGAATCCAGGTGATCGATGCAAGTGGTTTCCAATTCTGTTAGGTGAAGGACTTTAATAATAGGTTGAAATTCAAATTCGTTCAAGCTCAAAGAATTGGATAGTTCGGTGAGGCATAACGGCAAATTCGAATTTTCATTCAACTAAGAAAAGTTTTGGCAAAAGAAAGCCGGTTTGATAACCACTTTGGGTTTCTCACAAAAGTCAGGTCTTCGTGCCTTGACCGGTACTCATTTGGATCTAACTTGGGATAGGAGCTTGCTAATTCCAGCACCTTTCGAAAATGAATAAATAAAATAATACTAATTCTACTAAAAACTCACTGCAGCCCAAAACCTCCTGGGACTAACGCAGCTATACGCGCTCCTCCTCTATTTCAATCTATTCAAAGTTTTCCTCTTTACATCCTCCCAAAAAGTTCCACGTTAAGTCTTTTCTTGTGACCTCTTCCCAGTCCAATCGGGGACGACATCTGCTTTTTGTTTGGGCCTTGATGAATGCTGGAACATGACGATCTTTGGAAATTTGTCATCCTTAATCCGCAAAACGTGTCCTAGCTACCTACCTCAACCTTTCTCTTGTTGTACACCTAGAAAGTGGTCTAGAACCATAATTTTCTTGAAATATGGTCAGTGTACCCAAAACTATTCGTAGACAATTTCGCTGGAAAATAATTCGGTACTTTTGTCCTATAGCCACCGCATTCAAGATCTTACATCACGAACATGAGAAAATAACCGGTTTTCATGATCTTTACAACAGACAATATTAGCTTTGGCTCGGTGGGAAACTACATTGTAGCTATATTTAATTAAATATTTAGTTGGTATTTAGACACGCTATAAGACACAAGTACCAATAATTCATCTGGAAAAAATTCTCCTCCGCCATCCGAAGCAAATATACTTGAACACTCCAATTAATCAGTGTAGCTTCCAATATTCTAATCTTGGTGTGTAGACTTATGTTCCTATTCTTCCAAACGTTTTATCCATTGTGAAAGCACACCCTGGGCCTGTCTTATGCTAGTTTTAATATCTTCACTGCATTACTAATCATCACTAATAATGGGAGCTGGCGTGTACCACCCGGAAATCTCCCCGTGGAAAATCCCCCCTGAAAATAACCTTCCAGACCCCCCCCCGTGGAAAATTTTCCCCACGGAAAAATGAACCCCGGAAATTTCCCTTCTCTACGAAAATGCCCCCGTAAAATTACCCACTTGAAAAATTACCCTTGGAAATCCCCCCACATAAATCCCCCCGCCAATCCCACACCCCATGTAAAATTCTTCCACGCACAAAATTGAGCAGTCAAAGAGAAACTAGTAAATAGGTACCGCAAAACGTCGATCAGATGTCCTAAGGGGTGACAAAAGGACTATATATCAAAAATAGCTTTGGGACAGATGCTGGTTAGTCTCCAACTATTTTCAACTTATAAAAAAAGGACTAGAACTCTCAAAAAACGTTCATATGTTTCCCAATAACAAATGCTATTTGCAAGTAGTGGACAAATTGCAAACCTACACACCTTTCCCTAAGAGCTATGGGGAATCCTGCCATCCCCAGAGTCTATTTCTTGGACCTTTCAATTATGATGAACCAAATGGCTATCTCAGAATTCCATTCGGATATATTTGGGGAGAAAAGGGGCAAGGGAAGGGGAATAGTTGCCATCCATTATGTTTGGTCACACAAAAAGGCACTTTAATTTCGTTTGAATGAGTCCTTTTCCGATCTTCTGTGACCCTTGGTTTGATATGATCATTCCCGAGGAAAAGAATCAAACAACACACATCCATGATCTTTAATTAGCGACAAAGACGAAATTGTGTTTCCATCATATAAAAGCCAAGCTTGGGACGGTTATAACTTTTTAGTTTCAGTTTTAAAGACCTTATTTTATTGCACGTTTTATCTAATTTATATACGTAGTTTTTCTCAGTACGGGTCTTGGATATAGGCCCCAACTATTTTTAAGATCTTAATAAATTTCACCGTCCTAGGTAGATTCCCGGTTGTTTTACTTGCTGTTGTTTTTATTCATGATCATTCTTTGGCAAAAAATGAAAAATTCCAAAGATTTGCATACACGAGATTTAAACTACTGTATCAGAAAGGTGATAAGAGTGAGTGTTGTGATTATTGATGCATTAATCTAGTCTCTGTAGGTAGCAAACTACTTAGTAATACGATAATTTTTAGACTGAGAGAAGCTGTGGACAAAGTTATAAGAGAACAACAGTGTGGTTTTAGAAAAGGTAGAGGACAAAATTGTGTCGACAAAATTTTCACTCTTAGCTTAATAATTGGTTAGCTATCAAACACCTTTGGTCCTCAGTTTTATAGATTATGAGCAAGCATTCAATTCTGTTGATAAAAGAGCTTCGGCAAAGGTCTTATCCTTGTATGGTATACCACGCAAATACAATAAAATGTGTTGTACTATGTACGAGAATAACACTGCTGCTGTTAAGTTAGGAAATGAGGTTAGCAGCTTGTTTTGAATTAAATAAGGAGTTAAGCAGGGTTGTGTTCTACTTCCTTTTATATGGAGCATTTTGATGGACTTTGTCCCAAGGAGCACGGGAAAGGTAATGGCAAACTACGGAATCAAATGGGGAGGAAAAACTCTCCTGGACTTAGATCATGCTGATGATTTGACCCTTTGTTGCCTGAATATTGAAAAAAGAGAGGAAAAAATTCCGCGCCTGTTTCTGTGCTTTATTTAAGGTCATTCCGTGACGAAAATGTCAAGAAAAAAATTTTATTGATAAAAGTGAAGAAACTACAGAATGGTTCCCAGAGGCAACATCCGGCAGTAACAGTACATAGTCACACATCGCCTAGCTAGTGTGGTAAGATAGGAAACAGTTTCTGTTTGGCGTGAAACACAAAGCCACTTCGTACTTCATACACTTCACCTTGGAGTGGGCTTGAACACAAGCTCGGCACCTCTGTTTGTTGTCTATCCAAGCTGGAAAGGGCTCCTGGCCATCAAGTCTCGTTGAGTCTGGTGGGCGGCAACTATGCTTTCTTTTCTTTTGGGATAGAGCTTCGTTGAGTGGTCTACCTCTCTTAGGTGTCGCTGAGGATGCACCAGACAGCAAGGCGCGTGCAACGTCCGTTTTCAACTGCAGCAAGTTCATGGGCTTTTGTCCAGTTGGAAGACACCTGCGATATAGGATCTACCCATTTACAATGGAAAGGTCAAATAAGAAAAAGAAAATTCGCATGTACCACTTGTTTCGAGACTTGAAGTCAATTCTGTACAGCTCTATCAGCATATCGGCAAGATCAACGCCACCCAGAAAGCGATTGCGTTCCTTTACGCAGTGTGGTCTCTTCACTTCTATATGCTCTTTTCGCTTGCCATCCCACTTCTCACAGGTATCTTCAGGATCCACAGCTGCATAGGTTGATATCAAGTGAACCGGCTTATTATCATACCACTTCACCACTACAACATTCGACTGCGTTTCCACCTGCCAGTCATACGAGTCTCTTCCTTGCGCTTTCATTTGTGCTATCTAGTTCCAAAGCGCAGCTTTTTAACCTGTTTACTCTAACTGTAGCCAGTGTAAGTATATCCTGGTCATTTAGGGTCTGGGCCAGGTCTAGTGACGAAAACCAGTTGTCGTAAAAGAGCTTATAGTTCATGTGGTTTGGGATTCCCCTCGCAAGTCGGAGGACAAAGTCAGCATCAACCCCAAATCGCTTGTATCAACTGATCCCTTGCCGGTGTACATTTCTAAATCATACAAAAATCCACTTATTCCCGCTCTGGAGATAAACTTGTATCCCCACTTATGTGGTTTTTTCGGATTGTACTGCTTCAGCGATATTCGCTGCTTCGTCGGAACTATTTGCTCATCAATGACCTGGTGTTCTTCCGGGTGTATCTTCATGAAGTTGGCTCGAACCTTCTCTATCAAGGGACGAATTTTATGAATCTTGTCGTAACCAGGGTCTCCCTGAGGCTTGTGCGATACATTATCACTGAAATGCAAATACTTCTTTATCAGTTCAAATCTTTCACGTGACATAGCATCGGTTATCACGGAGTAACGAGTTTCGTTTGACCAGTAGCTGCGATAGGAGGGCATTTTCACTATTCCTGTAAACGCAAGGACTCCCAGGAAAAACTCAATGTCAGCCGAAGAAACGCCTAACTGCTTGCCATCTTTCTGAATTGCATATATATTCGTCTGATCGCGTATGTGACTTACTACTTCTATATCGAAAAACAACCTGACATATTTCAATGGGGTCTTGCCACTCGTTTCTTGGTCGACTCGAAGCTAATCTTTCCATAGAGTGTCTGGTGGGATAAAATCCACTTTCCTCTAAGCAATGTCTCGTCATCTCATTGGTTTGGAAGTAGGAATACTTGAGGCTTGTTGTGGTCGGGTTTCTTCACCTGCATTAGCTTGAGACTTTCCTGACTGTCACAGTCGTTGGCCTCAATTCGGCCGGTTTCTATTTCAGCTTCGAGCAGTTCTTCTAAAACTTCGTCAGGAGGAACATACTGCGGATCAGATGGGTCTTCAACTTCTTTTGGCAGGTCTTCCAGGTCAGAAGTATCATCTGGACAAAGAACAAAATTCACAGCTTGTGCCAATGAAATTGGGCGTGAAGGTAGTTTCTTCATAATTGTAGAGTACTCATCTTCCGCTGTTTTTGGGCAGTTGATGTAACTTCGTCCATTGCAACCCTAGAAAAGACATATTCGTTGAGAAACTTAGTCAATATTACTAATTGTATCTACAGGAAATTTCGTAATTTAGCCACAGAAAGTTTAGTATTTTACTATTGACAATAGCAACCCCAAGCTCAAGCTGTTCTGGATGGTTCCTCAGAGGTACAGATCCTATTTAGCATGGTCGAATCATCAGAAATTATAAGATAGTGGCGTAAAAACAGTGGTTACGGGATATCTTAGCATATCACACTCTATATACTTCCAGTCGCCTGAAAAGTTCCCATTTCTGACGGATGGTTCCTCTAGGAACCACGATTTTTATGGCCCCTCCTTTCCCTTAGTTTTAACACTATCGATGCAAACGACACTTCATTTGAACTGTCAGACCTTCCTCTCTGCCAGGTCAGGGAAATAAAAACTCTAGAACAAATCACTACGTTGTCAATTACAAAAATACATACCCACCTTTCTGAAAAATCCAAGGAGGCAAAAAGTACTTACTTCAACTGTGATTATCTCACCCAAAGGCGGACGATCATAAACTGAGAAAAATACCAGGAAAAGAGCTCTTTGACTATCACACAATGATAGCAACCCTGAGGGGATAGCTTGTGTAGTTTTAATAATAAAAATTTTTGAAATTTGTGGTTCCTGAGGGAACCTTTAGGCATCAAAGGGTTAAGCATCCTAGATGAAAGTGTGAGCAAACTGAGTGAATTTTTAGTTGTTTTACGAGTTCAGTGTACTAGAATAGGTTTGAAAAGATAATGTTAAAAAGACTAAGTCCCAAAGGCTAGGAATAATTGAAAATGAAAAGGTGATGTTGGGTAACAAAAAGATTGATCAGATTGACAGCTTCACCTACCTTGGTAGTATTATTAGTAATAATGGTGGGAGCAGTGAAGATGTTAAAAGTAGAATAGCCAAGACTCAGGGTTTTTTTTTCACAGATAAAAACAAAGTTTAGAAGAATCAAAAGATATGTCTTCAAACCAAGATTAGAATATTGGAAGCTACAGTGATGACAATGGTCAAATATGCCTCTGAAGCATGGGTGCTCCGAAAAGCGGATGAAGCTAGATGTTTTGAAGAGAAATTGCCTACGGACTGTTTTAGGTACCCAACTGACTGACCGTATTTCAAACATCAGAATTTACGAAAAGTATGGTTCAATCCCGATTTCTAGGGCTATAAGGAAACAAAGGTTAAGATGGCTACGGTACGTTCTGCAGATGAAGGATGATAGATTGCCGAAGACTGTCGTATCTGCCAACCGTCTAGACCACTAGGGTTAAACAGAAAGCAGGTCGTCTGCGGTTGGTGTGGGAGGATGTCATAAAGAAAGATTTAAAGGAAATCGGAACTTCCTGGAAGGAAAGGGGAGACTTTGAATAGATTGGGATGGAGGAGGAGCGTGTGTAGCTGTGTTGGCCTTAGGCAGATTGGTGCTGCGGTGATTTGTTAGCATTAGTATTATATTTGTGAACAACTTTAATAGTTTGTTGTAGTCAAAGGAAAACGACTGAAACCAACTATTTTCAATTGGAATAACAACGGATATAATGTAATAAAATCCATGACAAGGTTAACAGCTGAATATACTTTAGGTACCAAGTTTTTGCGATGATGGAATTCTGGGCAACGGACATTCTGAAGAACGGAATCCACTTTTGGTTGACCGTGTTTTCAAAGTTGTATTTGCTGGCAACCCTGCAGTTGGAAAATCTAGCTTTATATCTCGTCTAGTGGATGGCAAATTCAATACAGATACACAGTCAACTGTTGGTGTCGATTTCAGAGTGAAAACAATACCGATAGATAATCGAACAGTGACACTCCAGCTTTGGGATACAGCAGGTAAAACAGTCATTGGCTGTTACATCTCAGAAAGTGTCTATGGATGATTATATAAAGTATAAAATGATCATAAATTATTAAAGATAATGGTGGGCAGTGACGTCGTTGAGGGGGCATTTGCCCCCCCCCCCCCAATAATTTGGAAAAAAACTATAATTTATTAAGAAGCTTTAAAACTGTCGCTCGTTTTAAGCATAAATTCACTCTTTACTTTCACCAGATAATTTTTGTTTTTAGTTTATCCATGCTCGTTTTTAACATAGGGAAAACGAGATAAATAGGGGTCCATTTTATTTCATAATATATTCCACATTAATATTTTTCCAAATATAGGCTACTGACATTGAAACCTTATCATCAAGCAAAAATGTGACCCTATTTAATGGCCATCAAGTAAAAAAATGACCCTGTTTTGCCGCATTTGCTCAGGCTAATTTTTTTCCTGATATTTAAGGTGATTTTAATTCCTAAAATCTATCAGCTCAAGATTAGATTCTCTTGTTTTAAAACTTTCAAGAGTGGAAATGAATATACCCTCTAAATCTGCAAATAGGACAGAAATTGAATTATTGAAGAATAAGAAGGTAGATATACAGTAAATATAACTGCCTCTATGTATAACACCATGCTGATTTTTTGCTATTTTTGCTTTTCTAAATACTTCCCTGGATGAAAAAGAAATCACTGGAAAAGAAAATAAGAATTCGTGCTTTTTTATAACTAAACTCGTACTATAACTAGATAAGTCAAATCGGTTGTAGTTTGGTTATTGAATTTGGTAGAGGGGGTTCCGCTCCAGGAATCATTTAATTCTTTCAATTTTTATTTCCGGTTATTAACTGAAAATCCAATATAGCTCCAAATTCTCTTATTTCTAATTGAATTGCTTAATAAACACTGATAATATCCTATCCCTTACGTTTCGGATGCACATAGTAACCCATAAATGCAGAACTGCCTCTATGTATAATGCCATGCTGACTTCTTGCTATTTTTGCTTTTCTAAATATTTCTTTTAACCAGCTCCAAAAAGACAAAAATGTGCTAAGAGTTATGATTCAAATTAGTCGTATTTCGGACAACGCCAGCACTACTTTTGGGATCTTTATCTCTGCAACATCATGCTGTATTAAATGTCTGCTGAGAAAAAAATGAAGTAGATTTCACTAAGATATGTATATTTTTCTCACAATTTAGAAATTGGTGTGCACATACAAGCGGTAACAACCCGTTCTTTTTTTCTACTAAATTGAAAAAAACAAGTTTTTTTCAACTGAAAGTAAGGAGCAATATTAAAATATAAAACGAACAGAAATTATTACGTATATGAGGGGGTTCGCCCCCTAGTCAATACCTCGCTCTTTACGCTAAAGTTCGAATTTTGTTCCAGTTCTTTCAGAATGACCCCTGAATCACAAAGGCAACGAATAGATACCTCTTTTGAAAGTAATAAAAAGAAATTTTAGCGTAAAGAGCGTGGTATTGACAAAGGGGTGAACCCGTCATTTATGTAATAATTTCTGCTCGTTTCAAGTTTTAATGTTGCTCCTTACTTTCAGTTGAAAAAACTTGTTTTTTTAATTTAATTTCTGATTGTTTTTTTTTAATAGTTCTGAAAGTCCGGCACCCCCTTCATAGAAATGTCCCTTCTCCCATGAAAACATCCTTCATGGAAAAATCCTCCCAGGTATTCCCCTCCCCCCGACTCCCCACTAGAAAAAGTATTTCCTGAAAACGTCTGTATACTGCCCAATAGCCAATACTATATGTAAAGAATGGGAAAGTTTACAAATTGCAGCCCTTCCCTTGGGACTGTGGGGGATTAAGTCATCCTCAAAGACATAGCGATTAGATTTTCGACTATGCTGAACAAAATGGCTATCTCAAAATTTTGATCAGGTGACTTTGGGAAAAAATGAGCGTGGGAGGGGGCCTAGTTGCTCTCCAGTTTTGTGGGTCACTTAAAAAGGGAAATAGAGCTTTTAATTTCCCCTCGAATGAGTCCTCTTTTGATATTCTAAAACCACTGGATCGATACAATCGTCCCTGGGGAAAACAAATAAATAAACACGCACCCCTGATCTTTCTTCTGACAAAAAATACAAAATTCCATATTTTTGCAAATAAGAGCCTGAAACCTCTCCTTTAGGGTATTCTGATACGTTAAATCTGATGGTGTGATTTTCTTTAAGGTTCTAATTCTACCACATTTTGGGGGTGTTTCACCCTTTTTTCGAAAATAATGCAATTTTTTTCGGGCTCGTAACTTTTGATTGGTAAGACTAAAATTGATGAAATTTATATATTTGAAATCAGCATACAAATTGGATTCTTTGATGTATCAATTGGTATCAAAACTCCGTTATTTAGAGTTTTGGTTACTATTGAGCCGAGTTGCTCCTTACTTACAGTTCGTTAGCACGAATTGTTTGATTGTTATCAGTTTTATCATGCAGCACTAGAAGACCGAGCTTTACTTGTGAAGGAAATTATAACGGTATTCAGTGTAACCCCCTCCGGAAATGTATACCCCCCAACCCTGATTCACACAAGAAAAACTTTGTTTAATTTTTATAGAATTCATTTCTTTTAAACAAAGATACAAAGTGGAAGGTAATTTTCAAACTGAAAAAAGTCAATTTCCCCTTCCAATTGGCATCCCTGGGAATTTTCTGCCGCAATGATGCCAATAATTGTTCAGATTTTCTGGATATTACTTGTCAAACAATGCCCAACGGATAAATTAATAATTCCAACTTTATTTTTCGGATAATTTCAAATTTTAAATAGTCACTATTTAAATATGGGGAATATGTCAAAATAAAATGTTATACAATCTGTGTTAATACTTTAACTTATCCTGTATCTTTAATTAGAAAGCGCTATTGTCTATGTAAAGCGCTATTCCAGGTGAAAATTTGTCCCGGACAATTACCCTTAACATTTCCACGCGTAAAATTGAGTTGGCAACGAAAAAACAAGACATAAAACAAATTTCGTATAGGAATTCTGGCAAATTCCCCCAGTGTAAAATTTCCCCTGAACAATTCACTCCCTTGAAACTTCCCTCACAATGGAAAATTATCCCCGTGGATAATCCCACCAGCAAAAACTTTGCCCCCCACCCGAAAAATATATACATGCTTTCCAATAACAAACACTATACGTAAACAATGGGGACATTTTGTAACTTAAAGACCTTTCCCCAGGAGCTGTGGAAGGTCATGATATCTCCAAAGGCATGGTTATTCTGCCTTTCAACTATGCTGAACAAAATCGCTATCTCAAAATTTTGATCGGACGATTTTGAGAAAAAAAAGGGGCTTGGGAGGGGGCCTAGTTGCTCTCCATTTTTGGTCACTTAAAAAGGGCACTAGAACTTTTAATTTCCATTCGAATGAAAATTCTCCCGATATTCTAGGACCAGTGGGTCGATAAGATCACTCCAGGAAAGATAAATAAATGCGCATCCGTGATCTTTCTTCTGGCAAAAAATGCAAAATTCCACATTTTTGCAGATAAGATGTGTAAACCACTAAATATGGATTCTCTGATAGGTGGAACCTGATGGTGTAAATTTCCTTAAGCATTTATGACTTTTGGGGGGTGTTTCCGCCTTTTTGCAAAAAAAGGCAAATTTTATCATGCCCGTGACCTTTATTGGGTTAGACTTAACCCAGTGAAACTTATATATTTTAAATCAGCTTAAAAATCTAATTCTTTTGATATATCTATTGGCATCAAAATTCCGTTTTTTAGAGTTGCGGTTACTATTAGAGTCGCTCCTTACTTACATTTATAATTTTTTAATAGTGTTTTTACTTGCCTATGAGACTCGGGGTGGGTGGGAGGTTTTTTTTCCTTAAGTAAAATGATTGAAAATCATATATCAATTTATTTGGGGATAAAGCAATCTTGATCAGACATTGATCAGAATATACACATATCTTAATCTATCATTTTGATCAAGAACATTTTTCTATTTAGTTCTCTTGTAACAGTTATTTTGTTTAGATAACTGTATGCCAAGGTCAGTTATAAAAGGAGCTCTGTATTGTTTCCTAAAAAAAAAGTAAAAAATAATGAGGTCACGAATCAATTCAGTCAATTTTTTTTTCTAAGTCTTTTTTTCTGAATGCTCCGTAATCATTAATCATATATGAACAAAAAATTAATTTATTACGCTACAAACCGATATAACCCACCCCGTTTTTTTTTCAAAATCTAAAATGAATAATGGACTCTTTAAATAAATTTATTTTAATATAATAAATAAATTTTGTTTTATCGATTTCATTTTTTCAGCAAGCTTGTTTTCTTTTTAATTGATTTATATTATGTTTCGCTGATGACAGCTTTTGAACATATAACAGAAATATCCAAATTGATTGTACAACCTTGTTATTCACTGTCTTAACAAATTCCTCATTATCTTCTTCTTTTTTGCCTCACTGAGGTCCCCTTGATACAATCATTTATCCTCAAAGTTTCAAGCCGATTGGAGAAAAGACTGTTTGGCCGATTTTGGGGTGCCATGAATTGATACAATTCAGATTTTCAGAACACTATCTCTGCTTAGGTTCATTTTGCTCAGTATAAATATCCAGCAAGCTGGAAGCCGATCGGAGACAAACACATTTGGGAACATTTTGAAAACACGAATTAGCATAACAACACTTTTTTAAAATATTTTTTGTCCTCATTGAGGCATTTCTGTTTCTGTCGTCATATCCTGTAATCTTAAGCCAATCAGAATGTAACAAAATTTTTACCCCAGTTTCAGGTGACATACGACCAAACCTCAAAATGTTTCATTTTCGTTCATATCTACCTGACTTTGTTGAAAACCTATCAGAGATGAACCAAACTCCCTGTCCATTTTTTGGCATGAGGAATTGATGGAACCAAAATTAGTTCTAATTTTCTTTTTGCATTGGGATCTACCCCACCTCGGACCTTATGAGTGTTATTTTCAAACAGAGTGGAAAAACGAAATACACAGCCAAATTTTCGGGTGTCAAGAATTTTTTGGGGTTGGGATGTTCAAAACATCTGAAGTCTAATAGCTGACCAAGAAACTTCAACAAGGGCTCATTCGATTGGAAATTCAAAGGGCTAGTGTCCTTTTTAATACTTGAAAGTGATTTGAGGGCAACTAGCCCCCCTCTCACGCCCACCTTTTCCCAAAACACATCCAATAGAAATTTTTAGATAGCCATTTTATTCAACGTAGTTGAAGGTTTTGGAAATTAGGTCTTTAAGGGTGACAACCCCTCCCCCCACAGCCTTCTGGGCAAGGGTTGTAAGTTATGCCCTGGGGGCATATAAAGTTTTTATAGAACGCGTTGCCTTAGAAACTTCAACAAGGGATCATTCGATTGGAAATTGAAATGGCTAGTGGCCTTTTTAATAGTCGAAAGTGATTGTAAGGCAACTAACTCCCCTTCCACACCCACTATTTCCCCAAGCACATCCAATCAAAATTTTGAGCTAATCATTTTGTTCAGCGTAGTTGAATTCCAGATAGAAATTATGTTTTGAGGATGACAACACCCCACAACCCTCAGTGCAAGGGTTGTAAGTTATGCCCTGGGGGCATATAAGGTCTTTATAGAAGGTGTTGTCGTAGAAACTTCAAAAAGGGCTCATTCGATTGGAAATTCAAAGGGCTGGTTCCCTTTTTAATAGTCGAAAGTGATTTTAGGGCAACTTACCCCCCTCTCACGCCCACCTTTTCCCCAAGCACATCCAATCAAAATTTTTAGATAGCCATTTTATTCAACGTAGTTGAAACTTTTGGAAATTAGGTCTTTAAGGTTGACAACCCCTCTCCCCACAGCCCTTAGGGCAAGGGTTGCAAGTTACGCCCTGGGGGCATATAAGGTTTTATAGAAAGCGATGCTGTAGAAACTTCAAAAAGGGCTCATTCAATGGGAAATTGAAAGGGCTAGTACCCTTTTAATAGTCGGAAGTGATTGAAGGGCAACTAACCCCCCTCTTACTCCCACTATTTCCCCAAACACATCAAATCAAAATTTTGAGATATCCCTTTTGTTCAACGTAGTTGAAAGTTCTAGAAATTAGGTCTTTTAGGATGATAACCCCCTCAGAGTCCTCAGGGCATGGGTTGTAAGTTATGCCCTGGGGGCATATAAGGTTTTTATAGACCGTGTTGTCGTAGAAACTTCAACAAGGGCTCATTCGATTGGAAATTGAAAGGGCTTGTGTTGTTTTTAATAGTCGAAAGTGATTTGAGGGCAACTAATCCCCCTCTCACGCCCAGCTTTTCCCCAAACACATCCAATCAAAATATTTAGACAGCCATTTTATTCAACGTAGTTGAAAGTTTTGGAAATTAGGTCTTTAAGGATGACAACCCCTCACCCCACAGCCCTCTGGGTAAGGGTTGTAAGCTATGCCCTGGGGGCATATAAGGTTTTTATAGAACGCGTTGTCTTAGAAACTTCAACAAGTGATCATTCGATTGGAAATTGAAATGGCTAGTGCCCTTTTTAATAGTCAAAAGTGATTGGAAGGCAACTAACACCCCTTCCACACCCACCATTTCCTTAAACACATCCAATCAAAATTTTGAGATAACCATTTTGTTCAGCGTAGTTGATTTCCAGATAGAAATTATGTTTTGAGGATTACAACCCCCCACAACCCTCAGTGCAAGGGTTGTAAGTTATGCCCTGGGGGCATATAAGGTTTTTATGGAAGGTGTTGTCGTAAAAACTTCAACAAGGGCTCCTTCGATTGGAAATTAAAAGGGCTAGTTGCCCTTTTTTAATAGCCGAAAGTGATTTGAGGGCAACTAACCCCCCTCTCACGCCCACCTTTTCCCAAAACACATCCAATCAAAGTTTTTAGATAGCCATTTTATTCAACGGAGTTGAAAGTTTCGGAAATTAGGTCTTTAAGGATGACAACCCCTCCCCCCATAGCCCTCAGGGCAAGGGCTGTAAGTTATGCCCTGGGGACATATATGGTTTTATAGAAAGTGATGCTGTAGAAACTTCAAAAAGGGCTCATTCAATTGGAAATTGAAAGGGCTAGTGCCCTTTTTATAGTTGGAAGTGATTTAAGGGCAACTGACCCCCCTCTCACGCCCACTATTTCCCCAAACACATCAAATCAAAATTTGGAGATATCCATTTTGTTCAACGTAGTTGAAAGTTCTGGAAGTTAGGTCTTTTAGGACGATGACTCCCTCAAAGCCCTCAGTGCAAGGGTTGTAAGTTATGCCCTGGGGGCATATAAGGTTTATATAGAAAGTTGCTGTAGAAGTTTGAAAAAGGGCTCATTTGATTGGAAATTGAAATTGCCCTTTTTAATTTTCGAAAGTGAGTGGAGAGTAATTAACCCCCCTCTCGCACCCACCATTTCCCCAAACACAATCAATCAAAGTTTAGAGATAGCCATTTTGTTCAACGTAGTTGAAAGTTCTGAAAATTATGTACTTAAGGATGACAAACCCCCCAGAGCCCCCAGGGCAAAGGTTGTAAGTTATCCTCTTGGGGCACATAAGGCTTTTATAGATAGAGTTGTCGTAAAAACTTCAAAACGGACTCATTCAATTGGAAATTGAGAGGATTTGCGCCCTTTTTAATAGTCGAAAATGATTGGAGGTTAACAAACCCCCCTCTCACGCCCACCATTCCCTCAAACACATCCAATTAAAATTTTCAGATAACAATTTTCTTTAACGTAGTAGAAAGTTCTGGAAATTAGGTCTTTGAGGATGACAACCCCCCAGCCCTCAGGGAAAGGGTTATAACTCATGCCCTGGGTGCATATAAGGTTTTTATAATAAGGTTGTCGTAGAAACTTCAAAAGGGCTCATTTGATTAGAAATTGAAAGGGCTAGTTCCTTTTTTAATAGTTGAAAGTGATTGGAGAGTCACTAACGCCCCTCACCCTTCCTAAACACATCCAATCAAAATTTTGAGATAGCCATTTTCTTTAACGTAGTTGAAAGTTCTGGAAATTAGGTCTTAGAGGATCACAACCACCCTCATAGCCCTTAGGGTAAGGGTTGTAATTTATGCCCTTGGGGCATATAAGGTTTTTATAGAGAGCCTTGTCGTAGAAACTCAAAAATGGCTCATTCCCTTTTTAATAGTCGAAAGTAATTTGAAGGCTTGACATTTTTATAGTAAAGATCGATGTGGGTATAATGTATTATTATTATTATTTTTTTTTGTTTAGGCCAGGGGACTTCATATTGAAGGATTTGTCGTACGAACTTCGAAAAAGGCTCATTCGATTGAAAATAGAAAGGGCTCGTGCCCTTTAATAGTCAAAAGTGATAGGAGGGTAACTAATCCCCCTCCCACGCCCCCTCCATTTCCCTTTATGTTTAAAAAGTAAATGTTGCCTTTAGATTAAATGAAAATGCACTGTGTTAATGCTAATTCTCAAAAAGGCATCTCAGCAGTATCCGAAGAACGACTGAGGGTATTATCTTCAAACTTTCGGGGCTACTTCTGCTTTTTAAATTTAACCAAATCAAAGTAGCGTAAGTGTATCCAAGCTATCAAAGAAAGTCAACAGATTTCCATTTCAGGTCAACTAGAGGAGGTATGAAACTAAATTAAACACTACTATTTGTGTCCAGATTTTTAAAAGGGTGTATGTTGTTAAAAACTGCTGAAAATTCTTTCCAGCATACAATTAGCAGGCCAAACTATAAAGTCTTTAAAAAAACGAAAAGATTTAAAGTATTATTTCCTTTTTCCCTGAAAAGACTGTATCAATATAAAACGAAAAGAAATTAATTTAAAAAAAAAAATCCACAAAATAAGTTTTTCAAAAAAAAGTAAAGAACACCATTAAACAAAAAGTGAGCAAAAATAAAATCAAATAATCTACCAAGCATTAAACTACCACAAATCAGCATCGATAAATAAATGAAACCCAAAACGAACAGAAATTACAATAAATAACCGAGGCAAACTCAAAACGAACATAAATTGGGCTGAAAAGCCCTGTGACTTCCCTAGACCAGAACATAATTTACGCTTTACCGAAAAAAATACAAATGAATGTGCATTTTCAGTTTAATATACATATACTGATATTTAGTAATCAATATGTTAATATTATTTGATTTATTAAAGTTATAAAAGAAAAAAACATTTATATTTTTTTAGTTAAGTGCAAGTTATGTTCTGGACTTGGGAAGGTATAGGGGTTTTGAGCCCAACTTATGGTAATTTCTGCTCGTTTTGAGTTTGACCCAGTTATTTATTGTAATTTCTCTTCGTTTTGGGTTTCATTTATTTATCGATGCTGATTTGTAATAGTTTCACGCTTGGTAGATTATTTGATTTTATTTTTGCTTATTTTTTGTTTAATGGAGTTCTTTACTTTTCTTTGAAAAACTTATTTTGTGGAAAAAGTTTTTTTTTAATTAATTCAGACGAAAGCCCAATAGGACCATGGTGACGTACACAAAACAAGCATAAAAATACAGCAACAAATCATAGACTGAAAAGACGCTAGAACTGATTATTTAAGAAAATCATCACAATAACTCATACCTACCCGGACGAACTTTCCAATATTATTTATATTTAAGTAACACCTACTTTTCAAAAGTTCCAAAATCCGATATTATGTAAAACTTCGAGTTCACACAACATCCTTTATTTCCTCTGGTGCATGTTTCCTCTGGTGGCTTCGAGGACCATGGGAGAAAAAAGGAATGGGGGTGATTGATTACCCACCAATCAGTTATAAAAAGCTACTGAAACTTGTAATAGCCTGTCGAATGAGCCCTTCCCAAGTTCTATGATTGTATCTCCTATACAATGTCGTCAGATCAAACAAACAGAACAAAACAAAATAAAACATGAGAGCTACCAGGCTCTTTACTAAGACAACACTTGCGCGTTGACTCGCTTTATAAATATTGGCATTATGGTTGCTGTTTCAGTTTTCATTGATTTCAAGATTTAAATTACTTGTATTTATTTTAAGATTAAACAGCAATTAGTCGATCTAAATTTAAATTTTAACAAGAAACCACATTTCAAAACAGAATTGAGCTTTGACCGCTTTTACTAAGCACTGATTAAACTTCTGCATGCTAGAAAAAGAGATTTTTCAAAGGATTGGCTCTTTTAGATGGCTATCGAGCCATCTAAAAGAGCCATCGTTTCTAAGAGAGGGTATAAAATTCGAAACAAATAGTCTTTTCAGCAAAAAGTTTGCAGTAATAAAAAATTTAAATTGTAACAAGGTTCTACACATCATAAGAGGTCGCACAAAAGTCTAAATATTGGTAAATATTTGGAACATTAATATGCTCTGAAAAGCTTATCGATAATTTGTTTTATTTTGTGCCTAGAATCAAAATCTTATCGATCAGTCTTCTATCGCAGATACTTATGGAACAATTTTTTTTAAAAAAAGGGGTATGATTTATTCTATGACATAGAAGGATAATATTTGTCATTAAGGCCGTGTGACATGCTGATTTTTTTTTTTTTTTTTTTTTTTTTTTTTTTTTTTTTTAGTACGAATTAATGAAAGAAATTGCAAAAACATTGGATTCTTGAGGGGAAACTGGACCTTCCCCCTTCTCCAGACGTCTCTGTTGTGATATAAAATTTATAAGACTTTCGTACTATCTAAAAGTATCTGGGCTATGAAAGTAAAGTTGGCTAATGAAATATCCTATTCCGCAGGTCAAGAGAGGTTTCGGTCAATGACTCAAACCTACTTTAGAAGATCAGACGGCGTAATTCTCCTTTTTGATGTTAGCAACGAAAAATCGTTATTGGACATTCGAGAATGGTTTTCATTAGTTGAGGTAACACAAAAAGTCTTAGTTCAAATTTAATGAACTGTCCTTCCTTATTGTGTCCTTTTTATGAAGTTTCAGGACTTGTCCTGGCTTATTGGGATCTTCACATTAAAAGAATACGCTGATTGTATTTATCATTGAGCAGCTATTAGGTCCACTGCACCTACATGGAAAATATTATAGGCAACTATACATACTGTATTGAAAAATACTCATGGTACCCACAATGATACCGGCCCTTCCCCCTTCCCATTCAAGTAATCCCTTAGTAGATCACAAAATAAAAGAATGAGCTGAGTTGTGTAGTATGGGCCGTTAAGTGGCGTATAGCTCAATCCCATCTACATGTAAAATATTGTAGGCGACTATACTATAATGAAATATTCTAGTGGACCACACGCCTCTGTTAGTGGCACCCACAGGGGTGAAGAACAGGGAATTTGTCCCTATCCCTTGAGTACTTCCTAGGAAGACTACACATATACAAAAGTGCTAAATCTTTCAGCTCTCGGGGTTAGATGATTTACCTTTTTTTTTTTTTACAAAAAAACGTGTTTTTTTACATTTCTTCCACCCCCTCAAGATTGTCAAGGGTTGTTTTCTCTTGAAAAATATGCCTTGGAACCTGTAGATTGTGCTATGAAATATAATAGACTATTATGAAGTGGAATGTTTTGCAATCGGGAACGAATGTATTGTAAGAAAGGTTGAATCCGGCCGGACGGAATCCGGAGATGGTTAGGTTGGGTTCACGTGGGTTCGAACAGGCTCTTTGTCTTCTGCCTCTGAGGTACTTGCAGTTTATGGTTGAACTTCTCCGTCTCTAACCATCGATCGAAAGCCCGAGCTGTGCACCTCGAAGTGGTAGCCTGGTGGACTTTTTGACAAGTCACACGCCTGACGCATTCGAATACCAACGCACACAGGGTGCCGTGAGTCTGAGGATCTTACCGTTAAACAAATTTACACGTATTATCTGAAAGAAAATAAGAGTGGTCTCAAAAGTTTATCATATACTAAGGGACAGTAATCAAACTCCTGTTCTATGGTGTTTTTTGTTCGTTTAAAGTTTAACTTGAATATTCAAATTAATTTTTACTCGTTTTAAGATTTATGTATGAAAATATCTATTATCTTTTTCCATTAATCTATTTATCTATTAAACTTTATCAGTATTTGTTATCCTTATGTTTGGTATGATCATTTATTTTAATTTATATTTGTTTTCGGTTTCATTTGTTCTTTAATAGTAGTTTCTGGTAGTTTTGAGTTTGAATCATTACAGGACCTTGTTTCTGCTGGTCTTAAGTTTAATATGGCTCTTTACTTTCCTTTGAAAAAAAATTTTGGAAAGTTTTTTTTTTCCAGTGAATCTTACGCCAGAAACAAATATTTCAGTATTACTTGACCGAGATCTGCATTGTGTTTTTTCATATAGATCTTCTATTTTCCTTAACTGCCATTGAGATTTTCCCAAGGCTCTGGGATGTGCTCTATCGTTCGTCTCTGACACAGTTATCTATCAAGTTCGTTTTACAGATAACATTCTAGCTCATATCCCTGGGATCCCTAATATAGTTCTAGGATAGTTCCTAGGGGATAGTTCCTAGGATAAGATAGCTCTAAGATATTTCTAGATAGTCCTAGGATAGTTCTAGAATAAGATTCCTACCACTTGGCCTCATGTCATATTATCCGAACTTCCTTACCAGAGCCAGATCGGAATTCGATTGGGCTGGTACATTTTGAAAAATTACAAAGTTTTCAGGTTTGGTTTGTGTGTTATTTCTTTTTCTTCACAAATCTCTCCTTATTATTATATTGATTATCGTTACTTTTAATTTTTGAGCATGATCGTTCCAGTATAGAGGAAAGCAGAGGCAATGAGAAAGTTTTTAGCAGTTGATGGGTGTCTTACGAAACAAGGGAAAGAATGAATTCCTTTATAATCCATATTACAAAAATAAAGAAGATGGAGAACATTAATATTGAGAAAACATAAACAACACTTTAAAAACAACAAAAAATTCAAACATCAAAAAATGACATTTGCCATTCATGGTCAATTTACTTATAGAAAATATTAGCATTAAGCTCACACCGCTTAGCAAATGGATCCGAAACACTATATTATTTCATGAGATACAAATTTTAGATCTACACGGTTAATTACATGGTCCAAAGGTCCACGGGGACACGGCTACAAAGCTACTTACTTACTTATTAAAATTAAAACTGACAAAAAGTTACACTTTGAACTAAAACTATATAGAAAGTCTATCATGAAAGATCTTTTACTTTCTAACAGTTGCATATTACTTATATAAAATTAGTATTTTACAATACAGCCGAATTTGAAATGAAGTGTACCCTGATTAAATCGTGCCTTATTAATTTTGTGCCAATCTGCATTACATGGGGTTCTCTAAGTATCTAATAGAGAGAGTGGGCGGGAGTTAATGTTTGAAACAATATAGCCAATAAAATGCCATGTTTTTGCCGAACATGGCAAAATACTATGTTTTTTCACGTTCTAAGTAGACCGATGAGAGTTGGCAAATACTGAGTTTCATTAGAAAACGTCAAATATCTCCTCTGTGGGTGTTTGATATGTTGAATCAAAATGTTAGAAAATAAAAAATTTCTTTGCGTCTTTAAGGAAAATTTACTCAAAGAAGTACCTATGATTCTTTGTGGAAATAAAGTGGACCTGAGAGAAAATGATGAAAATGACGGCATCAGGTGTATTAACGTAGAACACTGCACCCAGTTTTCAAGTGGTTTCCACATACCGTATTTTGAAGTAAGTTCGAAGAGTGGTTATAATATCAGCAATGCCATCCAACATTTGGCCCGGTAATGTTTTTTTTTTTTAATTTAACAGAGTAATTCTTAGATCTAAGTCTAGCTTTCGTTTGGTAATTTGAAAATTCGCGCGAGAAATCTCTCTTTTGTTTTCTTTTCCTTTGCGTTATATAATTCTTTTTTTTGCGTGTTTTATTTCCAATTTTGTGAATACTTTAAACTTAATTTTTTTTAGGAGTGTAGGACTTATAATACCTTGTTAATCGAAAAATCACTTGTGTTATGTTGCAGACTTGAAGATGCATATTCTGACTAACATGTCATTCAAGCAAGATATTAAATTCAACTGAAAGTAAGGAGCAACATTAAAACTTCAAACGAGCATAAACTATTTCATATATGAGGGGGCTGCCCAGGGGCGTCCTGAGGCTCATTTTTTTTAGGGGGGGGGGTGATGTTCGTAATTTTCACCGAACTGCTACCTGATTTATGCCAAATTTTCTGCAGAAATCAAGCATTTTCCTAAATTTCGGCCGATTTTGCAAAATTTTACCGAATTGCTACCTGATTTATGCCAAATTTTCAGCAGAAGTCGAGAATTTTGCTAAATTTCGGCCGATTTTGCAAAATTTCGCCCAAAGTTTTCGCCTTCAGCAAAAATTTTACCGAATTCCAACAAAGTTGGGGACAGGAGGGGGTGCACCCCTCCCCCCTTTCAGGAAACCCCTGGGGCTGCCCCACCTCAGCCCTCACAAACCTTGTATTTACTCTTAAAGAAATGTGACAAACGCCACTATAACCCTTAGAAGGCTTGGGGACAATAGTTCTACTGCCGTATATAGTAATTTATGTTTATTTTGATTTGATTAACATTTAAATTTCTACTCGTTTAGGATATGTATGAATTCTTCTATAGCAGCATCTGGTATTTTTATGTTTGATCTGATTATTTTTATGTTTTTTATGAGATTGACTTGTCATAAAAAATTATATCTAACCGTCTCTGGTTTTAATAGGCCTATTGGTCTTTGCTTTTCTTTGGAAAACTTTTTTTTTCGAAAAGGCTTTTAAGTTACTTTGTTTTGGTTTTTAGTTAAAAGTTGGGAAATCTAAAAGTATTTTGTTTAAAGTGCTTTACCTCACTACTTAGATACGAATAACTATGTTCCCCATTGGTGCTTATAGTACCAAAATGTATGGAAACATAACATTTTGGCTGCCCCTCCTCGCCGTAAAATTTTAACTCCCTCTTCCCCAACAACTTCTCTTACACAACCTTGAAATTTTCAACTTCAAGCAACAAGATATTCCAAGTATGGTATTTTGATAACCTGGATGCACATAATGCCTTATGATTGAACCTTGTTGTCTTCTCTCAAGCCATAGTTCAACGTCCAGCTTCCCTCCTCATCCTTCGACTGTGAACAAATTTCAAATTAACGCCCCAAGCCATTCCCGAGGTGCTGGAGATCCACCATTTTTACAACTTGGTAACACAGCCGTATCTTTTGATTGACCTGGATAACAAACTGTGCATGGATAAGAATTCCCATTGGAGCTTTTAGTGTAAAATGATTTGATGGGTAGGAGACAAAATTATTTAGCCCATTTGCTTTCCCCAGCGCAAATTTGAAGTTTACTTGCACCACCCTCATCCTTTATTTTCCCAACAGTACCTACACTTCTCAGCTTCATTCCGCAAGCCATTCTTAGGATATTGCACCCTGGCTCTATACAATTTGGATGACCTGAAAGTTTTAGCTCTATCCCTCAAGCTGCTCCTGTGGTTTTGCGGATATGATATTTTGATAACCTGGATGTACATAGTTTCCTTTGATTTGGCTTTATCCTCTCCCCCAAGATACAGTTTAATACTCACTTTCTCTCTATTTCCCTAAACCCTTCCTGAAAGTTTCAGCTTGATGTCCCAAGCCATTCTCAAGAAATTTCAGATAGACAGTTTTTACAACCTGAAAAAGTATTCCGTCTTTTGATGTTTCTCAATACTTAACTATTCATAGATTGTAAGTCCAATAGGAACTAACAATACAACAATATTTCAGTAGATAAAAAAAAATTTTACCGCCTTTTCTCCCCCCCCCCCAAAGTAAATATCTGAAGTCACTCAGCTCCTTCTTCCCTTTCCTAAACGTACCTTTGAGTTTTAATTTCAAACTCCCAGTAACCCTCAAGGTATTGTAATGTGTTATTTCAACGACCTGTATTGATAAATGTTTTTCGATTCACCCTTTTCTCTCCCTAAATAAGAATTTAAGATCCACTCAAACTCTACCCTAAAGACTCCCTGAAAGTTTCAACTTAATTCCCAAAAGCATTCTCAAGTTATTGCAGATAATTTGAAAAATCTGGTGCAAATAGTATCTTTTGATTTACTCAAGTACATTTGTTGTCTTGAGGCTATATCCTTGGAAAAGAAATGAGTAATCTAACCAATTCAGGGTCACTGATTTGGGGCTGGGATCATGACTTTGACCCAGAAGGTATGTTTTTTTATACCTTTTGACGTTGTGAGTGTCTCAAAAATAAGATCCAAATTCACAAGGGCAATTGGGGGATGAATACCAGAAAACCTACGGTTACCATCTAATCCCTATCAGTCGTTAAAAAAGGGCACTAGAACTTTCAATTTCGTGTCAGATGAGCCACTCTCAAGTTTCTGCGAAAACTCTTTCGATGAAAAGTGGACGAAGAAATTTTTTTTCATCCTTTTCGGGTCCTTGTTTTTTGGGGGCAGGAGGTTCTATTCGTTCTTTCTGCTTTGGGGATCTCTTAGCCAAAGGACTCAAATATATAAGTTTTGAGCGAATAGTTTTTGTGCCCTTCTTTTATCCCCGTTATGGGGGGGGGAGGGGGGTTCATACCACAAAATGTTTTTTTGTATATCAAGTCTCTTTTGCCCTAATGATTACGGCTGTAAATTTCAAACTGATGAGGAGCTAAAAGTTTTTGGCCCAGTTTTGGAATCTCTACCTCAACTCTTCGCAAAATAACCAATCCTTGAAGACTACGAGCAAATTATACTTTTATAATGTAATTATAAGGCGATTATACTTTTATACTTTTGTAAGCCAGTTATATTGTACTAATACCAAACATGTCCCCCCCCCTCCTCTTTGATTATAAAACTTATGTATAAACAAGTTGCAATATGTAACTGCAATAAATAATAAGCTGATATGGTAATTCGATTGTAAGAATTAGACCCCGGCGCCACGCCGGTGGATCGACCAAACGCCGCGGACGAGAGGCTCGGTCGAACACCGCCGAAGTGTCGTAAAGCCACCGGTGCGACGTAGGAGCGACGCCGCCGGCAGAGGTGGTGGCGTTCGGTCGACTTCAAATTAATTTTGCGGTCATTCTTTCTCTTTTTTGGTTTTTCTCGTAGTAGCGAAGAAATGTCAAAATTTCAACAGTTCCAGCTTGCGTTAGCGAATTTCAAAAGATTCCCGCTGTGGCCCGTAAGAATTATCCAAGTTTCAAAGGATAAAAAAGGAATCTTCAACTACTTAGTTTTTGCGTATGGAGATCACACAGAGTCACGCCTAACGGAGAATAGTCTCATCTCGTTTGAGGACAATTACCGCGAAGCATCTACAAAAACTGATAAAAATGTTGGAAGTGCGTTTAAAGAGGTTAACCAAAACCCGGACATTTATAAGACGGCTTCCAAAACTTTCGCATCGCTGAGAGCAGTTTCTTCTGGACCATCTACCGCGGATTTGCTAGTTAAAATAGTCGCAACTGAGGAAGAAATCGCTAAGACAAAAGAATCAATGATGAGCGCGATTACTAAGCAAGTTCAAGATAAATGCGGAAACGACCGAACTCTGAAAACTTCTGTTGAGACTATCGTGAGTGAAATATACTCGTCAGTGTCGCTTGAGTTTAATCCGAAGCTAGAGCAATTGTTGGTATCAGTAAAGAATATCAAAGGACTGATTGAAAATTTAGAGAACCGTATTGCAAAATTAGAAGTGAAAATTGATGATTATGAGCAAGAAAAACAGCTTGGAACTCTAGTTTTTCATGGTATTAAACAGCAGCCGGGTGTTGACTTGAAGTCGACCATTCTGAATATAGCCTCGCAAAAGCTGGAGCTTTCCGGTATCTCTGATTGTGATTTTGCTATGGTTTACAGGTCGAAATTGAATAATCCAGGGTCGGCAAACGATAAAGTTGCACCAGTGTTCGTGAGATTTTCTACCTGTGAGACGGCCCGTAGAGTGTTTGCGAGTAAATCAAAATTGGCTGGTTCGAAAATCTTTTTGTCTGAGTCTTTAACCAAGCGCCGTCGCGATATCCTGAGTGCCGCGAGAGACAAGTTTGGCGTGAAAAATGTATGGTCAGATCGTGGCCAGGTTCTCGCAATGCTTCCGGGTGAGCGAGCTGCTCGTCGAATTAACTCGCTTTCAGATTGCGTTTAGTTTGTTGTTTATGAGTAGTTTGGTAGTGTTTATCTCGTCAAGATGTTCTATATTACTCTTTATTTATATTTTTATTTTGTTGTTTATTTTTTGATTTCTTATGTGTATAAATATCGCCCCGTTTGAGCGCGGAAAAGGGATGAATTATAGGATTCTTTTTTGCGTAAGTTGATATGAGTAGTAGTTTAAGTGGAAGATTGAGTAATTTGCAAAATAATCCGTTTAATGTTGATGATTATTTGTTGACGGATATTGGAAATGATGGGTCGCAAATTAGTTTTCGTCCATCTCTTGATAGTAAATATCGTCAGTTATCAACTTTGGAGGAGTTAGGCCGGTCTGGATTTCATGCATGTACATGGAATTGTCATTTAACGTCTTCTTACCATGAGATTTTTGATTTTATTTCACGATCTAATAATTTACATATAATGGCATTATGTGAAACATTTTTGGGTCATGATACTGTTCTTTCGTCCTTTAATTTTCCAGGTTATGAACTGATTGCTCGAAGTCGAACGTCAATGGGACGTGGAGGCCTGGCTTTCATTGTCCGACAGGATTTGAATTGGAAAATTAGAAAGGATTTGGACATTTGGAAGGAGGGTAAGATAGAAACCCTTAGTATAGAAATTCAGTTTGAGAATCGAGCTTGTATTTTTACTGTTGTATATAAGCCACCAAGTGCATCATTTGAAGAGTTTGCTGAAGGATTTGAATGTCTTGCTGCAAAGGTAAATAGATCTAGTCAAGAGTTTATATGTATGGGAGACTTTAATTTTGATTTGTTAAATGTACGTGGACCAAATTTGGATTTTTTGAGCCTGATGATGTCAAATGATTTATACCCGACCGTGAGCATTCCGACGAGAATCACGGATCATTCGGAAACGCTCATCGATAATGTGTTTGTGTCTTCAGCGATACTAAGTAAAGCGTACTGCTCTGTTGTTATAAGCCCAGCCTCCGACCATCTTCCGGTTGTATTGCATTTGAATTCTGAAGTGAAGAAACATAACAGAAAGAATAAAATACCAATGCGTGAACTGAAGCCAGTTAATCTGAAAAAATTTGAAGAACAAATTAGTGTTATTAACTGGGAAACAGTATTGAATGAAGATGATCCGTCGGAAGCATTTGAAAAGTTTAACCAAATAGTGTCGAATGTTTATGATAGGACGTGTCCGCTTAAAGAAACAAACCCCAGAAAGAATAAACCAAGAAAACCATGGTGTGATAATGAGCTGCTGAATCTGTTTAATATGAGAAATCAGGCGTGTGAGGAGCATCTGAATCATCCGCAGAATAATGAGCTCCATGTGATGTATAAAGAGCTAAGGAATAGGGCAAATGCCCTAAGAAGGAAAAAAAAGAAGGCATATTTTACAAATGTATTTGAAGAAAGTAAAGGTAACCCCAAAGCAACATGGCAAGTTGTGAATGATCTTCTAAAAGGCCCTATGATGCCATCGGAGCCAAAAATTGTATTAAATAATAGGACCTTGGAAGAAACTGAGGAAATCTGCAACGCATTTGGACAATATTTCTCTGAAATTGGCTGCAAGATTCAAGAAGAAGCAAGGAGCTCCCATGTTTTCGAATCAAGCAGTTTTGTTGATGAGCGAGGAAGAGGTTTCGAAATGCATTTCCAGCCTTGTACTGAAGAGGAGGTACGCAAAATTGTTAGCACGATTAAGTCAAACAGTGCAGGAGTTGATGGAATGAACCTTAGAACGCTCAAGTCGGTTCTGGTTTATTTGCTTCCTGTCCTCGTATACCTTATCAATATTTCTATGGAAAAGGGGATGTTCCCGAGTGCGCTTAAAATAGCTAAAGTTGTACCGTTGCACAAAGGTGGAGTCAAAACTGATATATCTAATTGGAGACCAATATCAATTCTCCCGATTTATTCAAAAGTTTATGAAAAGATTGTTCATCACCGGCTTTATGAGTATCTGATGAAAATTGGTGTTTTACACGATGGTCAATTTGGCTTCCGGAAAGGACATTCGACGACGCAGGCAGTCCAGCATCTTCTGGAAAATATCAACTCAGCACTTGAGAATGGCGAGCAGTGCATGGGCGTTTTTATTGATTTTCGAAAAGCTTTCGACACTGTTGATTTTAAGATTTTATTAGAAAGGCTGTGTTATTTAGGCATAAAGGGTAGTGTTTTAAATTGGTTTGAATCGTATTTAAGTGAAAGGAAGCTACGAGTGACTTTGAGTAACAAATCTTCTCAGCCGTTTCCCATAAAGTGTGGTGTTCCACAGGGCTCAGTTCTTGGCCCTCTCCTGTACCTGATATTTGTAGACACAATGAGATTCTACATTCCCGGAGCTTCAGTTACTTCTTTTGCTGACGACACGGCTTTAGTGATTGCAGCAAAGTCGCTGCAAGAGCTCTTGTTCAAGGCTAATAAGGCGCTGGATGGCCTACATGAATTTGTTTGTGCTAGCCTACTTAGCGTCAATGCATCAAAAACTAATTTTATGATGTTTACGAGGACTGGTTCTGCTCCCACTCTCCCTGGTGTCATTATTTACAATGGCCTACCGCTATCACAAGTTGAAGAGATCCGATATCTGGGATTCATCCTGGATCGAAACTTGAGTTGGAAAAAACACTGCGACATTATAGCATGCAAGCTGGCGCGAGGCCTTGGAGTTCTGAACCGTTTTCAAAATTTTTTACCTTTGAAAATTCTGCTTTTATTGTATTTTTCCATAATAGCGCCTTATATAAATTATGGTTGTTTGATTTGGGCGAGTAATTTTAGTTGCAATTTTAGAAGAGTTCAAGTTCTGCAGAATAAGGCTATAAGGTTGATTGGAAGGTATGATCGTGGTGTTGATAGCACTGAATCACTTTTTAGAAAGTTTAAAATTTTAAAGGTTGGTGAAATAAGGGATTATCAAATTGGAGTTTTTGTATTTCAGTGTCTGAATGGTTTTGCACCGGATTTTTTTATGAATATTTTTAAGCCTAATTCGTTTTATCACGGTTATTCGACTAGGAGTGCGGATAGTCTTGCATCTGAGCCACGGAACACAACCAGAGCGAGTCAAGTGACCAGACACATGGGCCCGTCAGTTTGGAATTCGTTCCCAGATTCTGTTCGTCAAGCTGAAAGTGTGCCGCAACTTAAAACCCGTATTAAAAATCATTTCTTTTCAGGAATTTGGTAGTGTTAATGGTTCGAGAGAAGGCTTTTTTTTTTTTTTTTTTTTTTTTTTTTTTTTTTTTTTTTTTTTTTTTTTTTTTTGTAGATATTTTATTTTTATTTTTGTTTTATATTTTGTGCCATTATATATTTATCATTATTTTCTGTTATTATTATTGTTTTCCCCTTTTTTCATTTTAATTGGTTTGATGATTTGGCATGCATGATATCCAACCGGTCGCTTTTTCAAGCATCTTCTTGCTTTAGTGCGACTTGTTGTCACATTGAGTTGTTTTTTTTGTTAATAAAAATGTATGAACCTGAACCTGAAACCTATCAACCGTAAATTCGGAGCTTTTCCTTCTCGTGTGGTTTAGTATTTAGATTTTCCTGATTAGAAATCAAGCAGGGCCTGCACTATGCCCAAATTTTCGGGTGTTTCCGCGAAAATCTATGCGTCACCCCGAAAAAAAATTTGGTTCCCCGAAAATCACGCAATCATGGTGCCACACCTAGCGATTTATCACCAGTGACTTCCCCTGCCAAATTTTACTTTGCATACCATAATTCTTCACTACTCTCTCGTTTATTAATTTTTGTCTCTTTTGTTATATTGCATAAAAACCAGACAGATGCAATATGCAATTGCAAATATTGCAATATACACAGTTCTTCATATGTTGACAAAAAAAGTATTGTCTTTATGAAATGAGTTTAAATAATTTCGAATGCAGTTTCCCAATCGCTATTTCTTACATCATTCGTAGTCAAGAATTTTATTTTCAAGTTGAATAGAATTATAGAACGCATTCACTACTATACAGCTTCAGCCTTCAGTTGGATTTTGAAATTGACAGGCGACAGATTGTTTCTACAGCTGAATTGCAATTTTGCAGATTTTTTTTTTTGCTGTTTTTAGACAAGATTTTCTTAATGTTTAATACTCAATCGTTGAACGCCGGATAGAAAATACAATCTTCTTTCTGAAAAATTTTTACCCCCCCCCCCAAAAAAAAAACCTTCTATTGAGACAAAATTTAGCTATAGACTAAGCTATGTACAAGGTTGGGGAATTAAAGATTGAACCGGAAGTTACGCCAAAAATATGAATCATAAATAAATTGTAAATTACTGCCTATAGGGGGTGGGATAGGGGGCTATCATTTTTAAATGATAAAAGCTCATATTTTTTATTGAAAGCAGGGATGCCAAAAGATAATTTTTTTTTTTATTTAAAGTGGAGACAGAAGAAAATGATATCAAATTCCCTGGGAAACCATCGAAATATTTTGATAGACCGAGGACCCCCATTAGATTTTGTTCATTGTCTTGGGTATTTCGCGATTTCTCATAGGCTACTGGCCTAATTTGGCTTTTGTGTGTGCTCCCTTTTAATTGGATTCTTTGGATCTTATTGAATGCCACGGCGAATCTATGACTCAGTTTTCCAATAATTTGAGGTATATCCGAATAATTTTGACATTTTTGTTGTTGTCTTTGTACCCCTTTACTCATGCCCTCAATGTTTTTTTCAAGGAACACTAAGCTGTTTAACGTTAATTTGCGTGTTTGTTTGAACCATATAGTGACCTACTTAATTATTAAGTAAATTATTTTTCTAATGAAATCTGAGACAGTATCCTATCAAGGTGGTTTTCAAAGGGGGGGGGGCTAGGGAGGTATTACATTTAAATGATAATGTCTCGAATTTTTTTATTGAAAGCAAGGATCCCAAAAAGTTAATTTTTTTAATTTAAAGCAGAGACGGCATCCCATCAAGGTGGTATCGAGAGGGGGGGGGGGTGGTGAGCGATCATATTTAAATGATAATACCTCAATTTTTTTAAGAAGGGGTGCCAATAAGTTAATTATTTTTTTATTTAAAGCAGAGACGGTATCCTATCAAGATGGTATCCAGAGGGGGGGGCATAGGAAGTTATTATATTTAAGTGATGGTACCTTTGTTTTTTTTTATTGAAAGCAGGGATGCCAAAAAGTTGAAAAGTTGACAAAAATTAACAAGATTTTCGTGAGTTATGCTTGATACAGCACTTGCATGGTTTTGTCGTCCAAAGGGAAAGGGACATATGCGTCCAACCCGTTTTTTTTCTTCTTATTGATGAAACGGGTTTACTTTGAAAACATTCATTCATGAGTACCAGGCAGTTTCACACTAAAACGAGTTGGTGTAACGAAAGCGATATCGACATCCCCACCTAACGTTGCGCTCAAGTGACAATGGCGTCCTCTGTGTGTCAAAGTTACATTAAAAGGCCAGGTAATGCTAAAAGCTTTCAATTTGGGAGGTTCAGGGAGGAGTCTTTGACAGTCTTATGACCTCAGGGTACTAGATGTTACAACGTTCTTACGTATCTACAGTGGTTTAAAAAGTTCGATCACCCCACAAATGATTACCAAAAATATGCACAAATGTAACATTTGGAATATTATAAAACTTTTTTCAAAGCTTTGAAGAAAAGCAAAAAAGGTTAAATATCCTATCTACGCTTGAAAGCTATTATAAAAAGAAACTCTTTGGAGATTTCCATGGAAATGACCATAGCAGAAGCTTTGAGCCTGGGTTGGGATCAAAGAGGAGTCTTTGAGCATTTTGACCACAGGTGACTTATTGTTGCGACTTTCTTAAATTTGGTATTTTTTGTGAGCATTTGGAAATCAAAGCTTAAACTCAATATATGATACTAAGTGTCCTAACATTTTGCTTGGATTAAAAGTGACGAACTAGGATGGAAATCTCAACATTTTCCTGGAGCTACTTCAGTCTGCACATTATTTCATTTAATTACATTTAAAACGGATGAGCTTTTTATTTTTTACCTAAGAAAATAGCTGGCACTTCATTTTTCTTCATACCGAATAAACCATTAAGTGTTTTTTGTTTCATTGTAATTGAAGTGTTCTCACGTGAAGTGTTCATCATGTATTTTTCAATTTGATAAATTTACTCATTTTAGATGCAGTTTATAATTTGACTGATATTAGGTATTTATCAGTTTATAATTTGGAATGAATCCCCAAAAGAAAAAATGAATAATATCCAAAAGAGCAGCCAAAAGCAATAAAAAAGCAGCAGTTCAGCCTTAGCCTACATGACATATATTCTATAAAGAAGCAAAAAAAAACTTTAAAATGCATTTTTTTTTAATTGTTATTAAAAACCAGTTTTTAATACAAGAAGGCTTTATAGGAATCTAAAAGAGCAAAAAGCAAATCAATATCAAAGTCACCCATTTCAACTGTTTTAAAGGTGACAAAACAGATAGAAGTAAAGTGCTAACTTATACTTTGGGTGGATTATGTTCCTTCCTGTGCTATTCGGGTGGATTACGTTCCTTGGCACATTTCCAGAGCATGTATCTATGGTATTTGGGTAGATTACGTTCCTTCCAATGTTGTTGGGACCTCTACACGTGATTAAAAACATGTTTTGAAACTATAGAAACTTACACCTGAGACACTACATTATCACGTGGACATTGCAAAAAAGCGACTGGTTTTTCTGATTTTTTGGAAGATTGCCTTAACTCGAGAGTAATTTGTTATTAAAAAATTGGATGCCACAATGAGAATTGTTTGATTGACATTTGCAAAAAGGGGTAAGGGATTTGCGGATTGGAGTGTAACTCGAGAGTAGTTTGTTATTAAAAAATTGGATGTTACAATCAGAATTGTATGATTGACATTTGCAAAAAGGGGTAAGGGATTTGCGGATTGAAGTGTAACTCGAGAGTAGTTTGTTATTAAAAAATTGGATACTACAATCAGAATTGTTTGATTGACATTTGCAAAAAGGGGTAAGGGATTTGCGAATTGGATTGTATGAAGGTGGAAAAAAAAGGAAAAAAAGGGTTAAACTGATTATCAGTTAAGGTAACCCCTCGGGGTTGTTAACTCAGGCAATTTGTTATAAATTTGAGACAACATCAATCTATGAAAATGGTTAATGATGATAGAATGATATTGTGAATTGACCTAGCTTTACCTCTCCGATGTGTTCTGTATAATACACAAGTTGTGTTTGAACAGTGTTGTCAGTTTAAAATAGGGTCCAACGTTATAGTATACTAAAAAGTTGATACTAAGAGAGATGTAGATGG
Source organism: Artemia sinica (assembly GCA_027921565.1). Lineage (NCBI taxonomy): Eukaryota > Metazoa > Arthropoda > Branchiopoda > Anostraca > Artemiidae > Artemia > Artemia sinica. The sequence continues at coordinate 19,516,115 of CM051269.1, read as the reverse complement.
CAAGAAAATAATTTTAATAAAGAAATTCAGAACAAACCTTAGAAATCCTTGCAAACCAAGTAGTAAGGTGTATGTGAGTACGAACCATCAAGGATCATAAGCACCAATGACCCTAACCAGCAGAGACATCAACCCCCCAAAGTTCCCCTATCCTCAAACTCGAAGGGTGCCCCCCTCCCAACTTTTTGGCCCCCTCCCCCCATTTTTTTTTCTTTTTTAGGCAGTTGACATTTTTTCTGATAACAAGTATCATTCATTACGATCGTAGCTTTCAAAAGTGAAACTTAAGTCCATTTTTGGATCGAAAAATAAACTATTTCTGTAAAATCTGAGTTAATAAGGGTTTTTGACCTTAAACTCTAGTTTTTTGTAAGAAAATTATGGAAAATACAATTCTCTAGATCAAATGTGAAACTTAAGTCCCTTTTTGGATCGAAAAATAAAACTATTTCTGTAAAATCTGAGTTAATAAGGGTTTTTGACCGTAAACTCTAGTTTTTTTGTAAGAAAATTATGGAAAATACAATTCTCTGGTTCAAATGTGAAACTTAAGTCCATTTTTGGATCGAAAAAAAACTATTTCTGTAAAATCTGAGCTAATAAGGGTTTTTGACCGTAAACTCTAGTTTTTTTGTAAGAAAATTATGGAAAATACAATTCTCTGGTTCAAATGTGAAACCTAAGTCCATTTTTGGATCGAAAAATAAAACTATTTCCGTAAAATCTGAGCTAATAAGGGGTTTTTTGACCGTAAACTCTAGTTTTTTGTAAGAAAATTATGGTAAATACAATTCTCTGGTTCAAATGTGAAACTTAAGTCCATTTTTGGATCTAAAAAATAAACTATTTCTGTAAAATCTGAGTTAATATGGGTTTTTGACCGTAAACTCTAGTTTTTTGTAAGAAAATTGTGGAAAATACAATTCTCTGGTTCAAATGTAAAACTTAAGTCCTTTTTTGGATCGAAAAATAAAACTATTTCCGTAAAATCTGAGCTAATTAGGGTTTTTGTACGTAAACTATAGTTTTTTGTAAGAAAATTATGGAAAATACAATTCTCTGGTTCAAATGTGAAACTTAAGTCCATTTTTGGATCGAAAAAATAAACTATTTCTGTAAAATCTGAGCTAATAAGGGTTTTTGACCGTAAACTCTAGTTTTTTTGTAAGAAAAATATGGAAAACACAATTTTCTGGTTCAAATGTGAAACTTAAATCCATTTTTGGATCGAAAATTAAACTATCTCTATAAAATCTGAGTTAATAAGGGTTTTTGACCGTAAACTCTAGTTTTTTGTAAGAAAATTATGGAAAACACAATTCTCTGGTTCAAATGTGAAACTTAACTCCAATTTTGGATCGAAAAATAAAACTATTTCTGTAAAATTTGAGCTAATAAGGGTTTTTGACCGTAAACTCTAGTTTTTTGTAAGAAAATTATGGAAAATACAATTCTCTGGTTGAAATGTGAAACTTAAGTCCATTTTTGGATCGAAAAAATAAACTATTTCTGTAAAATCTGAGCTAATAAGGGTTTTTGACCGTAAACTCTAGTTTTTTGTAAGAAAATTATGGAAAATACAATTCTCTGGTTCAAATGTGAAACTTAAGTCCTTTTTTGGATCAAAAAATAAAACTATTTCTGTAAAATCTGAGTTAATAAGGGTTTTCGACCGTAAACTCTAGTTTTTTTTTTAAGAAAATTATGGAAAATACAATTCTCTGGTTGAAATGTGAAACTTAAGTCCATTTTTGGATCGAAAAAATAAACTATTTCTGTAAAATCTGAGCTAATAAGGGTTTTTGACCGTAAACTCTAGTTTTTTGTAAGAAAATTATGGAAAATACAATTCTCTGGTTCAAATGTGAAAATTAAGTCCTTTTCTGGATCGAAAAATAAAACTATTTCCGTAAAATCTGAGCTAATAAGAGTTTTTTTGACCGTAAACTCTAATTTTTTGTAAGAAAATTATGGAAAATACAATTCTCTGGTTCAAATGTGAAACTTAAGTCCATTTTTGATCGAAAAATAAACTATTTCTGTAAAATCTGAGTTAATAAGGGTTTTTGACCGTAAACTATAGTTTTTTGTAAGAAAATTATGGAAAATACAATTCTCTGGTTCAAATGTGAAACTTAACTCCATTTTTGGATCGAAAAATAAAACTATTTCCGTAAAATCTGAGCTAATAAGGGTTTTTGACTGTAAACTCTAGTTTTTTGTAAGAAAATTATGGAAAATACAATTCTCTTGTTCAAATGTGAAATTTAAGTCCTTTTTTGAATCGAAAAATAAAACTATTTCTGTAAAATCTGAGTTAATAAGGGTTTTTGACCGTAAACTCTAGTTTTTTGTAAGAAAATTATGGAAAATACAATTCTCTGGTTCAAATGTGACTTAAGTCCATTTTTGGATCAAAAAATAAACTTAAGTCCATTTATGGTTCGAAAAATAAAACTTTTTCCGTAAAATCTGAGCTAATTAGGGTTTTTTGACCGTAAACTATAGTTTTTTGTAAGAAAACTATGGAAAATACAATTCTCTGGTTCAAATGTGAAACTTAAGTCCATTTTTGGATCGAAAAATAAAACCATTTCCATAAAATCTGAGCTAATAAGGGTTTTTGACCGTAAACTCTAGTTTTTTGTAAGAAAATTATGGAAAATACAATTCTCTGGTTCAAATGTGACTTAAGTCCATTTTTGGATCGAAAAATAAAACTACTTCCGTAAAATCTGAGCTAATAAGGGTTTTTGACCGTAAACTCTATTTTTTCGTAAGAAAATTATGGAAAATACAATTCTCTGGTTCAAATGTGAAACTTAAGTTCATTTATGGATCGAAAGATAAAACTATTTCCGTAAAATCTGAGCTAATTAGGGTTTTTGACCCCAAACTATAGTTTTTTGTAAGAAAATTATGGAAAATACAATTCTCTGGTTCAAATGTGAAACTTAACTCCATTTTTGGATCGAAAAAATAAACTATTTCTGTAAAATCTGAGCTAATAAGGGTTTTTGACCGTAAACTCTAGTTAATACAATTCTCTGGTTCAAATGTAAAACTTAAGTCCTTTTTTGGATCGAAAAATAAAAGTATTTCTGTAAAATCTGAGTTAATAAGGGTTTTTGACCGTAAACTCTAGTTTTTGGAAAGAAAATTATGGAAAATACAATTCTCTGGTTCAAATGTGAAACTTTAGCCCATTTTTGGATCGAAAAATAAAACCATTTCCGTAAAATCTGAGCTAATAAGGGTTTTTGACCGTAAACTCTAGTTTTTTGTAAGAAAATTATGGAAAATACAATTCTCTGGTTCAAATGTGAAACTTAAGTCCATTTTTGGATCGAAAAAATAAACTATTTCTGTAAAATCTGAGCTCCTAAGGGTTTTTGATCGTAAACTCTAGTTTTTTGTAATAAAATTATGGAAAATACAATTCTCTGGTTCAAATGTGAAACTTAAGTCCTTTTTTGGTTCGAAAAATAAAACTATTTCCGGAAAATCTGAGCTAATAAGGGTTTTTGACTGTAAACTCTAGTTTTTTGTAAGAAAATTATGGAAAATACAATTCGTTGGCTCAAATTTGAAACTTAAGTCCATTTATGGATCGAAAAATAAAACTATTTCCGTAAAATCTGAGATAATTAGGGTTTTTGACCGTAAACTATAGTTTTTTGTAAGAAATTTATGGAAAATACAATTCTCTGGTTCAAATGTGAAACTTAAGTCCATTTTTGGATCGAAAAAATAAACTATTTCTGTAAAATCTGAGCTAATAAGGGTTTTTGACCGTAAACTCTAGTTTTTTGTAAGAAAATTATGGAAAATACAATTCTCTGGTTCAAATGTGAAACTTAAGTCCTTTTTTGGTTCGAAAAATAAAACTATTTCCATAAAATCTGAGCTAATAAGGGTTTTTGACTGTAAACTCTATTTTTTTTTTAAGAAAATTATGGAAAATACAATTCGTGGGCTCAAATGTGAAACTTAAGTCCATTTATGGATCGAATTATAAAACTATTTCCGTAAAATCTGAGATAATTAGGGTGTTTGACCGTAAACTATAGTTTTTCGTAAGAAAATTATGGAAAATACAATTCTCTGGTTCAAATGTGAAACTTAAGTCCATTTATGAATCGAAAAATAAAACTATTTCCGTAAAATCTTAGCTAATTAGGGTTTTTGACCGTAAACTATAGTTTTTTGTAAGAAAATTATGGAAAATACAATTCTCTGGTTCAAATGTGAAACTTAAGTCCATTTTTGGATCGAAAAAATAAACTATTTCTCTAAAATCTTAGCTAATAAGGGTTTTTGACCGTAAACTCTAGTTTTTTGTAAGAAAATTTTGGAAAATACAATTCTCTGGTTCAAATGTGAAACTTAAGTCCTTTTTTGGTTCGAAAAATAAAACTATTTCCGCAAAATCTGAGCTAATAAGGGTTTTTGACTGTAAACTCTAGTTTTTTGTAAGAAAATTATGGAAAATACAATTCGTTGGCTCAAATTTGAAACTTAAGTCCATTTATGGATCGAAAAATAAAACTATTTCCGTAAAATCTGAGATAATTAGGGTTTTTGACCGTAAACTATAGTTTTTTGTAAGAAAATTATGGAAAATACAATTCTCTGGTTCAAATGTGAAACTTAAGTCCATTTTTGGATCGAAAAAATAAACTATTTCTGTAAAATCTGAGTTAATAAGGGTTTTTGACCGTAAAATCTAGTTTTTTGTAAGAAAATTATGGAAAATACAATTCTCTGGTTCAAATGTGAAACTTAAGTCCTTTTTTGGTTCGAAAAATAAAACTATTTCCGTAAAATCTGAGCTAATAAGGGTTTTTGACTGTAAACTCTAGTTTTTTGTAAGAAAATGATGGAAAATACAATTCGTTGGCTCAAATGTGAAACTTCAGTCCATTTATGGATCGAAAAATAAAACTATTTCCGTAAAATCTGAGATAATTAGGGTTTTTGACCTAGGGTTCTTTCTTACAATAAATTAGAGTTTACGGTCAAAAACCCTTATTAGCTCAAATTTTACGGAAATAGTTTTATTTATCGATCCAAAACTGAAGTTAAGTTTCACATTTGAACCAGAGAATTGTATTTTCCATAATTTTCTTACAAAAAACTAGAGTTTACGGTCAAAAACGCTTATTAACTCAGATTTTACAGAAATAGTTTTATTTTTCGATCCAAAAATGGACTTAAGTTTCACATTTGAACCAGAGAATTGTATTTTCCATAATTTTCTTACAAAAAACTAGAGTTAACGGTCAAAAACCCTTATTAGCTCAGATTTTACAGAAATAGTTTTTTTTTATTCAAAAAAGGACTTAAGTTTCACATTTGAACCAGAGAATTGTATTTTCCATAATTTTCTTACAAAAAACTAGAGTTTACGGTCAAAAACCCTTATTAGCTCAGATTTTACAGAAATAGTTTATTTTTTCAATCCAAAAATGGACTTAAGTTTCACATTTGGACCAGAGAATTGTATTTTCCATAATTTTCTTACAAAAAACTAGAGTTTACGGTCAAAAACCCTTATTAGCTCAGATTTTACAGAAATAGTTTTTTTTTGATTCAAAAATGGACTTAAGTTTCACATTTGAACCAGAGAATTGTATTTTCCATAATTTTCTTACAAAAAACTATTGTTTACGGTCAAAAACCCTAATTAGCTAAGATTTTACGGAAATAGTTTTATTTTTCGATCCAAAAATGGAGTTAAGTTTCACATTTGAACCAGAGAATTGTATTTTCCATAATTTTCTCACAAAAAACCAGAGTTTACGGTCAAAAACCCGTATTAGCTCAGAATTTGCAGAAATAGTTTATTTTTTCGATCCAAAAATGGACTTAAGTTTCACATTTGAACCAGAGAATTGTATTTTCCATAATTTTCTTACAATAAACTAGAGTTTACGGTCAAAAACCCTTATTAGCTAAGATTTTACGGAAATAGTTTTATTTTTCGATCCAAAAATGGAGTTAAGTTTCACATTTGAACCAGAGAATTGTATTTTCCATAATTTTCTTACAAAAAAACTAGAGTTTACGGTCAAAAACCCTTATTAACTCAGATTTTACAGAAATAGTTTTATTTCTAGATACAAAAATGGACTTAAGTTTCACAGTTGAACCAGAGAATTGTATTTTCCATAATTTTCTTACAAAAAAACTAGATTTAACGGTCAAAAACCCTTATTAGCTCAGATTTTACAGAAATAGTTCATTTTTTCGATCCAAAAATGGACTTAAGTTTCACATTTGAACCAGAGAATTGTATTACCCATAATTTTCTTACAAAAAACTAGAGTTTACGGTCAAAAACACTTATTAGCTCAGATTTTACAGAAATAGTTTTTTTTTGGACTTAAGTTTCACATTTGAACCAGAGAATTGTATTTTCCATAGTTCTCTTACAAAAAACTATAGTTTACGGTTTAAAACCCTAATTAGCTCAGATTTGACGGAAATAGTTTTATTTTTCGATCTATAAATGGACTTAAATTTCACATTTGAACCAGAGAATTGTATTTTCCATAATTTTCTTACAAAAAACTAGAGTTTACGGTCAAAAACCCCTTATTAGCTCAGATTTTACGGAAATAGTTTTATTTTTTGATCCATAAATGGACTTAAGTTTCAGATTTGAACCAGAGAATTGTATTTTCCATAATTTTCTTACAAAAAAACTAGAGTTTACGGTCAAAAACCCTTATTAGCTCAGATTTTACGGAAATAGTTTTATTTTTCGATCCAAAAATGGACTTAAGTTTAACACTTGAACCAGAGAATTGTATTTTCCATAATTTTCTTACAAAAAACTAGAGTTTACGGTCAAAAACCCTTATTAGCTCAGATTTTACGGAAATAGTTTTATTTTTCGATCCAAAAATGGACTTAAGTTTAAAATTTGAACCAGAGAATTGTATTTTCCATAATTTTCTTACAAAAAACTAGAGTTTACGGTCAAAAACCCTTATTAGCTCAGAATTTGCAGAAATAGTTTATTTTTTCGCTCCAAAAATGGACTTAAGTTTCACATTTGAACCAGAGAATTGTATTTTCCATAATTTTCTTACAATAAACTAGAGTTTACGGTCAAAAACCCTTATTAGCTCAAATTTTACGGAAATAGTTTTATTTTTCGATCCAAAACTGAAGTTAAGTTTCACATTTGAACCAGAGAATTGTATTTTCAATAATTTTCTTACAAAAAACTAGAATTTACGGTCAAAAACCCTTATTAACTCAGATTTTACAGAAATAGTTTTATTTTTTGATCCAAAAATGGACTTAAGCTTCACATTTGAACCAGAGAATTGTATTTTGCATAATTTTCTTACAAAAAAACTAGAGTTAACGGTCAAAAACCCTTATTAGCTCAGATTTTACAGAAATAGTTTTTTTTATTCAAAACAGGACTTAAGTTTCACATTTGAACCAGAGAATTGTATTTTCCATAATTTTCTTACAAAAAACTAGAGTTTACGGTCAAAAACCCTTATTAGCTCAGATTTTACAGAAATAGTTTATTTTTTCGATCCAAAAATGGACTTAAATTTCACATTTGGACCAGAGAGTTGTATTTTCCATAACTTTCTTACAAAAAACTAGAGTTTACGGTCAAAAACCCTAATTAGCTCAGATTTTACAGAAATAGTTTTATTTTTCGATCCAAAAATGGACTTAAGTTTCACATTTGAACCAGAGAATTGTATTTTCCATAATTTTCTTACAAAAAAAATAGAGTTTACGGTCAAAAACCCTTATTAGCTCAGATTTTACAGAAATAGTTTTTTTTTCGATTCAAAAATGGACTTAAGTTTCACATTTGAACCAGAGATTTGTATTTTCCATAATTTTCTTACAAAAAACTATTGTTTACGGTCAAAAAACCTAATTAGCTCAGATTTTACAGAAATAGTTTTATTTTTCGATCCAAAAATGGACTTAAGTTTCACATTTGAACCAGAGAATTGTATTTTGCATAATTTTCTTACAAAAAAAACTAGAGTAAACGGTCAAAAACCCTTATTAGCTCAGATATCACAGAAATAGTTTATTTTTTCGATCCAAAAATGGACTTAAGTTTCACATTTGAACCAGCGAATTGTATTTTCCATAATTTTCTTACAAAAAACTAGAGTTTACGGTCAAAAACCCTTATTAGCTCAGATTTTACAGAAATAGTTTATTTTTTCGATCCAAAAATGGACTTAAGTTTCACATTTGAACCAGAGAATTGTATTTTCCATAATTTTCTTACAAAAAACTAGAGTTTACGGTCAAAAACCCTTATTAGCTCAAATTTTACGGAAATAGTTTTATTTTTCGATCCAAAACTGAAGTTAAGTTTCACATTTGAACCAGAGAATTGCATTTTCAATAATTTTCTTACAAAAAACTAGAATTTACGGTCAAAAAACCCTTATTAACTCAGATTTTACAGAAATAGTTTTATTTTTTGATCCAAAAATGAACTTAAGCTTCACATTTGAACCAGAGAATAGTATTTTGCATAATTTTCTTACAAAAAAACTAGAGTTAACGGTCAAAAACCCTTAATAGCTCAGATTTTACAGAAATAGTTTTTTTTTATTCAAAACAGGACTTAAGTTTCACATTTGAACCAGAGAATTGTATTTTCCATAATTTTCTTACAAAAAACTAGAGTTTACGGTCAAAAACCCTTATTAGCTCAGATTTTACAGAAATAGTTTATTTTTTCGATCCAAAAATGGACTTAAATTTCACATTTGGACCAGAGAATTGTATTTTCCATAACTTTCTTACAAAAAACTAGAGTTTACGGTCAAAAACCCTAATTAGCTCAGATTTTACAGAAATAGTTTTATTTTCGATCCAAAAATGGACTTAAGTTTCACATTTGAACCAGAGAATTGTATTTTCCATAATTTTCTTACAAAAAAACTAGAGTTTACGGTCAAAAACCCTTATTAGCTCAGATTTTACAGAAATAGTTTTTTTTTCGATTCAAAAATGGACTTAAGTTTCACATTTGAACCAGAGAGTTGTATTTTCCATAATTTTCTTACAAAAAACTATTGTTTACGGTCAAAAACCCTAATTAGCTCAGATTTTACAGAAATAGTTTTATTTTTCGATCCAAAAATGGACTTAAGTTTCACATTTGAACCAGAGAATTGTATTTTGCATAATTTTCTTACAAAAAAAACTAGAGTTAACGGTCAAAAACCCTTATTAGCTCAGATATCACAGAAATATTTTATTTTTTCGATCCAAAAATGGATTTAAGTTTAACATTTGAACCAAAGAATTGTATTTTCCATAATTTTCTTACAAAAAACTAGAGTTTACGGTCAAAAACCCTTATTAGCTCAGAATTTGCAGAAATAGTTTATTTTTTCGCTCCAAAAATGGACTTAAGTTTCACATTTGAACCAGAGAATTGTATTTTCCATAATTTTCTTACAATAAACTAGAGTTTACGGTCAAAAACCCTTATTAGCTCAAATTTTACGGAAATAGTTTTATTTTTCGATCTAAAACTGGAGTTAAGTTTCACATTTGAACCAGAGAATTGTATTTTCCATAATTTTCTTACAAAAAACTAGAGTTTACGGTCAAAAACCCTTATTAACTCAGATTTTACAGAAATAGTTTTATTTTTCGATCCAAAAATGGACTTAAGTTTCACATTTGAACCAGAGAAATTGTATTTTGCATAATTTTCTTACAAAAAAACTAGAGTTAACGGTCAAAAACCCTTATTAGCTGAGATTTTACAGAAATAGTTTTTTTTATTCAAAAAAGGACTTAAGTTTCACAGTTGAACCAGAGAATTGTATTTTCCATAATTTTCTTACAAAAAAACTAGATTTAACGGTCAAAAACCCTTATTAGCTCAGATTTTACAGAAATAGTTTATTTTTTCGATCCAAAAATGGACTTAAGTTTCACATTTGAACCAGAGAATTGTATTTTCCATAATTTTCTTACAAAAAAAGTAGAGTTTAAGGTCAAAAACCCTTATTAGCTCAGATTTTACAGAAATAGTTTTTTTTGATTCAAAAATGGACTTAAGTTTCACATTTGAACCAGAGAATTGTATTTTCCATAGTTTTCTTACAAAAAACTATAGTTTACGGTTTAAAACTCTAATTAGCTCAGATTTTACGGAAATAGTTTTATTTTTCGATCCAAAACTGGAGTTAAGTTTCACATTTGAACCAGAGAATTGTATTTTCCATAATTTTCTTACAAAAAACTAGAGTTTACGGTCAAAAACCCTTATTAACTCAGATTTTATAGAAATAGTTTTATTTTTCGATCCAAAAATGGACTTAAGTTTCACATTTGAACCAGAGAATTGTATTTTGCATAATTTTCTTATAAAAAAACTAGAGTTAACGGTCAAAAACCCTTATTAGCTCAGATTTTACAGAAATAGTTTTTTTTGATTCAAAAAAGTACTTAAGTTTCACATTTGAACCAGAGAATTGTATTTTCCATAATTTTCTTACAAAAAAACTAGATTTAACGGTCAAAAACCCTTATTAACTCAGATTTTACAGAAATAGTTTATTTTTTCGATCCAAAAATGGACTTAAGTTTCACATTTGAACCAGAGAATTGTATTTTCCATAATTTTCTTACAAAAAAACTAGAGTTTAAGGTCAAAAACCTTTATTAGCTCAGATTTTACAGAAATAGTTTTTTTTTTTTTATTCAAAAATGGACTTAAGTTTCACATTTGAACCAGAGAATTGTATTTTCCATAGTTTTCTTACAAAAAACTATAATTTACGGTTTAAAACTCTAATTAGCTCAGATTTTACGGAAATAGTTTTGTTTTTCGATCTATAAATGGACTTAAGTTTCACATTTGAACCAGAGAATTGTATTTTCCATAATTTTCTTACAAAAAACTAGAGTTTACGGTCAAAAAACCCCTTATTAGCTCAGATTTTACGGAAATAGTTTTATTTTTGATCCATAAATGGACTTAAGTTTCAGATTTGAACCAGAGAATTGTATTTTCCATAGTTTTCTTACAAAAAAACTAGAGTTTACGGTCAAAAACCCCTATTAGCTCAGATTTTTTACGGAAATAGTTTTATTTTTCGATCCAAAAATGGACTTAAGTTTAACATTTGAACCAGAGAATTGTATTTTCCATAATTTTCTTACAAAAAACTAGAGTTTACGGTCAAAAACCCTTATTAGCTCAGATTTTACGGAAATAGTTTTATTTTTCGATCCAAAAATGGACTTAAGTTTAACATTTGAACCAGAGAATTGTATTTTCCATAATTTTCTTACAAAAAACTAGAGTTTACGGTCAAAAACCCTTATTGCTCAGAATTTGCAGAAATAGTTTATTTTTTCGCTCCAAAAATGGACTTAAGTTTCACATTTGAACCAGAGAATTGTATTTTCCATAATTTTCTTACAATAAACTAGAGTTTACGGTCAAAAACCCTTATTAGCTCAAATTTTACGGAAATAGTTTTATTTTTCGATCCAAAAATGGACTTAAGTTTAACAATTGAACCAGAGAATTGCATTTTCCATAATTTTCTTACAAAAAACTAGAGTTTACGGTCAAAAACCCTTATTAACTCAGATTTTACAGAAATAGTTTTATTTTTCGATCCAAAAATGGACTTAAGTTTCACATTTGAACCAGAGAATTGTATTTTCCATAATTTTCTTATAAAAAAACTAGAGTTAACGGTCAAAAAACCCTTATTAGCTCAGATTTTACAGAAATAGTTTTTTTTTTATTCAAAAAAGGACTTAAATTTCACATTTGAACCAGAGAATTGTATTTTCCAAAATTTTCTTACAAAAAACTAGAGTTTACGGTCAAAAACCCTTATTAGCTCAGATTTTACAGAAATAGTTTATTTTTTCGATCCAAAAATGGACTTAAGTTTCACATTTGGACCAGAGAATTGTATTTTCCATAATTTTCTTACAAAAAACTAGAGTTTACGGTCAAAAACCCTTATTAGCTCAGATTTTACAGAAATAGTTTTATTTTTCGATCCAAAAATGGACTTAAGTTTCACATTTGAACCAGAGAATTGTATTTTCCATAATTTTCTTACAAAAAAACTAGAGTTTACGGTCAAAAACCCTTATTAGCTCAGATTTTACAGAAATAGTTTTTTTTTATTCAAAAATGGACTTAAGTTTCACATTTGAACCAGAGAGTTGTATTTTCTATAATTTTAGTACAAAAAACTATTGTTTACGGTCAAAAACCCTAATTAGCTCAGATTTTACAGAAATAGTTTTATTTTTCGATCCAAAAATGGACTTAAGTTTCACATTTGAACCAGAGAATTGTATTTTGCATAATTTTCTTACAAAAAAACTAGAGTTAACGGTCAAAAACCCTTATTAGCTCAGATATCACAGAAATAGTTTTTTTATTCAAAAAAGGACTCAAGTTTCACATTTGAACCAGAGAATTGTATTTTCCATAATTTTCTTACAAAAAACTAGAGTTTACGGTCAAAAACCCTTATTAGCTCAGATTTTACAGAAATAGTTTATTTTTTCGATCCAAAAATGGACTTAAGTTTCACATTTGGACCAGAGAATTGTATTTTCCATAATTTTCTTACAAAAAACTAGAGTTTACGGTCAAAAACCCTTATTAGCTCAGATTTTACAGAAATAGTTTTATTTTTCGATCCAAAAATGGACTTAAGTTTCACATTTGAACCAGAGAATTGTATTTTCCATAATTTTCTTACAAAAAAACTAGAGTTTACGGTCAAAAACCCTTATTAGCTCAGATTTTACAGAAATAGTTTTTTTTCGATTCAAAAATGGACTTAAGTTTCACATTTGAACCAGAGAATTGTATTTTCCATAATTTTCTTGCAAAAAACTATTGTTTACGGTCAAAAACCCTAATTAGCTCAGATTTTACGGAAATAGCTTTATTTTTCGATCCATAAATGGACTTAAGTTTCACATTTGAACCCGAGAATTGTATTTTCCATACTTTTATTACAAAAAACTAGAGTTTACGGTCGAAAAACCCCTTATTAGCTCAGATTTTACGGAAATAGTTTTATTTTTCGATCCATAAATGGACTTAAGTTTCACATTTGAACCAGAGAATTGTATTTTCCATAATTTTCTTACAAAAAACTAGAGTTTACGGTCAAAAACCCTTATTAGCTCAGATTTTACGGAAATAGTTTTATTTTTCGATCCAAAAATGGACTTAAGATTCACATTTGAATCAGAGAATTGTATTTTCTATAATTTTCTTACAAAAAACTAGTGTTTAAGGTAAAAAACCCTTATTAACTCAGATTTTACAGAAATAGTTTATTTTTCGATCCGAAAATGGACTTAAGTTTCACATTTAAAAGCTATGATCGTAGTGAATGATACTTGTTATCAGAAAAAATGTCAATTGCCAAAAAAAAAGAAAAAAAATTAAAAAAAATGGGGGGAGGGGGCCAAAAAGTTGGAGGAGGGGCACCCTTCGAGTTTGAGGATAGGGGACCTTTGGGGGGTTGATGTCTCTGCTGGTTAGGGTCATTGGTGCTTATGATCCTTGATGGTTCGTACTCACATACACCTTACTACTTGATTTGCAAGGATTTCTAAGGTTTGTTCTGAATTTCTTTATTAAAATTATTTTCTTGCCATCTACATCTCTCTTAGTATCAACTTTTTAGTATACTATAACGTTGGACCCTATTTTAAACTGACAACACTGTTCAAACACAACTTGTGTATTATACAGAACACATCGGAGATGTAAAGCTAGGTCAATTCACAATGTCATTCTATCATCATTAACCATTTTCATAGATTGATGTTGTCTCAAATTTATAACAAATTGCCTGAGTTAACAACCCCGAGGGGTTACCTTAACTGATAATCAGTTTAACCCTTTTTTTTCTTTTTTTTTCTACCTTCATACAATCCAATTCGCAAATCCCTTACCCCTTTTTGCAAATGTCAATCAAACAATTCTGATTGTAGTATCCAATTTTTTAATAAAACACTTCTCTCGAGTTACACTTCAATCCGCAAATCCCTTACCCCCTTTTGCAAATGTCAATCATACAATTCTGATTGTAACATCCAATTTTTTAATAACAAACTACTCTCGAGTTACACTCCAATCCGCAAATCCCTTACCCCTTTTTGCAAATGTCAATCAAACAATTCTCATTGTAGCATCCAATTTTTTAATAACAAACAACTCTCGAGTTAAGGCAATCTTCCAAAAAATCAGAAAAACCAGTCGCTTTTTTGCAATGTCCACGTGATTCTGTAGTGTCTCAGGTGTAAGTTTCTATAGTTTCAAAACATGTTTTTAATCACGTGTAGAGGTCCCAATAACATTGGAAGGAACGTAATCTACCCAAATACCATAGATACATGCTCTGGAAAGGTGCCAAGGAACGTAATCCACCCAAGTAGCACAGGAAGGAACATAATCCACCCAAAGTATAAGTTAGCACTCTACTGATATAGGCAAAGAGCACTATGAAAAAATTAAGCTTCTACGTTTAAAGTTATAATCAAAGTTTTTACCCAGATAACTGACAAATTATGTGACACGGTATTTGAAGTTTTGTAAGCAGTATTGCTCGTTGAAAAAAACTACTAATTTTGATAATTATTTATGTTAAGAATACATAGCTAATAGATACTTCAACTATTCGTATTATGCAAGGGTTCAGAAACACCACAGTCATTTCGTTCCTACCAGATTTCTACTTCGCTTGATGAATAACGAAGAAGACCAGTTTCCAGGCAGCGACTTGTGAATTTTTGAACTCATGAATAGGCTCGAATCTGTTGTAAATTTAAGCTATGATTTGAGAAAGACTGATGAAAACATTGATGTTTGCGGTCAACGTTGATCGCGCGCGGCGGCGCGGCGCGCTGTTTTTGGCCCAGCCGCTCCCGGGCTTCCCTCATCGGCGCGGCGCCGGGGTATATTAAGAATAGCAGAATTGCTTTTAAAAAATTTAATGGTTACTAAACAAGTTATTGATCAATATTTATGAACTGCTCATCAATATCCCAAAATACGTCAATTGAATAAAACACTTATACAAAGATTAGTTGGGGGTTATTGAAGCTCGCAGACACAGTACAAATATATTAACAGTAGCGAAAATTCCTATACTCTCCATTAAATATTTTTAGCACACATCAATCTGTACCTGTCTTCATGAATCCGCCTTTTGCACACGCGCAATGACAAATTTTTAGCGCATTACAATGGAATTATGGTAGATTAAATAAAAAAAGAAACAAGTTTTTTTTTAACTGAAGTAAGGAGCGACATTAAAACTTAAAACGAACAGAAATTATTAAGTGTATGAAAGGGCTGTCCCCTCCTCAATACCTCACTCTTTACACTAAAGTTTTTTATTGTTTGAAAAATACAGTTGTGTGACAGATTCAAACTTTAGCGTAAAGAGTGAGGTATTGAGGAGGGGACAGCCCCTTTCATATACGGAATAATTTCTGTTCGTTTTAAGTTTTAATGTCGCTCCTTATTTTCAGTTAAAAAAAAAACTTTTTTTTTTTAATTTCTGAGCGTTTTTGTATTAATCCAGCTTTGATTTTGGCTCACCGTACATGAATAATTAAAACGAAATTTGCATATTAATTTTATTTTTTTGGCTAAATGGCTTTTTCGAAATTTTGTTCTGACATAACTTACCAATTAACTTACGTAACGAACTTCTATATTCGTATTTTCTATTACGTATATCAGGGAGTTTGCCCCCTAGTCGATACCTTGCTCTTTACGCTGAAGTTTGAGTTGTGTTCGAGTCACAAACCCCTGAATCACAAAGGCTGGTTAATAAGAATAGATAGCTTTTTTGAAACTACTAAAAAAAACTTTAGCGAAAAGGGTGAGGTATTGACTCGGGGGCGAACTCCCTCATATACGTAATAATTTCTGTTTGTTTTAAGTTTTAATGTTGCTCCTTACTTTCAGCTGAAAAAACTAGTTTTTTTAATTTAATTTCTGATCCTTTTTTAAATAATGCTGGGAAATCTGGCGCCCCTTCATAGAAATGTTCCTTCCTCCACGGAAACATCCTCCATGGAAAGATCCTCCCCCGTACCCTCCTCCGACACCCCTCCCATCTGAAAAAAATCCCTCCTGAAACGTCTTTATACCTCCCATTAACCAATACTATATGTAAACAATGGGCAAAGTTCATAGCTTCCAGCCCTTCCCTCGGGAACTATGGGGGATTAAGTCATCCTCAAAGACATATCTATTAGATTTTCGACTCTGCTGAACAAAATGGCGATCTCAAAATTTTGATTGGGTTACTTTGGGAAAAAATGAGCGTGGGAGGGGGCCAAGTTGACGTCCAATTTTTTTGGTCACTTAAAAAGTGCACTAGAACTTCTAATTTCCGTTCAATGGAGCCCTCTTACGATATTATAGGACTACGGGATCGATACGATCACCCCTGGGGAAACAAAAAAAAACAAACAAAAAAAAAAACGAACAAACAAACAAAAAAGCAAATAAACACGCATGCGTGATCTTTCTTTTGACAAAAAATACAAAATTTCACATTTTTGCAGATAGGAGCTTGAAACTTCCGCGATAGGGTTTTCTTATACGCTGAATCCGATGGCGTGATTTTAATTAAGGTTCTATAATGTTTAGGGGGTCTTTTCCCCTTTTTTCTAAAATCAGCCAAATTTGACTCTTGGGGGGTGTTTCCCCCTTTTTTCGAAAATAAGGCAAATTTTCTCAATTTTGGCAATTTTGATAGGTTAAACTAAACTTAATGAAACTTATATATTTGAAATCAGCATAAAAATCTGATTCTATTGAGGTATTTATGGGTATCAAAATTCCGGCTCTTAGAGTTTCGGTTACTATTGAGCCGGGTCGCTCCTTACTCACAGTTCGTTACAACGAACTGTTTGATCTATGGCTCTTACGCAGACAGATTTTCCGTTTTTGAGAGCTTTGATATGTGTCATTTCTGAAAAAAAAACTTTCACTAATGCTTTACATTTATACTGAGTCCGCAGAGAAACAAAATCTGGAGAACAATCAATTAAATCTATAATGTAAAATTTGATTTCATTGGACGTCATCCTTGTTCCAACCTGGGATTTAAATGTTTTTGTTTTATTCTATTATTCTATTTTATAGCCTAATGATTGCAGTTGAGGATAAAGAAGTGATAGCGTCAACATTCACACTCAATTCTGCAAAGCGCAAGTCCCGTTGTTGTGGTCTATGGAATCAAGACCAAAAGAAACAAACTGCTTGAGAGTCGACCGATTTCAGTTTGTTTTTATTGTCAAACGGGAGAATTTTCTAGAGGGCTTATGGAGGAAGCTGCATTTATTCCCACTGCTTAGAAACTGTACTTTATTTAATACATATTTTGTTGATTTTTGTCAAGTTAGGGCGGGACTGCCATCTTAAGCCCTCCAAATTTAGACTTTAGTTTGATCACCTTAGTAAGGGCACTTTTCAGAAAAAGAACATATTTTATTGTTTTTGTATATTAATAAATTATATATATTAGAAACTTCTTAAAATTCAATGGTAAAGTCAGTGGAGAGAACATTTTCGCTAAATCGGAAGGTTATTGTACTATTTCAATGAAGCTTCTAGGCGTGGATATATATCCACAATTACGACATGTTAATATACTTTGAAGTTCCTGTCTCATATCTTCTCAAACAGTTCCTTTGTGACTGAATATTCGTTTAACTCAACACGGTCAACTCAATCCTTGCTTAACCCAACATCCGTTTAAATCAACCCCTATATAACTCAATTCCCGTTTATTTCAGTTCAATTCTCATTCAAGTCAACCCCATGCAACCCAACGCTCATTTAACTCTCCTCCTTATAAAACGAACATACATAACTGAAACACCACACAACTCAACCCTCAGTCACTCAGCTAACCTGACACAACTAAGGTTAGGTTCAAACTTATTCATAGGTCAATTTGAAAGAGTTATACACGCAGACTTCTCAAACTCCATGGCAGTGGCTTAATTAGCGCCGAAAAAGTTATTTTAATGTTGTTATCTTCACCTTTTCCCTAGGTCTAGGATTTTGACTCTTCACACCTTAGAGTTTTGTTTTGTGCGCGTT
The DNA here is from genome assembly GCA_027921565.1 of Artemia sinica. Classification (NCBI taxonomy): domain Eukaryota; kingdom Metazoa; phylum Arthropoda; class Branchiopoda; order Anostraca; family Artemiidae; genus Artemia; species Artemia sinica. Next base: position 19,497,961 of record CM051269.1, on the reverse strand, counting down.
ACGTCGAAGAGAATTTTAGGAATGGAGTTCCAGCTAAATTTGGAAGACATTTTACCCTTGTATGTTCATTCGTTTTCTATCTTTAAAGCTTAAAATCTCTAAGGAGGCAGGTCCTAAATCCAAGACGAAGTCCAAATTTAGCTTAGAATCCAGCACAAATCCGACTTTGTAAAGCCTACAATCTATAGAAATGGGGCGTAAGCCAAACTGGAATGAAAGTATTTTACAAAAGGGTTTCTTCAATATCTCTACTGACAACAGTATTTCGTTGGTTGAATACTCGGTTGAATACACAAGTACCTTGGTTGAATACTTGTGGATGATAATTCTATTTGTTTAACAATGTAGAGTTTGTTCTTTTAGTTATTTTGATCAACAAACAAAGTAACTAATTTTTCAGAAGGTGGAATCTATTAATTTTGGAGAAGAATTCTTCTTGAGACATAAAATTTTAAAGCTTTGAAGGGTTGACAACTCGTTGCCTGAAAGCGGTTTTGCCGAAAATTGTAAATTTTGCCAAAACTGAGTTACAAACGCTATCTTGTGTAAATAAAAATCCTCTTTCGAATGGACTAATTGACACTGCTGTAAGACGTTTCTAACTGCCTGTATTTTTGCAGTTCTCCTTTTCCGAATCGTATATTTTTTGTTTTCTTGAAAGCGGTTTTGCCGAATCGCATACAGGATTATAGCATGGTCCGTTTTGCCGAAAGTTGCTGATTTGCTGAACGCGACCTTGGATAAGCAGAAAACTATCTTTCTTATCTTACTGAATAAGATGAACCTAGTGATGCGGTACTTGTGAAGAAAAAAAGGTGGCTGAAAAAAATGGCACTGAATTATCTGAGGAGGTCAAAACCTCTCATGCAAAACATGTGAAAGGAAAACTAGAAATCAAAGAAGAAAGGGGTAAGGACAGGGCTTCGGATGACCCCGTGTTGTTTTTTGATATGGAAAACGTTTTTCTTTGCCAAAAGAGGAGGTTTCGTTCTTTTTTCCTACAAAAGGAAGATCAATTGCTTTAACTTAACTGCTATTGTTACCACATTTTAACATTAACATTGCTATTGCTACATGGTCAGATTCATGTGTGCCTCAAAATTACAATCAAATAATGAGCTACATGATGCAAGACATCCTGAAGAAGCATTCACACGTCCAGAGTATAACGATGAAGTATTCTGAGTCTGGCCACTCCAAGATTCAGGAGGTCGATGCTGTTCATAGCGTCATTGAGAGGTCTTTGAAGCACAATGAAGTCTTTTCGCTACTTGACAAAAAAGCTTTTGATTGTTCGGCCTCGTGACCCGTTTGTCATTATTCAAATGATCAAGCAGAAGTTTTTTGATTACATCAAAACGTCCAAATACTATAAGTATAGCTAAGTGCCATTTTCAAAGGTGAAATTATTACAGTTTAAGCAAGGACTATGCAACAGGGTGTTCTAAAAAATTTCGTTTGCGGATACTACTCCTTCTCTAGCGCTGATTGCGCCAGAGGCTGGCCCAAGGAGGCCATTGCCCAATGTGTCAGCAGTGAATGTTGTGGAAAGGTTGCTGCCTCCTGTACCATCAAGTACAGTAGTTGAGTTGCCAACAGCAAAAATAAAAGACGTAGAATCACTTTACCGTTTCATGCCAGGAGAAGATGTGGCATATATGAAAAGTCTTATTAGAAGTTGTAACAGAGCTTAGGTATCTAGTACTTCGGCTGAAATCACAACGTGTCCCGAAGCAGCCTCTGCCGTTAATGCTCCGAAGTTTAAAACCAGAAATTGCTAATTGTCCAGTTAATTGTCAAAATTAAAATTTGTGTATCAGATGAAATACGTTTTCACGAAAGTCGCATTTCTAATTCATGCTGAGCAAATTCCGTTTTGCCATATTTTACCAGAAATTCTAGAGAGTTCAGAAAGATAAATGTAGTTTAATACTAATGCCATATTTTACCCTATTTTACCTAATTTTAAGGTGGTTTTGGCGAAACTGATATTCATTCCGTTTTATCCTAGGAAAGGCTCACCTTAGGTCAATAAAAATAAGCACAACGATGTAAGCAATTTTTTTTTCTTAATTTTGAAACAAAAATCAACGCCCTAGCTATAGCCCTTTCTGAGATACAAATGTCATAATTTTCAAACTAGGTTTTCTTCCGTTTTTGGAAAAACAGATTCGGCAAAACCACTTTCAGGTGACAAGCTATGGTATTAAATCGATGGTGAGAAACAAAACTAAAGTGTCGCTCCCACTATGGCTTTGTCGGCAATACCTACCATCAGCTTGCTATAACACTTCACATTGTCCTAGTAACGTAAACTTAGCTTAGGCTACAATGGAACAGTTGATATTTAAGAAAAACCCGTGCTAAGGAGTCAACAGTTTTTTGTTTTTTTTTAAAGCTACATTCACATGAAATCCCAGCAGTACTTCCATGCTTAGACATGTATTGTATGGCCATGTACTTGCTTAAGTACGGAAATTCCGACATACATTTGACCGCCACTCTTAAGTCCAGACGATAAGTACATTGCAAAAGAGGTTTCAGTATTTTAATTGAGCTAGGTTTGAATTTTTTTATGAAAGGTGACTAGTTTTTCTATTCCGTGGTAAATATCATTGCAAAAGGACTTCAAGTGCAACAAGATTCTCTTGTGCAAGCTTTGAATGTACTCGAAAGCTTCCATTTTGTTTAGTGTAATACATTTAATGATAGAATATATTCTCATAAGATTGAGAATCCCTCAAGATTTCAATTGACATTTTCAAAAGGTTATTATGAGATTGCGATTCTCGTAAGAAACAAGTTTGGGATGCGGTATAAGCAAATTTCAAATTGGTATGGTATATGATACAAGAATCTTTAAAGGTAATTACTCTTCTATTCGACTAGTCTTAACTTCTGTCAGCTGACTCAGCTCTGATTTTCGAAATGTCTTCCTCTATCTGACGTATGTTTAGGATAAGGAAACTTATATGGGGAACAAGGGAGCATCTTTTGTCCTTATATATAAATAGAATGGGACAATAGCTCCCTGGTGAAGACCAGAGATGCTCATTAAATCAGAAAAATCTACCATTTCTTCGAGTAAAACAAAAAAAAACGTTCTAAAAAATAATCTTACTATTGAGCCTATCTAGAGCTGCATTCTCTGGTAGCTTAAGTAAGTAAAAACACTGCAACTAACGGTAAGACGGTCAGTTAATCAGCCAACGCAGCCTGCTGGTTGTATCAAGTCTGATGACGTACTTTGAGACGACTAATATATTTTATTAGTAATTAATACTATTGAGCTGAGTCTAGAAGAAAAGACGAAGAAAGAAGAAAAAAAAAACAAAGAAAGAAGAGAAAAGAAGAAAAGACGACTAAGTTATAATGTAATTGATTGTTTTACAAACAGCCAGCTTATTTGTTGTTTAGATAATCATAATCTCAACATAATATAGCTTTTTATACGAAAATAGAGGTTGTAATAGTAGTTTAACACAAATAAGATTACAAATACGACTAGTTTGTCACAGGAACGACAGTAGATTGCGATATCCTCAATAAAAATAACGAGCAAAAGAGAAAGTGAGATAGAAAAAAAAAATACGTTCCAGTATTTCATCAACAAATTAATCATGTCGAAACGTGTTTTCATTGCTTTCAATTTATGACTTAGGAAATATAGTTACAGCAAAAGAACAGATATTATCTAACTGACATTCAAAAGGAGTTAAACAACAAGCAAAAACACTGGAAGGCTCTCAGGCAGTGGCGACACAGCACCTAAAATGAAGTTTTTTTTAACCTTTTTCTAATTTTTTTTTCTAAAGTTTTTAATGAAGCGACGACGTATACATTATATGTATTTTCTTCATGACTCCAGAAAGTAATTTGGTTTATAGTCGGTCTAGCGCGAGAATAGACTTATAAGCTTGCAAAAGGTAATTCTGCCGTACCAAAATTTCCAATTGTTATTTCACAAACAACCAGCTTATTGGTTTTTAATATTATAATTTCAACATAATTTAGGTTTTGTTACGGAAGTCAAGGTTTTGCAGAACTGAGCGCTTTTTAATTTCATATCAGTGCAATTTAGTCTAGGAGAAAAGGAATAGACAACGGTTAAGCGTTTGATCAATGAGCTTTGTGTATGCGTTACAGAGCCACTTTTAGTCATTTACTAGGCTCTGATTTCAAGAAATTCTAGAGAGTTCAAAAAGATAAATGTACTTTAATACTAATGCAAATCCAAATGTTGTTCACAGCAAGTATGTTTGCGATGAATGTATTCATATACTAATATTTTAAGTTCCCATAAAAATCAGAGATTCTGGTGTCCACCGACAGACTTATTCGACTCTAGGTAATTTTAAAGTAATGAAATATTAATAGAAAATTATGGAAGACAGAGTTAGACCATTTTGAGGGTAATTTGTCTGCATCATTAACTCTATTAAAAATTTATTTCAGTGATATTCTTATCAGGTTGAATCTTCGCTCCAAAAAACACATCTTTTTGCAAACGCTAATAAAGAGAAGACTTTAATTACTATAGGTAAACGTTTTTTATCAAAAAATAGTAGATACTAGGTTCGAAAAAGCTGTTATCAAGGAGAGCAATAATGGGTGGCTAATGATTTTGCCGAATGAAGAAGGGATATCTTGAGTCTATACTTATTGAAGGATTTCCGTTACGAAATTAATCGACGATTAAAAGCAAATTTTACTATAATAAACCATAAATAAAATTGAGTTCTAATGTTTTTATATGATAAGCGTGTATTCTGTCAGCTTGAACATTCGCTCTAAAAACGACACATCTTTTTTGTTCAGTAAAATGATAAATAAAGAGATGGCTTTGATTGATATAGGTAAAGACCTATATCTTAAAATAGCACTTAATTAAAAATGCTTTGTTAATAAGAGAAAAATTAAGTAGGAAAAATTAAGCTGAGTGGTTGGTGCTCCGTACTTGAAATCCTGGGGTCAGGGGTTCAAGTCCTGGTGCCACTGGTTATTTGGTTTGGAACGGGGATCAATGGTGTGACTCTGCAAGCTCAGCCAGAGTCGACCCAGCTCTAAATGGGTACCTGGAGAAATCTCGGGGAAAAACACGGGAAGCGTCGGATGGTTTGCCCCCAACCACGCATTGCACTCCTGACCGAAGGCATTGAATCAGGGGATTGGTACCTGCGCAGCGCAGACCATTGATCAGCATGCCAAAAAGTTCTTTTTTTTTAAGTTTAATAAGAAAAAATAATCGGCATGTAATTCCACCTATTGAATAAGCAGCATTCTGAATCTAAATTTACGGAAGAATTCCTGTTACTATATTAACATATGAATAAGTTAAATAAATTAAATCACAAACAAAATTTAGTACTGGATATATGTTAAGCTGACATGTTAGAGAGAAGAAGACTTGGACATGTTAGAGAGAAGCTGACATGTATTATATGTTAAGCTGACATTGTTAGAGAGAAGACTTTAATTCATACAGGCTAAATAGTCCTTATAAAACAATAAAATAAATAAAAATACTAGATTAAAGAAAAACTTTCGGCAAGGAAAGAAATACTGGATAGCTAATAAATTCACCTACTGAAGAAGAGACATCTTGAATCTGAAATTTTGTAATAAAATTAACATATTAATAAAATCACATTAAAAACAAAGCAAACTATAAACAAGGTCTTATCCAGAAATTTTTTTCGCTTTTTTTTTACAAAAAAAGAATTTCGGGGGGAGGGGGTTGAAAAAAACTTTAGAAAACACATCAGAAATTTGTTTATATTCATTTTTGTTACGTTTTAACGAGTTGGCAATTTTGTTGATTTGTTCATATTTTCAACAAAGTAAAAAAGGCATTTCCATGAAAACATCAAGAGGAAGTTTTTTTCAAAATTTGAGGAGAAAGCCAGACTACAAACTCCCGCCCCCAATTGAATCCCTTGCAGGAAACTCTCCCAAGTAGTTCTTTTGGTATCCTTGTGATTGCTGTTCGGCTGTGTTCGTTTGGAATTTACTCAATTACTACAGCTTTGAAAAAAAAACTTAAAAATTAACGAATAATTAATATGAAATGAAAACTTACATGGGCGAAACAGTATATAAAGATAAAATCAACAAAATTAATTTAAATACAAAATTATGGATTTGACATGCTTTCTAACCCTACAACATGAGTCGCATCATGGCTAAAATGGCTTAGTTTATAAACCAATTTTGGCTGAACTATTCATTTATTTTATTACATCAAAACTCTTAATAACAAACAAATAAAAGGGTAAATAAAAGGAAGGAAATAAAATGTGTATTGTTCAGACACCATCCAGAACTACTTTGGGGTATGTTGCATTCTTGAAATTTCTCCTGAAAAAAATATAACTCATTTAAATATGAACATATTTATTTGATAACTGCGTCTGTGGCCTGTTCTGACCAGTAAAGTGCAAATTTTGTTCTGGCCTTGGGAAGGCATAGGAATTTTGCGCCCAACTTATGTTAATTTCTGCTCGTTTTGAGTTTGACTCGGTTATTTATCTTAATTTCTATTCGTTTTGGGTTTCATTTATTTATCGATTGTGATTTGTGGTAGTTTCGAGCTTAATAGATTATTTGATTTTATTTTTGCTAATTTTTTGTTTAATGGAGTTCTTTACTTTTCTCTGAAAAACTTATTTTGTGGAAAAGTTTTTTTTAATTAATTTCTGTTCGTTTTATATTGACATAGTCTTTTCAGAGAAAAAGAAAATAACACTTTAAATCTTTTCGTTTATTAAGACTTTATAGTTTGGCCTGCTATTTGTATGCTGGAGAAAAATTTTCAGCAATTGTTAACAACATACACCATTTTAAAAATCTGGACACAAATAGTACTGTTTAACTTAGTTTCATACCTCCTCTAGTTGACCTGAAATGGAAAACTTGATACCATTCGCAAAAAAATCTGTTTACTTTCTTTGATGGCTTTGATACACTGACACTATTTTGATTTGGTTAAATTTTAAGAGCAGAAGTAGCCTCGAAAATTTGAACATAATACCCTTAGTCGTTCTTGGGATACTGCTGAGTTGCCTTATTGGGAATTAGCATTATCACAGTGCATTTTGATTTAATCTTGAGGCAACATTTAGTTTTTAAACATAATGGGCAAATGGGAGGGTGGGAGTGGAAGGGGGATTAGTTGCCCTCCAATCACTTTCTACTACTAAAAAGGGCATCAGCCCTTTCTATTTTCAATCGAATGAGCCCCTTTCGAAGTTCCCACGACGACTCCTTCGATACAAAGTGCCCTGGTCTAAACAACAACAACAACAAAAAATATTACTAATCACTTTCGACTATTAAAAAGGGCACTAGCCCTTTGAATCTCAAATCGAATGAGCCCTTTTCTGAAGTTTCTACGACAACGTCTTCTATAAAAACCTTATATGCCCCCAGGGCATAACTTAAAACCCTTGCCCTGAGGGCTTTGGCGGAGTATCCTCCTCAAAAACATATTTTCTATCTGAAAATCAACTATGCTGAACAAAATGGCTATCTCAGAATTTTTATTGGATGTGTTTGGGGAATGATGGGCGTGGGGGGAGGGCTAGTTGCCCTCCAATCACTTTCGACTATTAAAAAGGGCACTAGCCCGTTGAATTTCCAATCAAATGTGCTTTTTTGAAGTTTCTACCACAACGCCTTCTATAAAAAACATTATATGACCCCTGGGCATAACGTAAAACCCTTGCCCCGAGGGTTGTGGGGGAGTTTCCTCCTCAAAAACATATTTTCTATCTGGAAATCAACCCCACTGAATAAAATGGCTATCTCAAAATTTTGATTGGATGTGTTTGGGAGAATGATGGACGTGGGGGAGGCTAGTTGCCCTCCAGTCACTTTCAACTATTAAAAAGGGCCCTAACCCTTTAAATTTCCAGCCAAATGAGCCCCTTTTGAAGTTTCTATGACAACGCCTTCTATAAAAACCTTATATACCCCAGGATGTAACTTAAAACCCTTGCCCTGAGGGTTGTTGGGGAGTGTCCTCCTCAAAAACGTATTTTCTATCTGAAGATCAACTACGCTGAACAAAATGGCTATCTCAAAATTTTAATTGGATGTGTTTGGGAGAATAATGGGCGTGGGACAGGGGCTAGTTCCCCTCCAATCACTTTCGACTATTATGAATGGAACTAGCCCTTTGAATTTCCAACCAAATGAGCCCCTTTCGAAGTTTCTATGACAACGCCTTCTATAAAAACCTAATATACCCCAGGATATAACTTAAAACCTTTCCAATCACTTCAAAACATGCCCTCCAATCACTTTCGACTATTAAAAAGGGTACTAGCCCTTTGAATTTCCAATCGAATGAGCCTGTTTTGAAGTTTCTACGACAACGCCTTCTATAAAAGCCTTACATGCCCCCAGGGCATAACTTAAAACCCTTGCCCTGAGGGTTGTGGTGGAGTGTCCTCCTCACAAACATATTTTCTATCTGGAAATCAACTACGGTGAACAAAATGGCTATCTGAAAATTTTGATTGGATGTGCTTGGGGGAATGATGGGCGTGGGGGGGACTAGTTGCCCTCCAATCACTTTCAACTATTAAAAAGGGCACTAGCCACTCCAATTTCCAATCGAATGAGCCCTTTTCGAAGTTTCTACGACGACTCCTTCGATACAAAGTACCCGGGTATGGACAAAAAAAAAAACCAAAAACAACACATTGTGCCCACATCGTTCTTTACTTAGGCAGTGCTAGCATGCTGCTTATGAAAAGGTGGGCGTGAGAGGGGGGTTAGTTACCGTCCAATCACTTTCAACTATTAAAAAGGGCACTAGCCCTTTGAATTTCCAATCAAATGAGCCTTTTATGAAGTTTCTATGAAAACACCTTCTATAAAAACCTTATATGCCCCCAGGGCATAACTTAAAACCCTTGCCCCGAGGGTTGTGGGGGAGTGTCGTCCTCAAAAATATACTTTCTATCTGGAAAACAAATACGCTGAACGCCTCATTTACGCTCAAGTTTTTTATTGTTTTAAAAAATAAAGTTGTGAGACAGAGTCAAACTTTAGCGTAAAGAGCGAGGCGTCGAGGAGGGGACAGTTCCTTTCATATACGGAAAAATTTCTGTTGGTTTTAGGTTTTAATGTCGCTCCTCACTTTCAGTTAAAAAAAAACTTTTTTTTTTTTAATTTAATTTCTGAATATTTTGAATTAATGCAGCTTGGCGACAAACTTGCCAAAGTTCATAACTTGCCGACCTCCCCCCGGGAATTGTGGGAGATTAAGTCATCCTCAAAGACATAGTAATTGTATTTTTCGACCATACTGCACCAAAATGGCTATCTCAAAATTTTGATCGGGTGACTTTGGGAAAAAATGACCGTGGGAGGGGGCCTAGATGCCCTCTATGTTTTGGTCACTTAAGAAGGGCACTAGAACTTTTAATTTCCGTTTGAATGAGCCCTCCTGTGACATTCTAGGACCACTGGGTCGGTACGATCACCCCTGAAAAAGAAAAACAAATAAACACGCATCCGTTATCTTTCTTCTGGCAAAAAAAAAGCAAAATTCCGCATTTTCACAGATAGGAGCTTGAAACTTTAATAGTAGGGTTTTCTGACACGCTAAATCTGATGGTGTGATTTTCATTAAAGTTCTATGACTTTTGGGGTGTGTTTCCTCAGTTTTTCAAAAATAAGGCAAAATTTCTCAGGCGCGTAACTTTTGATAGGTAAGACTGAAATTTACCCATCGATGATGAAGATTACACACCAAAGATGAAACTTATATATTTGAAATCGGCATAAAAATCTGATTCTTTTGATGTATCTATTGGTATTGAAATTCCGTTTTTTAGAGTTTTGGTTACTATTGAGCCGGGTCGCTCCTTACTCACAGTTGATTGCCACGAACTGTTTGAAAAGGGAAATACAACTTCCAATTTTTAAGCAAAAGAGCCTTCTTCAAAGTTTATACGGCCATCTTTTCCATAAAAACCTTATATGCCCTCGGGACATACCTTATAACCCTTGCTCCAGGGCTCTAGGGGTTGTATCAACCCCGAAGGCATTGTTTTATAACCTATGGACTAATTTGAACACAATTACTATCTAAGATTTTTGATTGGATGCATTTGGAGAAAATAGGACGGGGGGACTGTTGCCCTCTGATCACATTTGTCACTTTTAAATGGGGACCTAGAACTTTTAATTTCCACTCAAATGAACCTCCTCCAAAGTTTATGTGACCGTTCCCTTCCATATAACCTTATATGCTCCCGGAGAATAACTTTGCGGGGCTGTGTAAACCCCAAAAATAATGTTATATGATACAGGGATTGTTTTTAATAAAATGCCAATATCAAAATTTTGACCGAATTCATTTGGGAAAAAGGGTGTGGGATGAGGGGGAGCTAGTTGCCTTCCGATTACTTGTGACTCTTAAAATGAAACTAGAACTATCAACTTATAATAAAATAAGTCCCCTCCGAAGTTTACACGACCACCCCTTTCATAAGAACCTTATGTGCCCCAGGGAACAACTTACAACTTTTGCCCCGGGGCTCTGGGGGTTTGTGTCAAGCCCGGAGCCTTTTATATGGTCTTTGGTCTATTTAGAACAAAATGGCTATTTCAAAATTCGATGGGATGCATTTGGGAAAAAGACCGCTGAGAGGAGGCTAGTTGCCCTCGGGTCTCTTTTGACTCTTAAAAAAGGAACTAGAATTTATTTTTTGGGGGGGAGGTGCGGGTCGTGCCATGGAGGGAGGGCAAGGGGTCAGCTGTAACGATTTTTAAAATAAAATATCGTTAATAAGTTGTTGTTGTTGTTTGGGAGGGGGGAGGGGGATGTTTAAACCCCAGATTTCTTGTTATATGATCTTTGGTCTATTTTGAACAAAATATTTATCTAAAATATTCCATCGGATGGATATTGGGAAAGAGGGTGTGAAGGAAGGGGCTAGTTGCCCTTTTGTCACTTATGACTCTTAAAAAGGGATCTAGAACTTTCAATTTCCAATCGAATGAGCTCCCTTTGAAGCTTTTACGACCACCCCTTATATAAAAATATTATATGCCCCCCGGGCATAGCCCCTTTCATGAAAAATCTTAGATGCCCCTGGGCCATAGCTTACAACTCTTTCCCCTGGATTCTGGAGGATAGTGTAAATCCTGGAGATTTTGTTATATGATCTCTGGTCTATTTCGAACAAATTGACAATCTCAGAAATTCGATCGGATGTATTTGGGAAAAAGAGGGTGTGGAGGGGGGGGGGGGGCTAGTTGCCAACTGATTACTTTTGACTCTTAAAAAGAGATCTAGAACTTTCAATTTCCAATCATTTAAGCCCCCTCCGATGTTTATGCAACCACCTCCATAAAACCTTATATGCCCCGAAGCATAACTTACAACCCTTCCCATGGTTTCTGAGGGGTTTGTTGACACAGAAGTTTTTGTTATCTGATCATTGGACTATCTCGAACAAAATGGCTATCTCAAAATTTTGATCGGATGCATTTGTGTAAAAGAGACTGAGGGGGGGGGGGGTAGATGCCCTCGGATCACTTTTGATTTTTAAAAAAGGAACTATAATTTTCAATTTCTAATCATATGATCCCCCTCTGAAGCTTATACGACCACCCTTTACATAAGAACCTTATATGGCCCCGGAGCATAACTTACAACGCTTCCCCCAGGGCTCTGGGGTGGAGGGAGGGGTGGTGTCGACCCTGGAATTTTTGTTATCTGATCTTTGAACTATTTTGAGCAAAATAGCTATCTCAAAATTTTGATCAGATGCAACTGGGAAAAAAGGGCTAGGGGGCTAGTTGCCCTCCTATCATTTTTTACTCTTAAAAAGGGCACTAGAACTTCCAATCTTCAATCAAATGAGTCCCCTTACTAAGTTTAAACGATCACTCTATCTATATGAAGTGTATCTGGGAAAAAATAATAAATAATAAAATATTGGAGCCTTATGACCTTTATGGCCTAAATACTGGAAGGTATATAGGCCTACTTCTATAAGAACTACTATACTTCTATTAAATTAAAAAAAACAAGTTTTTTCAACTGAAAGTAAGAAGTGACATCAAAACTTAAAACGAACGAAAATGATTATGTATATGATGGGGGTTGACCCACCCTCAATACATCGCTCTTTGCGATAAAGTTTGACTTTTTGACCCAATTCTTTAAAAAAAAACTCTGGAAATACAAGAGCCGTTTAATTATAATAATAAGCTTTTTAAAAAGTTCTAAAACAAAACTTTAGCGTAACCAGGGAGGTATTGACAGTTGATTTCAAAATTTTGAAGGTTTGAAAGTTTAGAACGTTTATAATTGTATTTTGGTCTAAATGAGACTAAAATCATAGTTATGAAAATTTCCAGTATCTTTAAAGACTTACCACAATATAGAGATATATGCAACACAAAATGCAACAATTGTATTTCATAAGAGTTTTGGCACAGAAAATCCATCTGAGGAGTTAATTGGTAAGGCAACGAGACATCATAGTACAGTATATATTCTTCGTGGCAGGTGGCATATATTCTAGCAGTGTGCCATTGATTTTTCATCTATCTGCGTTGTAAAGCTGAACTCAATTCAATTTAACTGGATGTGACAGTCAGGAGTATTTTTTCAACGAGTGAATGTGATCAATACCATTATGCTCAAAAACGTCAAATGTGGAATTTAACAAAAAAAAATCATCAAATTTTCCTTTAAAATTTAGGAAATTGGCTACACAAACATTTGAAGTGTCGAGAAAGGCTTCTTTGGGATGAATATTTAACTGCAGCTCTTGTGTTTGGATACCATAAATGATTTTCAGAGGTAAGGGACATCGCAAAAGATGACGAGCATCTAAGGTGCCAAAGGTCTGTAATTATCAATCCAAACAATTCCGAAGATTCTGAAGAGCGATCCATAGTGACCGAAGATTGAGTGTTCGCGTGGCAGCTGAGTTATTTAGTATGGACAGAGAAGCTATTCGACAATTTTTCGTTTTTGAGAATTTGAACATCCAAAAATTTTTTCGGACCACCGACAGGCTCATAAATATGGACAAGTGGATACGTTAGAACGTTCAGGAATGAACTAAGTGTGATGGAATCGGTTGTTACTTTTAAATAAACTTGAAATTTTACTTTCAGCCCTGAAAGTAAACACCATTCAGCGTAACATAACATAAACACAGTGTTAACAGCGTAAACACCAGTCAGCATAAACACAGTCCCAACGCCAAATGAAGTATAGCTTTCGTGTGCAGCTGTATGGGCCCTAGGTGACTTGGTGATGCGGGAGGTTGTTAATGGTAGTATCAGTAGTTCAGTTAATCCTATTGCTGTTTTATAATATTCTTTTATCCGAGGAATAATAGTATTTTATACCAAGGCATCACAAACAATGATTCCTAGCTCAAAATAGTGGCATTTCTAATTCAAGATAAAATGAATGTTGTTTCCCTTCTTAGATATTAACAGGATTATAATGATTGACCTACTTTGTAGTGGGTAAACGGCTAGTCAGCAGCACTACAGTGAAGTCATGAAGAGATTTCAGGGGAAAATTAAGAAAACAGACGGCAGTTGTGAAATGAACGATCACTTTAAATCTCCTCACAAAACATTATCCGTGAAGCAGTTTCTGATCAGCTAAGACATTACTGAGATGGACCTTCCGACTCATTCACCTGATATGGTTCCATATAACATTTTTCGTATTCTATAATTATTTTTTTAGAGATCATATTTTTCATAAGTTACAGATGACCTGGAAAAAAATACACAAAAAAATAACAAAAAAGTTTCTCGGAGGTTTTGCTAAAATTGAGTTCTAGAAATATTACGAGATATAGTAGCATCCAATAAGGAAGAGTTGATGATACTAATAAGAACTTGAAAAGAACCCCCATAAGAATAATGACATAGGATATATAATGCTACAATAAAAAACTGAATATAGACCAAAAACTTAGACACAAGAATACTGCTATAGATTATTACTATTAGATATACTGATAAGAATACTTATGAGAACTAATTTTAAGTGGGTATCTCGCAAACATTCTTGTTTTTGTCACAACTCGTAGCATTTAAATTAAGCAGTCTGCACTTTTGTGTCCATAACAAAAATATGCTAGTAATTTAAATAGCAATTATCTCCCCAAAAAACTGCCCTTCCCAAGCTAACGCTCCATTCCTGGTTACACCACTGCCAAAGGTAGATGTATACTGGCACAGTTTGTGTTTCTAGAAATTGTCCTTAGTCAAACAGTTCGTGGTAACGTACTGTAAGTAAGGAGCGACCCGGCTCTATAGTAACCAAAACTCTAAAATTCAGAATTTTGGTACCAGTAGATGCATCAAAATAATTGGATTTTCATGCTGATTTCAAATACTTAAGTTTCATAAAGTTTATTCCCCCTAAAAGTGACAGAATCTTAATGAAAATCAAACCATCATATTCAGCGTATTAGAGAACCTTACTGGAGAGTTTTCAAGCTCCTACCTGGAAAAATGTTGAATTTTGCATTTTTTGCCGTAAGAAAGATCACGGATGCGTTTTTTTTTCAGGGGTGATCGTATTGATCCAGTGGTCATAAAATATCGCGAGAGGGCTCATTCGAATGGAAATTAAAGTTCTAGTGCCCTTTATAAGTAACCAAAAAATTGTTGGGCAACTCCCACGCTCATTTTTTTCCCAAAGTCAACCAATCAAATTTTAGATAGCCATTTTGTTCAGCATTGTCGAAAACCTAATAAATATGTCTTTGAAGATGACTTAATCACCCACAGTCCTCGAGGGAACGGCTCCAAGTTATGAACTTTGCCCATTGTTAGATATAGTATTTGATACTTGGAAGTATGCAGACGTTTTCAGGAGGGATTTCTTCTGTTGGGGAGAGGGGCGGAGGAAGAGGCTACGTGGGAGGATCTTTCTATGGAGGATATTGTCATGGGGGAAGAGGCATTTCTATGACAGGGGCCGTCGGATTTCCCAGCACTATTTAAAAAAAACGATCAGAAATTAAATAAAAAACAAGTTTTTTTCAACTTAAAGTAAGGAGCAACATTAAAACTTAGAACGAACACAACATATTACGTATATGAGGGGTTCTCTCCCTAGTCAATACCCCGCTCTTTACGCTACAGTTTTCTTAGTACTTTCAAAAAAGCTATCTATTCTAATTAAACGGCCTTTGTGATTCAGGGGTCATCAAACAGTTCGTGGTAACGAACTGTAAGTAAGGAGCGACCCGGCTCAATGGTAACCGAAACTCTAAAAAACAGAATTTTGATACCAATAGATAAATCAAAAGAATCAGATTTTCATGTAGATTTAAATATATAAGTTTCATCAACTTTAGTTCTACCCATCAAAAGTTGCGCGCCTGAGAAAATTTGGCTGATTTTAGAAAAAAGGGGGAAAGACCCCCTAAACGTTATAGAACTTTAATGAAAATCACACAATCATATTCAGCGTATAAGAGAACCCTACTTTAGAGGTTTCAAGCACCTATCTACAAGAATGTGGAATTTTGCATTTTTTGCCAGAAGAAAGATCACGGATGCGTGTTTATTTGTTTTTTTTTTACCCAGGGGTGATCGTATCAACCCAGTGGTCCTAGAATACCGTAGGAGGGCTAATTGGAACGGAAATGTAAAGTTCTAGTGCCATTTTTAATTGACCCAAAAAATGGAGGGCAACTAGGCCCCCTCCCACGCTCATTTTTCTCCCAAAGTCAACCGATCACAATTTTCAGATAGCCATTTTGTTCAGCATGGTCAAAAATATAATAACTATGTCTTTTAGGATGACTTAATCCCCCGAAGTCCCCGGAGGGAGGGCTGAAAGTTATGAACTTTACCCAATGTTAACACATAGTATTGGTTATTGGGAAATATATAGACGTTTTCAGGGGGGGATTTTTTCTGGTAGGTAGGGGTGGGTGGGTCAGGGGTTATATGGAAGGATCTTTCCATGAAGGAAGTTTTCATGGGGGAAGGGACATTGCTATGAAGGGGGCGCCGGATTTCCCAGCATTATTAAAGAAAAAGATCAGAAATTAAATAAAAAAAAACAAGTTTTTCAACTGAAAGTAAGGAGCAACATCAAAACTTAAAATGAACAGAAAATATTACGTATATGATTGGGTTCACCCCCTAGTCAATACCTCGCTCTTTAAGCCAAAAATTTTTTAGAAAGTTTAGGTATTTTTTAGTTAGCTCTTTCACAAGAGCTGTTTATTCTAATCAATGGCCTTCGTGATTAAAGGGTCATTTTTAAAGAATTGGAACAAAATTAGAACTTTAGCTTAAAGAGCAAGGTATTGACTAGGGGCGAACCCCCTAATATACGTATTAAAAATCTATGAATATAGAAGTTCGTTACGTAAGTTCATTCGTAAGTTACGTATATTTATTACTAATAAACACGTTCGTAAATAAAATTAAACAAGATTCGAGGAAGCCATTTAACAAATAAAAGTAAAATTAATATGCAAATTTTGTTTTAATTATTCATGTACGGTGAGCAAAAATCAAAACCTGCATTAAATCAAAAACGTTCAAAAATTAAATAAAAAAACAAGGGTTTTTTTTAACTGAAAGTAAGGGAGACGTTAAAACTTAAAACGAACAGAAATTATTCCGTATATGAAAGGGGCTTTCCCCTCCTCAACGCCTCGCTCTTTACACTAAAGTTTTACTTTCTCAAAACTCTATTTTTCTAAACAATAAAAAACTTTAGCGTAAAGAGCGAGGCGTTGACGAGGGGACAGCCCCTCTCATATACGGAATAATTTCTGTTCGTTTTAAGTTTTAACGTCTTTCCTTACTTTCAGTTGAAAAAACCTGTTTTTTCGTTTAACTCTTAAAGAATTGAAACAAAATTCAAACTTTAGCGTAAAGAGCGAGGTATTGACTAGGGGGAGAACCCTTCATTTACGTAATAAAAACATACGAACATAGAAGTTCGTTACATAAGTTATTTCGTAAGTTACGTCAGATCAAAATTTCGAGAAAGCCATTTAGCAAAAAAAAGTAAAATTAATATGCAAATTTCATTTTAGTTATTCATATACGGTGAGCCAAAATCAAAGCTGCTTTAATTCTAAAACGTTCAGAAATTAAATAAAAAACACGTTTTTTTTAACTGAAAGTAAGGAGCAACATTAAAGCTTAAAACGAACAGAAATTATTTCGTATATGGAAGGGGCTGTCCCCTCCTCAACGCCTTGCCCTTTACGCTAAAGTTTTTTTATTGTTTTGAAAAATAAGAGTTGTGAGAAAGAGTCGAACTTTAGAGTAAGGAGCAAGGCGTTGAGGAGGGGATAGCCCCTTCCATATACGAAATAATTTCTGTTCGTTTTTAGTTTTAATGTCACTCCTTACTTTCAGTTAAAAAAAACTCGTTTTTTATTTAATTGTGTTAAAAACTAAGCTGACTACAGTCAAATTTATTTATGTCTCTTACCTTAGGATTAGTAGCATAACAAAGAGCCAATTTTCTTCTGTATCTTCCTCTCGAATTGCATACTTTGATTTCTGATTCTGAAAAAGGTTGCAGAATTTATTGGCCATTATTTTTCTATTTTCTCTTCATTTTATTAATGTTTCTTTACATTGTTTATTCTTGTGCAATATTACCCAGACATATGACCGAACCTTGTCTTAATTTTTGTTTTCTTAAGGTGTCCGGAAGTTTTTTGCATTACAGTGTCCTGAAGTTTCCTCCCTCTCCTGGACAATTTAAAAAATTGCAAATTCCGTACTCCTGAGTGAGAGGATCGATCTGAATCCTCGAGAGGGGATAGAGTTCGATGTAAAAAAAAAAAAAATATATATAGTTTTAGGAAATACTTTTCAATTCTTTGGGCCATTAAACCTAGAGTCTAATTCCTAGAGAAGGGATTCCCCCTCATTCCTGTCTCAGTTACGGCTAATAGTATTTCACCTTAAACATTTTTTTTTCTCAGTTTGTAGCAAATTATGTAGTGGAAGCTAATAATTTTCTGGAAATAACTCAAATTCAAAATGTGTTCCAATGTTTGGCACTTCTTGTTCAAATTGATGAATTCTTTTATGTTATTAACCATCTGTTCCACCTGGAAAACCTCGTGCGTACGCACTTATTCCGAGAAATAACCCTTAGGAATAATAGCCCTTAGGAATTGCACATTTAAATTTCTTATGATTTAGACAAGAAAAATTTTGAAATAATTTTTGCACGACTGTAACGGTAATTTCTATGCTTATACTGGAGAACCCGTGTTTCCACTTCAAACTTTTTCAAATCCCTAGTAGACTGGTGGAAAATCCCTAGAAATCCCTATTTTCAGTACCAAAATCCCTAAAAGTTTCCCTATTTTCTGGTTTCTTCAAGTCACAAGCCTTGTTATGCTGACTTTTAATAGCATTTGTTCAAGATGACTTATTTTGCAACTTAAGACCAGTAGAAGGGGGGGTACCAGCGCGGACGGGACTCCTTATATGGGCATAGAATACCGACGGGACTCCATATATGGGTATAGAGTCATTAGAGAGAACACGTGGTTAATGGGGTCAATGACCTCTTTTTCCAAGGTGTGTTTTTGGCACGCACGAGGCGAACGTTATGATCCAGAAATAGTATTTGTTGTTGTTTCCGAGGCAAATGTCAAGGTCAATGTTGTTGTTGTTTTTGGCCAAGTGCACGCTCTCAGCGAATGTTATGATCCAGAAATAGTATTTGTTGTTGTTGCTCGAGGCGAATGTTATGATCCAGAAATAGTATTTGTTGTTGTTGTTGTTTTGGGCAAATGTTATGAGTTTCCCGGAAACAGTTAGATCATCCTTCTCAGCCAATCAGAGGGCTTGTTTACATATTAGCGGCGGAGGGAATATAAGGAAAGGATTTTTGCTATAGTTTTATTAGTCTGTGAATAGAATTCACTAAGTTTTTAGTTAGCAGTGTAATAACATGAGTGAACAAGTTGAGTTAGAAATATCCTTTTATTGCAACTGTTCTATTTGTAAAGGACATTTTCATGATTTTGAGTATTCACATGAACCTACTGAATGTTTAGATAGCTTAGAGGCAGAGACAGATGAGAAGAATCTGGAGGAAACGAGAAGAAAAATTATATGTGACATGGAGAGAAATTTATATCGATTGCAAGTAAGCTCAGATAAAAGAAGGATTGATATGATAGAAAAGGAGGATCAAAAGAAGAGACTGGTAAAAGAGGGCTTTCTCTATAGTGTAAAAGACAGCAGTGAAAACCCAAGGAAAAATGTGTATAGTGCAAGATATAACTCGGATTATTATGATGATTATGCTCCAAGAGAAGAGAAAAAGTGGCCCTTTAAGAGACAACATAAGAGGTCATTCTACGAAAAGGATTTTAAACAACGGAAACCATGGTGGAAGTGTTCTCATATACCATTTTACGATAAATCCCATTTTTGATATGCTTGAAAAGTTTTATACCATAATCATACAATAAATTTGTTTCTGCTATTTTTATTTTCTCATACTAGATATGTATAGAATAAGGATACCAGCAGAGACTTCTGTACATGAATAGTCCAGTTTCATTAAATCACTCCATAGAGTAGGCCTACTATCAGTCCACAGCCAAGTTTTTTATCAATGATATAAAAAAAATCATTCTTCTATATATTTTTATTCAACTGTCAAATCAATATATAATACTTTTTAAATATATGACCTCATCATCCTCCACTAACTCGTCCTCAATGGTAATTTCTTCAATTTGAGGTGACGGTATTGTAAGTAGTTGAATGCTATCACCATCATCATTGTATGTTTCGATATTACTCGGAGTGGGCATATTAACATATAGACGATCATCATCCTCGACACACAGTCTCCCTGAGGGTCCCCTCCTCACCAAATCATCTGATATATACGATAGTCCAGATGATGTATAATGAACTTCTACCACGTCGTCATCATTATCTGAACTAACAATCTCAGATTTACACAAAAGAAGCTCCTCACTTTCTGTGAGCTCCCACTCGGTCCATACATCCTAAAAAGGTCGAGAACACTATGGTCAAAAGCTCTGTGGAAAGGTATAGTCTTCATGAATATACTGAGGGGTGTTCTATAAATGTAATAAACAGGGTTACTTATTATTTTTCATTTTATCTATAATTTTGTATGTCTAAAATTCATCAATTAGCCAGATGTGGGTTTTTTTTTATTATTTTTTACATACGGAGCGAGATTTAATGTCATTGATAGAAGCCTGTATGAGATTTAATGTCTGTGATAAAACCAGGAAAAAACCTTTCCAAGAACTATGTTTTTCAATGAAAAGTAAAGAGCTACGACATTAAATCAAAGAGAGCAGAAATAAAGTTGAATAATTGCTTAAACGTAAATTTTCTGTAAACATACTTCTAATTAATCACTCCTAAAAAGGTAAGTATAGACCGCTCATCCTCTATGGTGGGGGAGCATGCACAGCTGTGTCCTTCTCGGTCGACTAGGTGCTGTAGTGAGTTGTTTTTAATAGGAGTACATTATTTTTGAAGATTTAAATGAATCAGATTATTTAAACAAAGCTTATAAATAAAAATTCTCTTAACAGTTAATTTTGTACCGACTACATAAATATTTAAGACCAAGTGCACCACGATGCACCATTGTGGTCTGAGAAATTCAAAAACTCAGAAACTCAATACATAGTTTTCGATAATTTCAAGTCGATTACTATCTAAGAATTTTATTTCTACAACACTTAGACCTTCCTTAGGTTGAAGTGCTGTTTTACACCACAAAATGGTAGAAAATCCCGCTTTACTTGAGTACATTATACGTTTTGCCTCTTACAATTTGCCCCATTAGCTTGATATGTTATCTCGTGAGAAAAAAAACTATCAAATAAACACGCAGACTAAACTTGATGAAACTTATATATTTGAAATCAGCATTTAAAGCTGATTCTTTGATGTATCTATTGGTATCAAAATTCCGTTTTCTAGAGTTTCGGATACCATTGAGCTGGCTCGCTCCTTACTTACACTTCGTTAGCACGAAATGTTTTATTAATTAAAAAACTTTCCACAAAATAAGTTTTTCAAAGAAAAGTAAAGAGCTACTACATTAAATCAAAGATGAGCAGAAATAAAGTTAAATAATTGTTCAAACGTAAACTTATGTCCAATGCCATACTAGTTAAAGTGACAAAAACTCTTTCCCACAAGAGGACACTTTTCAACTAAAAGTAAAGAGCTACTAAATCAAAGATATGATGAAATAATAACGAATAATTGTTCAAACGTAAACTTATGTTTAGCGATAAACTTATTAGAGTGATAAAAAACTTTTTCCCACAAGAGGACACTTTTCGAGTAAAAGTAAAGAGCTACCAGACTAAACCAAAGATATGATGAAATAATAACGAATAATTGTTCAAACTTAAATTTTCTGTATTACGGGAATGGTTTATTTTCGAACCATTATATCTACCAAAGGTTCAATACCTGAGTTAAACTAAGAGGTTTCAATTTCAGGAAAAAATTACATTTTGACAACATTTGACAATTTACCAAACTTAAAGTTTTTGTTTAGTTTCAAAATGTTTTCTGTCACTCATCATCTTTTAATCATTCACAAACAATACTAAAGAAAACCACTTCCCACGGTTTATTGATTTTAAATTATTAAGAAGGCTATTATTTCATTGAAATATACATTTTACATTTTTAATTTTCATGCTTTACCATGGGAACGTAATTTCATCGTATTTTGCATTTCCCACAAGAGGACACTTTTCGAGTAAAAGTAAAGAGCTACCAGACTAAACCAAAGATATGATGAAATAATAACGAATAATTGTTCAAACTTAAATTTTCTGTATTACGGGAATGGTTTATTTTCGAACCATTATATCTACCAAAGGTTCAATACCTGAGTTAAACTAAGAGGTTTCAATTTCAGGAAAAAATTACATTTTGACAACATTTGACAATTTACCAAATTTAAAGTTTTTGTTTAGTTTCAAAATGTTTTCTGTCACTCATCATCTTTTAATCATTCACAAACAATACTAAAGAAAACCACTTCCCACGGTTTATTGATTTTAAATTATTAAGAAGGCTATTATTTCATTGAAATATACATTTTACATTTTTAATTTTCATGCTTTACCATGGGAACGTAATTTCATCGTATTTTGCATTTCCCACAAGAGGACACTTTTCGAGTAAAAGTAAAGAGCTACCAGACTAAACCAAAGATATGATGAAATAATAACGAATAATTCTTCAAACTTAAATTTTCTGTATTACGGGAATGGTTTATTTTCGAACCATTATATCTACCAAAGGTTCAATACCTGAGTTAAACTAAGAGGTTTCAATTTCAGGAAAAAATTACATTTTGACAACATTTGACAATTTACCAAATTTAAAGTTTTGTTTAGTTTCAAAATGTTTTCTGTCACTCATCATCTTTTAATCATTCACAAACAATACTAAAGAAAACCACTTCCCACGGTTTATTGATTTTAAATTATTAAGAAGGCTATTATTTCATTGAAATATACATTTTATATTTTTAATTTTCATGCTTTTGATAAGTATCTTGTCCTTTTGGTGTAAATTGCAGCTGAAGGCTTATCGCAAAATCACTGTTTCAAGTTTTTTCATAATTAAAGGATACGAATTAGAACCATGGGAACGTAATTTCGTCATATTTTGCTTATTTTCGTTGGAAAAAACACTGAAAAACCATATTAAGAGATATATTTGTGAGTCCTTCACTGAAAATTCCTTTTTCATACCAAGTCCTGACCCCCCCCTAATTGAAGGATATGAATTAGAACCATGGGAACGTAATTTCATCGTATTTTGCATTTCCCACAAGAGGACACTTTTCGAGTAAAAGTAAAGAGCTACCAGACTAAACCAAAGATATGATGAAATAATAACGAATAATTGTTCAAACTTAAATTTTTTTAATATCTCTGAGACAAACTTTTACAGTGTTGAAAAATAGTGAAAAAGAAAAGACTAAAAAACATTGGAAGAAATAGATAGGTAGGAAAAAATGCTTACATTTGCATAATCCGTCTGGGCTTGGGTGCCTGAAGGACCAGGTAGTGCGTGTTGGAGGGCGGAGGGACCGGTGGCGTTACATTCTTGTACAAATTGGGCTGCGGCTTGTACAGGCAGCGTCGGTCTTGAATAGTCGATATGAAGGTTGGATTGGCCAGTGTATTTGGGGGGCTTCGGCCAGCGACCATACTGCACAACTGTTGCCTTCGCAGGGGGCGCATTATTGGCCCTCGCTTTCTTAGTGGGTGGCGGCGACAGACATTCTTCATAATTGGCCTTAAAAAGAAGAGAAAAAAGTTAGTATTGAAATAATTTGCCCCTTTTCACAGAAGGAAAGTTATTAAACATAATTTTGTCTAGAAAAGCATTTATCACTAAGAAAGCACAACGTAAAAAAATTTCGTGAAATATACTAATTGCATCCTTTTTTTGAATCTGAGAAAGAAGATTACGGTCATGAGCCGTTCAAAATTCAGTCTATATAAGTCAGCCTAATTTCTTATTTTTAGGCGTTTCTGTTCTTTTCTGGTTTTAATCTGCATTGAGCATGCCTTGTTTGATGCATTTAAAGTATTAACGGTATTTTTATCTTTCCATATCCTTTTACGATAGCTGGTATTTACCCAACACACAGAAAAAACACCCCGATAAAGGATACAAATTAGAACCATGGGAATGCATTTTCATCATATTTTGCTTATTTTCGTTGGAAAAAAACACTGAAAAGTCATATTAAGAGCTATATTTTTGAGTTTTTCACTGAAAATTCCTTTTTCTTACCAAGCCCTGATCCCCTAATTGAAGGATATGAATTAGAACCATGGGAACGTAATTTCGTCGTATTTTGCATATTTTTGTTGGAAAAAACACTGAAAAACCATATTAAGAGCTATATTTGTGAGTCTTTCACTGAAAATTCCTTTTTCGGACCAAGTCCTGACCCCCCTAATTGAAGGATATGAATTAGAACCATGGGAACGTAATTTCGTCATATTTTGCTTATTTTCGTTAGAAAAAACACTGAAAACCATATTAAGAGCTATATTTATGAGTCTTTCACTGAAAATTCCTTTTTCATACCAAGCCTTGATCTCCCTAATTAAAGGATATGAATTAGAACCATGGGAACGTAATTTCATCGTATTTTGCATTTCCCACAAGAGGACACTTTTCGAGTAAAAGTAAAGAGCTACCAGACTAAACCAAAGATATGATGAAATAATAACGAATAATTGTTCAAACTTATATTTTGTGTATTACGGGAATGGTTTATTTTCGAACCATTATATCTACCAAAGGTTCAATACCTGAGTTAAACTAAGAGGTTTCAATTTCAGGAAAAAATTACATTTTGAAAACATTTGACAATTTACCAAATTTAAAGTTTTGTTTAGTTTCAAAATGTTTTCTGTCACTCATCATCTTTTAATCATTCACAAACAATACTAAAGAAAACCACTTCCCACGGTTTATTGATTTTAAATTATTAAGAAGGCTATTATTTCATTGAAATATACGTTTTACATTTTTAATTTTCATGCTTTTTGATAAGTATCTTGTCCTTTTGGTGTAAATTGCAGCTGAGGCTTATCGCAAAATCACTGTTTCAAGTTTTTTCATAATTAAAGGGTACGAATTAGAACCATGGGAATGCATTTTCATCATATTTTGCTTATTTTCGTTGGAAAACACACTGAAAAGACATATTATTGAACTCACATCAAACATTGCCGGGCTTGCATTTGAAGAACCTTCCATTATTTTCTATCTTGTCCTCTATTTCAGCATATACTGACTTTTAAAGCTTTTCAAAGCTCTTAAATATACTAACCTAACGGTTATTTATTTACGAAATCGTGCAAACTGTTGATTTAGAACAATAATTACCTTTCTATATATCAATTAACACTCACTAGAATTGCCACTTTTCACTCGCGGAGAATGGTTTCAAAACAATACTTCTTACATCGCATAGACTAATTGTGTCAAACGAGACATCTTCAATGCAGATTAATTAATTGTTACGTTCGATTTTGTTTTGGACATAGGAGAGCATCAATGGGAAGTGAGAATTTCTGTAAAACTATCAAAGACTGATCAACTCTGTGATTTCACACTTCTTATGTAATCAGAAAGAAAAAAGAAGAAAAATTGATAATATTTTGAAATATGCCCCAAAATCAGAGCTATTACAACTTAAATGACGCGAGGGGAGGGGGAATCAGGTTTAAGAATATCCTGGATATATCATTTTATATTTTCTAAGTACTCACAGAAGGACTCGTCACAGAAACATTGAAAAGGACTCATTTGATTGGGAATTAAAGTGACTAGCACTCAATTCACAGGAGGGGCGTGAAAATTTCTAGGAACGTATTTTCAACATATTTAAATATTTACCTACGTACGCATCACTTAGGTTAGATTAGATTAGGTTAGAGACAGACAAAAGTTAGGTGTATGGTTAGGCTAGGTTAGATTATGTTAGGTTAGGTTAATTTAGGGTAGACTAGCCTAGCCTACGTACGAGAAAGAAAAGTTCTTAGGTGTGGAGCTCCCCCACCGCCTCAACCATCGCTCTTGAAACCCTTGAATTAGGTTAGAGACAGACAAAAAGTTAGGAGTATGGTTAGGTTAGGTTAGATTATGTTAGGTTAGGTTAATTTAGGTTAGACTAGCTTAGCCTACATAGCCCCCCCCCCTCCCCACCGCCTCAACCATCGCTCTTGAAATCCCTTGAATTAGGTTAGAGACAGACAAAAAGTTAGGTGTATGGTTAGGTTAGGTTAGATTATGTTAGGTTAGGTTAATTTAGGTTAGACCAGCTTAGCCCACGTACGCGCGTACGGAGGCTAAGCTAGTCTAACCTAAATTAACCTAACCTAACATAATCTAACCTAACCTAACCATACACCTAACTTTTTGTCTGTCTCTAACCTAATTCAAGGGATTTCAAGAGCGATGGTTGAGGCGGTGGGGGAGGGGGGGCCTATGTAGGCTAAGCTAGTCTAACCTAAATTAACCTAACCTAACATAATCTAACCTAACCTAACCATACACCTAACTTTTTGTCTGTCTCTAACCTAATTCAAGGGGTTTCAAGAGCGATGGTTGAGGCGGTGGGGGAGCTCCACACCTAAGAACTTTTCTTTCTCGTACGTAGGCTAAGCTAGTCTACCCTAAATTAACCTAACCTAACATAATCTAACCTAGCCTAACCATACACCTAACTTTTTGTCTGTCTCTAACCTAATCTAATCTAACCTAAGTGATGCGTACGTAGGTAAATATTTAAATATGTTGAAAATACGTTCCTAGAAATTTTCACGCCCCCTCCTGTGAATTGAGTGCTAGTCACTTTAATTCCCAATCAAATGAGTCCTTTTTAATGTTTCTGTGACGAGTCCTTCTGTGAGTACTTAGAAAATATAAAATGATATATCCAGGATATTCTTAAACCTGATTCCCCCTCCCCTCACGTCATTTAAGTTGTAATAGCTCTGATTTTGGGGCATATTTCAAAATATCTTTTATCAATTTTTCTTCTTTTTTCTTTCTGATTACACAAGAAGTGTGAAATCACAGAGTTGATCAATCTTTGATAGTTTTACAGAAATTCTCACTTCCCATTGATGCTCTCCTATGTCCAAAACAAAATCGAACGTAACAATTAATTAATCTGCATTGAAGATGTCTCGTTTGACACAATTAGTCTATGCGATGTAAGAAGTATTGTTTTGAAACCATTCTCCGCGAGTGAAAAGTGGCAATTCTAGTGAGTGTTAATTGATATATAGAAAGGTAATTATTGTTCTAAATCAACAGTTTGCACGATTTCGTAAATAAATAACCGTTAGGTTAGTATATTTAAGAGCTTTGAAAAGCTTTAAAAGTCAGTATATGCTGAAATAGAGGACAAGATAGAAAATAATGGAAGGTTCTTCAAATGCAAGCCCGGCAATGTTTGATGTGAGTTCAATAATATGTCTTTTCAGTGTGTTTTCCAACGAAAATAAGCAAAATATGATGAAAATGCATTCCCATGGTTCTAATTCGTACCCTTTAATTATGAAAAAACTTGAAACAGTGATTTTGCGATAAGCCTTCAGCTGCAATTTACACCAAAAGGACAAGATACTTATCAAAAAGCATGAAAATTAAAAATGTAAAATGTATATTTCAATGAAATAATAGCCTTCTTAATAATTTAAAATCAAAAAACCGTGGGAAGTGGTTTTCTTTAGTATTGTTTGTGAATGATTAAAAGATGATGAGTGACAGAAAACATTTTGAAACTAAACAAAACTTTAAATTTGGTAAATTGTCAAATGTTGTCAAAATATAATTTTTTCCTGAAATTAAAACCTCTTAGTTTAACTCAGGTATTGAACCTTTGGTAGATATAATGGTTCGAAAATAAACCATTCCCGTAATACAGAAAATTTAAGTTTGAACAATTATTCGTTATTATTTCATCATATCTTTGGTTTAGTCTGGTAGCTCTTTACTTTTACTCAAAAAGTGTCCTCTTGTGGGAAATGCAAAATACGATGAAATTACGTTCCCATGGTTCTAATTCATATCTTTTAATTAGGGAGATCAAGGCTTGGTATGAAAAAGGAATTTTCAGTGAAAGACTCATAAATATAGCTCTTAATATGGTTTTTCAGTGTTTTTTCTAACGAAAATAAGCAAAATATGACGAAATTACGTTCCCATGGTTCTAATTCATATCCTTCAATTAGGGGGGTCAGGACTTGGTACGAAAAAGGAATTTTCAGTGAAAGACTCACAAATATAGCTCTTAATATGGTTTTTCAGTGTTTTTTCCAACAAAAATATGCAAAATACGACGAAATTACGTTCCCATGGTTCTAATTCATATCCTTCAATTAGGGGGTCAGGGCTTGGTAAGAAAAAGGAATTTTCAGTGAAAAACTCAAAAATATAGCTCTTAATATGACTTTTCAGTGTTTTTTCCAACGAAAATAAGCAAAATATGATGAAAATGCATTCCCATGGTTCTAATTTGTATCCTTTATCGGGGTGTTTTTTCTGTGTGTGGGGTAAATACCAGCTATCGTAAAAGGATATGGAAAGATAAAAAATACCGTTAATACTTTAAATGCATCAAACAAGGCATGCTCAATGCAGATTAAAACCAGAAAAGAACAGAAACGCCTAAAAATAAGAAATTAGGCTGACTTATATAGACTGAATTTTGAACGGCTCAGTGAGCCGTAATTCGTCTTTCTCAGATTCAAAAAAAAAGGATGCAATTAGTATATTTCACGAAATTTTTTTACGTTGTGCTTTCTTAGTGATAAATGCTTTTCTAGACAAAATTATGTTTAATAACTTTCCTTCTGTGAAAAGGGGCAAATTATTTCAATACTAACTTTTTTCTCTACTTTTTAAGGCCAATTATGAAGAATGTCTGTCGCCGCCACCCACTAAGAAAGCGAGGGCCAATAATACGCCCCCTGCGAAGGCAACAGTTGTGCAGTATGGTCGCTGGCCGAAGCCCCCCAAATACACTGGCCAATCCAACCTTCATATCGACTATTCAAGACCGACGCTGCCTGTACAAGCCGCAGCCCAATTTGTACAAGAATGTAACGCCACCGGTCCCTCCGCCCTCCAACATGCACTACCTGGTCCTTCAGGCACCCAAGCCCAGACGGATTATGCAAATGTAAGCATTTTTTCCTACCTATCTATTTCTTCCAATGTTTTTTAGTCTTTTCTTTTTCACTATTTTTCAACACTGTAAAAGTTTGTCTCAGAGATATTAAAAAAATTTAAGTTTGAACAATTATTCGTTATTATTTCATCATATCTTTGGTTTAGTCTGGTAGCTCTTTACTTTTACTCGAAAAGTGTCCTCTTGTGGGAAATGCAAAATACGATGAAATTACGTTCCCATGGTTCTAATTCATATCCCTCAATTAGGGGGGTTAGGACTTGGTATGAAAAAGGAATTTTCAGTGAAGGACTCACAAATATATCTCTTAATATGGTTTTTCAGTGTTTTTTCCAACGAAAATAAGCAAAATATGACGAAATTACGTTCCCATGGTTCTAATTCGTATCCTTTAATTATGAAAAAACTTGAAACAGTGATTTTGCGATAAGCCTTCAGCTGCAATTTACACCAAAAGGACAAGATACTTATCAAAAGCATGAAAATTAAAAATGTAAAATGTATATTTCAATGAAATAATAGCCTTCTTAATAATTTAAAATCAATAAACCGTGGGAAGTGGTTTTCTTTAGTATTGTTTGTGAATGATTAAAAGATGATGAGTGACAGAAAACATTTTGAAACTAAACAAAACTTTAAATTTGGTAAATTGTCAAATGTTGTCAAAATGTAATTTTTTCCTGAAATTGAAACCTCTTAGTTTAACTCAGGTATTGAACCTTTGGTAGATATAATGGTTCGAAAATAAACCATTCCCGTAATACAGAAAATTTAAGTTTGAAGAATTATTCGTTGTTATTTCATCATATCTTTGGTTTAGTCTGGTAGCTCTTTACTTTTACTCGAAAAGTGTCCTCTTGTGGGAAATGCAAAATACGATGAAATTACGTTCCCATGGTAAAGCATGAAAATTAAAAATGTAAAATGTATATTTCAATGAAATAATAGCCTTCTTAATAATTTAAAATCAATAAACCGTGGGAAGTGGTTTTCTTTAGTATTGTTTGTGAATGATTAAAAGATGATGAGTGACAGAAAACATTTTGAAACTAAACAAAAACTTTAAATTTGGTAAATTGTCAAATGTTGTCAAAATGTAATTTTTTCCTGAAATTGAAACCTCTTAGTTTAACTCAGGCATTGAACCTTTGGTAGATATAATGGTTCGAAAATAAACCATTCCCGTAATACAGAAAATTTAAGTTTGAACAATTATTCGTTATTATTTCATCATATCTTTGGTTTAGTCTGGTAGCTCTTTACTTTTACTCGAAAAGTGTCCTCTTGTGGGAAATGCAAAATACGATGAAATTACGTTCCCATGGTAAAGCATGAAAATTAAAAATGTAAAATGTATATTTCAATGAAATAATAGCCTTCTTAATAATTTAAAATCAATAAACCGTGGGAAGTGGTTTTCTTTAGTATTGTTTGTGAATGATTAAAAGATGATGAGTGACAGAAAACATTTTGAAACTAAACAAAAACTTTAAATTTGGTAAATTGTCAAATGTTGTCAAAATGTAATTCTTTCCTGAAATTGAAACCTCTTAGTTTAACTCAGGTATTAAACCTTTGGTAGATATAATGGTTCAAAAATAAACCATTCCCATAATACAGAAAATTTAAGTTTGAACAATTATTCGTTATTATTTCATCATATCTTTGGTTTAGTCTGGTAGCTCTTTACTTTTATTCGAAAAGTGTCCTCTTGTGGGAAAAAGTTTTTTATCACTCTAATAAGTTTATCGCTAAACATAAGTTTACGTTTGAACAATTATTCGTTATTATTTCATCATATCTTTGATTTAGTAGCTCTTTACTTTTAGTTGAAAAGTGGCCTCTTGTGGGAAAGAGTTTTTGTCACTTTAACTAGTATGGCATTGGACATAAGTTTACGTTTGAACAATTATTTAACTTTATTTCTGCTCATCTTTGATTTAATGTAGTAGCTCTTTACTTTTCTTTGAAAAACTTATTTTGTGGAAAGTTTTTTAATTAATAAAACATTTCGTGCTAACGAAGTGTAAGTAAGGAGCGAGCCAGCTCAATGGTATCCGAAACTCTAGAAAACGGAATTTTGATACCAATAGATACATCAAAGAATCAGCTTTAAATGCTGATTTCAAATATATAAGTTTCATCAAGTTTAGTCTGCGTGTTTATTTGATAGTTTTTTTTCTCACGAGATAACATATCAAGCTAATGGGGCAAATTGTAAGAGGCAAAACGTATAATGTACTCAAGTAAAGCGGGATTTTCTACCATTTTGTGGTGTAAAACAGCACTTCAACCTAAGGAAGGTCTAAGTGTTGTAGAAATAAAATTCTTAGATAGTAATCGACTTGAAATTATCGAAAACTATGTATTGAGTTTCTGAGTTTTTGAATTTCTCAGACCACAATGGTGCATCGTGGTGCACTTGGTCTTAAATATTTATGTAGTCGGTACAAAATTAACTGTTAATAGAATTTTTATTTATAAGCTTTGTTTAAATAATCTGATTCATTTAAATCTTCAAAAATAATGTACTCCTATTAAAAACAACTCACTACAGCACCTAGTCGACCGAGAAGGACGCAGCTGTGCATGCTCCCCCACCATAGAGGATGAGCGGTCTATACTTACCTTTTTAGGAGTGATTAATTAGAAGTATGTTTACAGAAAATTTACGTTTAAGCAATTATTCAACTTTATTTCTGCTCTCTTTGATTTAATGTCGTAGCTCTTTACTTTTCATTGAAAAACATAGTTGTTGGAAAGGTTTTTTTCCTGGTTTTATCACAGACATTAAATCTCATACAGGCTTCTATCAATGACATTAAATCTCGCTCCGTATGTAAAAAATAATAAAAAAAAACCCACATCTGGCTAATTGATGAATTTTAGACATACAAAATTATAGATAAAATGAAAAATAATAAGTAACCCTGTTTATTACATTTATAGAACACCCCTCAGTATATTCATGAAGACTATACCTTTCCACAGAGCTTTTGACCATAGTGTTCTCGACCTTTTTAGGATGTATGGACCGAGTGGGAGCTCACAGAAAGTGAGGAGCTTCTTTTGTGTAAATCTGAGATTGTTAGTTCAGATAATGATGACGACGTGGTAGAAGTTCATTATACATCATCTGGACTATCGTATACATCAGATGATTTGGTGAGGAGGGGACCCTCAGGGAGACTGTGTGTCGAGGATGATGATCGTCTATATGTTAATATGCCCACTCCGAGTAATATCGAAACATACAATGATGATGGTGATAGCATTCAACTACTTACAATACCGTCACCTCAAATTGAAGAAATTACCATTGAGGACGAGTTAGTGGAGGATGATGAGGTCATATATTTAAAAAGTATTATATATTGATTTGACAGTTGAATAAAAATATATAGAAGAATGATTTTTTTTATATCATTGATAAAAAACTTGGCTGTGGACTGATAGTAAGCCTACTCTATGGAGTGATTTAATGAAACTGGACTATTCATGTACAGAAGTCTCTGCTGGTATCCTTATTCTATACATATCTAGTATGAGAAAATAAAAATAGCAGAAACAAATTTATTGTATGATTATGGTATAAAACTTTTCAAGCATATCAAAAATGGGATTTATCGTAAAATGGTATATGAGAACACTTCCACCATGGTTTCCGTTGTTTAAAATCCTTTTCGTAGAATGACCTCTTATGTTGTCTCTTAATGGGCCACTTTTTCTCTTCTCTTGGAGCATAATCATCATAATAATCCGAGTTATATCTTGCACTATACACATTTTTCCTTGGGTTTTCACTGCTGTCTTTTACACTATAGAGAAAGCCCTCTTTTACCAGTCTCTTCTTTTGATCCTCCTTTTCTATCATATCAATCCTTCTTTTATCTGAGCTTACTTGCAATCGATATAAATTTCTCTCCATGTCACATATAATTTTTCTTCTCGTTTCCTCCAGATTCTTCTCATCTGTCTCTGCCTCTAAGCTATCTAAACATTCAGTAGGTTCATGTGAATACTCAAAATCATGAAAATGTCCTTTACAAATAGAACAGTTGCAATAAAAGGATATTTCTAACTCAACTTGTTCACTCATGTTATTACACTGCTAACTAAAAACTTAGTGAATTCTATTCACAGACTAATAAAACTATAGCAAAAATCCTTTCCTTATATTCCCTCCGCCGCTAATATGTAAACAAGCCCTCTGATTGGCTGAGAAGGATGATCTAACTGTTTCCGGGAAACTCATAACATTTGCCCAAAACAACAACAACAACAAATACTATTTCTGGATCATAACATTCACCTCGAGCAACAACAACAAATACTATTTCTGGATCATAACATTCGCTGAGAGCGTGCACTTGGCCAAAAACAACAACAACATTGACCTTGACATTTTCCTCGGAAACAACAACAAATACTATTTCTGGATCATAACATTCGCCTCGAGCGTGCCAAAAACACACCTTGGAAAAAGAGGTCATTGACCCCATTAACCACGTGTTCTCTCTAATGACTCTATACCCATATATGGAGTCCCGTCGGTATTCTATGCCCATATAAGGAGTCCCGTCCGCGCTGGTACCCCCCCTTCTACTAAGACCTTTTACTTGTACCAAAATATCTTCTTTC
Organism: Artemia sinica; assembly: GCA_027921565.1. NCBI lineage: Eukaryota > Metazoa > Arthropoda > Branchiopoda > Anostraca > Artemiidae > Artemia > Artemia sinica. The sequence continues at coordinate 19,464,549 of CM051269.1, read as the reverse complement.
TTATATCTTCATTTAAAACAATGCTTTGTATTTATCGACTAGTTAAGTTCGGTTATGATTTATAGATTCCAGTGCCAGATCTCAGATTCTGGACCATATGAATATATTTTTTTTGTCCGTTATTTTTTCCTTCTCTATTGTTTTTTTTTTTTTTTTTGCAGCCCCCTCGTTTTTATTTGAATTGTAACGTAGGATTGGCATGAATGGTTTCCAACCGGTCGCTTCTGTAAACATTATTTTTGTTTCGACTTTTTTCATATTGAATTGTGTTAGATGTCTAAAAAAATGTCTGAAAAAAAGACAAATTTATCTGCCGACGGATCTGTCAAAAGGTGACTGAAATTATGATATTTAAGGATAGAAAATTGCTTAAAATGTACTTTGAGTAATACAAAAAAGGTAAAATATGAAACAATACTTAGGAATTTCTCACATTCGTGTAGTAAGGTGCAGCAAGGCGAAATAGACTAAGTAAGAAAAATAGATTTCAATTCTGTTTTTAAAAATTTCAATTTCAAAACAGATTTCAATTCTGTTTTCTGCTGCGCGTGACCAATCAGAGAGCTTAATTGGTTGCGTCAGTAGGTCAGTGGATATGGTGGTAAAAAAAAAAATATTTTCAACATTGATGAGAATTTGCCTCATCCACTCCTGTTCCATTTGTTTCCATCCCATGATACTTTCCCATACTTTCAAATAAAGGGTGGGAGGAAATGATGCCTTAGTGACTGAGCTGATACAGGGTCAACCATTTCTGCATATTTGTAAATGTGCACAGATTCAATGGAAAAAGATTGTGCAGCTCTCCGTCAGGAAATCCAACTGCGTCACGGGGCACATCTGGATCTGATTCTAGTGTCAAGAGAGAGACCTGCCCATTTGGACCTAAATAAATACTATCGAGAGGAAGGTAAACACTTCGGTCATTCACATTAAGTTGAAATGCATTTGTTGATACATAGTCCTTCTTCATGAAGCTCATAGACAGTTCCTTGATAAGAGATTCAGTCACTAGTTTCAAGCGATAAAACAGTGGTTTTTCAGCTTGAAAAAGTACATTAAATTCAGTAACCAATCCCAATGCAAAGGGAACAAATTCAGACATGCACTTCATGACTGGGTTCAGATTTGTGTATACAAGCGTTGGCCTCAGGTGACTTTGTGCTGCGGTGAGTTGTTAGGAGTAGTAATAGTAACAGTTTTAGCGTAAAGAGCAAGGTATTGAGGAGGGGGAACCCTTCATATACGGAATAAATCTATGAATATTAATGCACAAATTTTGTTTTAATTCTCATGTACGGTGAGCCAAAGTCGGACCTGCATTAGCTAAAACAACGTTCAGAAATTAAATTAAAAATAGTTTTTTTTTAACTGAAAGTAAGGAGCGACATTGAAACTTAAAACAAAAAGGAATTATTGTTTTAATGGTTTTGAAAAGTAGATTTGCGACAAAGAGTCAAACTTTAGGATAATGAGTGAGGCATTGAGGAGGGGACAACCCTTTTTATATACGGAATAATTTCTGTTCCTTTTAAGTTTTAATGTCGCTCCTTACTTTCAGTTAAAAACAGCTTTTTTGTATTTAATTGCAGATATGAGCTTGAAACCTCTATAGAATAGGAAGTTATTCACGCTCATTAGGCATTTCAATAACAAACAAGAGAATTTGGAGAATTATTGGAGTATCGATTAGATATTAAAAGTAAAAACTAAAACCATTAAACAATTCCTAGAGGAGATACCCCACCCCCTTCAGGGGAGTAAGTCCAGCATTTTTATTGGGGACAAGAGGAGTCCATATCCGGATATTCAAGGGGCATGGGCTGTATAATAGTTATTTTCTCCAAATTATTGGGAAGGGGGCAGCTGCCCCATCCCGATACGACACCCCGGCCCCCGTACTCCCTACCGACTTCAATCATCAAACTATAATCGATTTAACCTATCTAGTTATATTGCAAATTTTATTATTGAAAGCACCAAGCCGTATTTTCTTTTTCAATAATTCCTTTTTTGTTTCAGAAAATTATATTTAATGCATACCTACCTTCTTTTTTTTCCAATGACTCCACTGGAATCTTTTTTGGAACTGATAGATATTAGAGAGTGAAAAACCTTAAATATGAAGAAAAAATTGACCTGAGCAAATGTTAGGAAATCAAGGAGGCACACTTGTGCCTCTATAAAGAGGCGACCCACCACAATGTTAAGCGATTTCCGGTCCTAGCGGACCCTCCGACCACAGCCCCCCTTTAACGTTGTCCGATTGGGTTGAAATTTAGAGGTTAAGCTTTCTTAGGGCCCGGGAGCTTATCCTCGAAATCTCAGCTCAATCCGATCACTCCTTCCCTGTTTTCCAAAAACCAAATATAGCCACTTAAAGTTCAAAAAAAAATTTTCTTCTTAGCCACGCCTACAGGCCACAGTTGGCAACTGATCCGGGTGAATGAGGACTCATTCGAAGCAGAATTCGACCTGTTAGGGCCTTTTGATATTTTCAGACCGAAAAAATTATCCCCCGAATTTACATTTGCGAAAAACTTCGTTTTCCTGTAAGAGCCAATGTTAATTTTTCCCACCACAGCCCCCCTTTAACGTTGTCTGATCTGACCTCGCTCTTTACGCTAAAGTTTGACTTTCTCACAACTCTCATTTTTAAACAATAAAAACTTTAGCGTAAAGAGCGAGGCGTTGAGGAGGGCACAGCCCCTTTCATATACGGAATAATTTCTGTTCGTTTTAAGTTTTAATGTCGCTCCTTACTTTCAGTTTAAATTATTTTTTTTTATTTAAAGGCTGCGAAAGCGGGGGTTTGGGGGAAGGCAGCCCCCCAACTGTACCTTCTAATCCCTGTACGTTTTAAGGTTCGAACTTGTGACTCAGCCTCTTTAACTCTTTAGAAAACGTAGTTTTTTTCAAATAATTAAGAAGTATAGAACATATTTGCAATTTAGCGATTTAGTAGGTTTGCCTATCATTTTCATGACATTATTCTGGAGTCTCTCTATTTCTGATATGGTGCGAAATTAGAAGTTTTAAAGGCGGTATATTTACATAAATGTTAATTTGGAACGTATTGGGAGGTGTAATGGACCTCTATTTTCCTTTTTTTATTAGTTAGCCTCCTGTATGACTTAGATTTGATTGAATAATGAATCTATGCCTTATATCGTGAAAAGTCACTAGATTTAAGAAAAACCTTAGAAATTCCTTTAAAAAACCAGAATATTTGAAAAAATCCCTAAAAATCCCCAAATCCCTAAATGAAAAAAATTGCCCCTAACAGACGTCAAAAATCCCCATTATAGGGGGAAAATCCCTAGAATGGAAACACTGTGGAGAACTGACTTAAAGTTGAACGTTGTTCAAATTTCAAGCATATAATTTTTGATTCACCAATCAGAGTCAAGAATTAAGACAAAATTATTTTAAACTAGAAAAGATGGAAGCTTTGTCAGCAGTTTTTTTTTTTGCCTGTAGCAGGAATCTGACAAAAGATACAAAGACATTTTGTTAGTAGAGGATAGTCAGAATAAATTAGTTTTGATACAAACTTTTCAAACCGATTGCGTGATCATTTTAATTTTCACTTCTGAAATAAAAGCATGACCTTATGATCAAGAGGAACCCCATGCCATTCATAGGACTTGGGATTTTGATTGGAAATTGTGGCTATGGTGTGGCATGGACATAAATCTTTTACCGACTACTTTTATCCTGAATCTTCACCCAGTGGCGTAGATAGGGAGAGGGGAAAGGGGGAGTGGGAGTCAATGGCGCAGCCTCGGAGTGGGCGCTAAACTGAGTCTTTTAAAATATATTTTGGTCCTATTGAATTCTACGAGGCTGACGCACTTTCGCATATTCGTATGAGTTAGTTTTGGCGAAAATTATTTGCTGATATAGTGTCAAACATGTCATCTCTATCTTTATGACGAATAATTTTCCAATAAATCAGATACAGTATTTGTTAAGATTGATCATGTTAGTTCAAATTATTTTGATCAGTTTTGTCATCATCTCTCGCCTGCTTTTTCAGCAGGCGAAAGTGCTTGAAAAATACCGCATCACTATAGTAAAATATTATGGGAAAATAGATAAAAAGCCAAGTTCGGTAAAACTTCTAGTGCTTGAAAAATACCGCATCACTATAGTAAAATATTATGGGAAAATAGATAAATAGCCAAGTTCGGTAAAACTTCTAGTGCTTGAAAAATACCGCATCACTATAGTAAAATATTATGGGAAAATAGATAAAAAGCCAAGTTCGGTAAAACTTCTAGTGCTTGAAAAATACCGCATCACTATAGTAAAATATTATGGGATAAGAAGACAAATTCGGTAAAACTTTTAGTGCTTAAAAAATACCACATCATGGAGTATTTGAGCGCAGGCAGTGATCTTAACATGCAAATTTAAAGTTCATACTTTTGTAGCCTAGTCGGGGCTCTTTGGGTCTAAAGCCGGGGCAACTGCCTGCTAATTTTGGTATCAAATGTATCTAATAACGGGGATATCAATTGCTAGATTTGCTGTTCACAAGGAATCAATAAAGATATGGGTGACATGATAGTGTCTCCAAATATGTCATGTAAAATGAGCTTTGGATGCGGCCTTCTAAGTGAAGAGGGCCACCTCCCCAGTTATAATGAACTCTTTCATGAAACAAAAAACAAACAAAATGCAGACAAATTGGTACAATTATCTTACACAACTCCAATCATCTTAACACAATTATCAACTCCTTGCTTTGGTTTTGTTTCTTTAGTATTGGTTACCTGTAAACAGAATGTATAGGGCTCATGCAACTCATCAGTTTCCACTGGAGGGGGTACAATAGTCCCCCCTCCCAAACTTCCCCCACTGAGGCTAAATCCATTCGGGACACCCCAAAGAGAGATAAACTAATTTTTACAAGTTTCAGTCGCCTCATCCTTGAAGATTACCGTCCTCTAACAATCAATTCTTACTTTCATGTTCCTCCCCGTAGTAGACATGGAACCAAATTTTTTGGAAAAGTATCGGAAGCCAATAATAGCAAAAGATGCCAACCTCTCATTTCCAAAGGTGACTATGGTAAAATAAGGGATTGAAAGCAATATATATATATATTGGTTTTGAAGCCAAAAACCTTTTTAATCGTTGGCATCGCTACGGATTAAAACTTAAAATATTATCTCATAGAGACAAATTAGTAGGCTACAATATTTCTATCCCTAACTTTTTAGATTCGAATTGCTGCAGCTGCTCTTTACTGCAGTAGTTGCGAGATCACGCCACTGTGATGTACTTTTATTTGTAATTGATGTGCAACCACATGGAGACAAACTTCCTTATCCTTGATTGCATGACAAACAAAAGAAATGTAGACAAGTTACTTCTGTTAGCGTAAATTCGTATCAGTAACAAATAATAGGTGCATCTACTAGGAAAACTTGCAAGCCCCTCAAGACAAAGATAACCACGGTTTTCAAGTCTACAAATTGCCCGGATCTACACCGGATCAAACCCTAGCGATCATCACATTAGTGCCAAAAAAGGGAGACATGCAACATATCGAGAACTGGAGGCCCATCTCTCTACTTCCCTGTGATACGCGATTATGTTCCAAAGTACTCATGAACAGACTCAGAAAGCTGATGGGAGAGATTCTGGGTGACACCCAACACGGGGGCATTCAGGGTCGAAAAGTCCAACATATTCTTGCAATTTTACACGACTTACTCCTTAGAAGAGAAGAACTATCGGAAAGTGATCTCAAATGGGTTTTAATATGCGTTGATTTTATCAAAGCTTTCGACTCGGTAGTCCGGGAAGTCTTATGGGAACTGATGACGGTGAAGTATTCGTTTTGTGGTGAATTTGTCGTTTCTTACAAGAACCTATACCGTGGCGCAGCGGCGAAAGCGGTGGTAAACGGAAGCCTCATTGAGGAATTCCCCCTTGAAATATCCCTCCGGCAAGGTGACCCAAGCTCTTCATTTCTGTTCGAAAAATCTCGACCCGTTGATAAAATACATAGAAGCCAGAATAACGGGTATCAGAGTACTGCCAACTTTAGTTCTCAAGTCTGAGGCCTTTGTGGATGATGGAAATTTCTTCGCCGATGGAGTGAGTGACATTAAAACAGTAATGCGGGGCCTAGAATGGTACGAGAAAACTTTTGCCGTCAGGACTCACAAGAAAAAGAGCAAGATCCTCCCGTTAACAAAAAGCGCAAAAGCGAGTTGGATTAGGAGCTTGGAAAAGGAAACTTGGCTGGAAGTCAGTCCTACAGTAAAGACACTTGGCGTGGAGTTTCCAGTCAAAGGAAATTGCTGGCAGAACGCATGGGAAAAGAAAGTACTCGAGATTCAGTGTTTGCTATGTGGCAAAGATAGAGGCAGGAATCTTTCCTTGTTCCAGATATCAACTTTCGTCAACATGTATTGTGTATCAAGAATACTTTATCTGGCCCCAGTAATACCCCTCCCGGAACCTATAGCAAAGAAAATTTAAACCTACATGTGGCGTTTTATATGGAGCGGTAAGCTAGAAAAACTGAGTAAGAAGTTGCTCTTTTGCCCAAAGGAATCGGGAGGTCTAGGAGTACTGGATTTTAGAGAACTGTGCCAAAATATGTTTGCTAGAATGACACTTGAATTTTTAAATGGACCACAAGAACACTTTCAAATGACCAGAGAGTGGCTGGTTCCCCTACTAAACAATCCTAGTTCAACAAATTCAGACACAAACGTCCCAGTTTTCATGAAAGATTCTTTCCCGATATTAAAGCAACTGCAAGAGAAGGGGCTTCTCATGGCAGATAGTAGAGAAATAAAAACTGAGATAACCAGGATTTTAACTCCCGAAGAGGGAAATAACGGATATCACGTAAAAGAAAAAGAACCATTTGTAAATTTTGAAAATGCCTTTAGAAATCTACATTCTTTTCCCATGGAACCAAAAGTGAGAGAGCTTATGTGTCAAGTCATACACATGATTTTGCCTTACCGAAATAGAGTGTCACGTTTCCTGAGAAATGAAGATAAAAAATGTTCTTTTTGTTTTGAAGGTGTGGAAGATGGTTTAGACCACGAGTTCATCAAGTGTAATGAAAATAAGGGAATTTTTCAGTTTGTTTTTGATTTAAGTGAAAAGTGCAAAATTAAAGTTCAAAGTGATGAAGAAAAGAAGAACCTGGTGAAATTTGACATAAATTCGGCTTTGGAAGTGAAAAAGAAAAATTCTCTGTGTTATATTATTGGAAATATGTGTCATTATGGGTGGAGTAGAAGGAAAAGAAAGAAATTGGTGTGTTTAGAGGGTTTTAGGAGTTTAATTGAGAAGAAAATGGAATTATTGAAGATAAGAAAAGAGTGGAGAGAGTATTTTTTTGATTTTGAATTATGAATTATTTGTAAATATGGTGGGTGGAAAAAGAGAGTGAGAAAGTAAGTAATGGAGAGAGTTTGAGTTTTTTATTGGTAAGAGATAGTTTTTTGTGTGAGTGAGTGAGAAAACAGCGTTGCCAGTAAGGTAGTTTAAAGAAAATTATTGATAATTTTTTTTTTTAATTAGCAGCCAAAAAAGGAAAAAAAAAAGAAAAAATAGGAAAAAAGGAAAAAAAAATGAAGTTTAAAAATGGGCTTTGGTGGTCATTTCAGCTTATTTGTTTTTCATAAATATTAGTGGGTTTATTTTTGTGTGTTGTAAAAATAAGCTGAAATGATAATGTAAAATAGGTTGTTTTTTGGTTTTTTGTTGGTTTTTTTATTTATTTTTTATTGGGATATTTTTTTTTAATTTTTTTTTAGTAGTGGCGTCTTTGCAGAATTGGATTTTGAGAAATTTTTGTCTGTTGTTGTAAATGGCCACCACAAGCGGGGACTTCCTGTGGAGGGGGACGTCCTCTCTGCGGGAGAGCATTTTATTTTATTGTTAATAAAAATTAAAAATTATTTTGGTAGATGTATAATAATGCGAAGACCACTCTTTGGCTGCTAATTTTAGTAAAATGTAGAGTGTAGGTGGCATTTAGATTTTTGTAATGTTTAAAAGTAGTTTTTTTTAATGTTAGTGCCACTGAGAGGAGAGGAGGTGGGATTTATTAAATTAAAAAAAAAAAAAGTCTACAAATTGCCTCAAAATTTCAATTTAAATTCATTCTTTCAATATGCTCATTAAAATTGAAATTGCCAACCCCTCGAAGTTTTATAAATGGTTTATCGCTTGAGCGGATTTTCACACAAAAACCTGATGTCTTATATTTCACCTGATTAAGTACTTCACATACTTTACCATATACTGCACCTGAATCCTAATCGGCTTTTAATCTCTATTCTGATTGGTTAATCAAAATTTTTATGTTTAAGTTGAACAATGCTGAACTCGAGAAAAGACAAACGGCGCAGATAACGAGCGCTGTAGTCGAGCTTAATTCGGATTTTATCGACAAGTGTGACTATAATGTGGTATGGACATAAAGGAGTACCAACCCGGGTACCGAAAGCCCGGCTTTGTTTTATGCTAAGCACGGTAAAACTATAAAAGGAAAGAAATTAAATTAATTTTTTTCAACACAACAAAAGATAACTGATCAAAACAGTCAATACACTAATACGAAAAAAAAGATATAAAAGTGAGACTATTGTTGGTTTACAACTCTGTGAAATAGGACTAGAATTTCTTTTATAGGCTTAAAAAAAAGCTGGAATAGTTCAAATATAGATTCCGTTTGCTCATTCTTAGTTGATTTGTTCGGTACAATTCCAAGAAAGTCAAGTTTAAGAAAAAAAAAAAACAACAATTATTCACCTTCACCATAGCTTTTTTAAGTTCGAAGCAACTATCTTAACTTCTACTGCGGCATGCAGTAATTATCCCAGGTTATTGCAGGGTCACTCTGCCTCAGCAACAACTGAAAACAAATTCACTTAAGGTTTCCAGTTCCAAAACTGGTTCAATAATCACCTGCCCATAAATAGATAAAACTAAATAAAAGGAGTTAAGTACTGCTTTAGGTTTTTGAGGAATATGAATAAAACTTCTACAAATTTGAAGCTGAAGACAATAATCAACAAAAAAATAAAACCAAATGTAGTTTTGGGCTTCATTCATTCTTTATTTTTTCATTATTCTTCAACTAATAGATTTAATTAAAGCATTTCAATAAATATACTTATACAAACAAAACAGAAATACAAAAACGAAGATGCATACAGAAGTCAACATTGAGTGAGATAATTAGTTGCTATTGGTGAAACAGGAAATTATTATCAAATTATCAGTTGTAATAAGAGAACCATGGGTTGCGCTTTTCCCATTTTGGCGGTCGTGCCACAAAAAGGATTGAGTCGCGATAGTTTAAATATTTCTGCTAGTTGAAAATTGATCTGCGCGACATATTTATCTCTTGACTGTGTTGATATTGAAATGGGCGAATTTGCTACCATCTTCACATATTTGCTCATAATAATTATTTTTAGCCAAGTGACTGTTTGCGTTTCTATGTTGTTAATGTCATTTATAATTGAATTTACTTGTATTTTCATATATATCGTGATGATATAACAGATTATGGTTATATTTAAAGTCCCCCTATACAAGTCTTCGATAGATTTATTCATTCATTATTTTTTGGAACACAAAAACGGCTCTAAAATCCTCCAAATTGCCAATTTCTCACCTCTATCTTAAATTTTTTTAAGTTTGAAACTACTGTCTTACCTTCTATGGGTTCGTGCAGCAACGGTTTATGCTTACTGCTACAAGGACAGGCTGCCTGAGTCACAACTAAAAGCAAATTCAGCTCTGGTATTCGCTTGGCCAATATTTCCCTCCTGCATTCTCCCTTCTCAGTGTTTATAATATTTCCATTTCCCTCAAATGACCGTTTTGTAATATTTGTATCATTTAATATTTCTACTGTTTCTAATGAAGTCCCAGGACAAGCTAGGCTTGCACCCACGGTCTCAGACTCCGAATTAAGAATGAGCCTATATGAAGCTGATCGAGTTGAACACAAACGGGTAGTTATCTTTGGAGGCCGAAGGAAGTCCAATCCGATATCTGTCAAAGCATTTCCTCCATCTACTTCTCTGATCCCAACTAACGGAAATATCACAATGAATACACTAGAAATAAATAAAGCAGATTTAATAAAACAATTAAAACTCGAACGCAATTTAAAAAAATAACAATCCTGCACTTTAAAGGATTAGAAAGAAATGTTAACCCTTCTTCGTTGATTAGCAGTCCCGAGAGGGGAGGGACTGTAAGTCTCAGTGAGGTTCACAACCTTGTTGATGACTAACTGCAGTCACAAAAAATAAATTAGCAATGATGTGACATTTTATAGTTATTTTCCAACTAATATAAGTCAATCAATTTCACGCAGATGTACAAACAGGCTCAAAATAAGAAAAAAAAGAAGAAGAAATCAGTCCCTTTATCAGTTCGTCACTTTACTCTGATGTGTCTTGAAGTCACCAAGCTAATTTTTTTTCTTTTTTTTGGGGGGGGGGGGTCGCAACAGTAAAAACATTGAAAAGCAGTTTGGGTATAGAAAAAACATAAATTCCAAAAGTACCAACCTACCCTACTAATAAGTAAGAGCGGAATGTTAGTGGCCTATTTCCACTCCCCTGAAATTTCAATATTCTCGCCATTTTCTTACATTTTCTTAAATCTTCTATATAATAAATGTATTTTTCGTGCTTTTTCAAAGGTATTTTTTGTGTAATTTTGAAAAACTCCCAAAACACCTAAGAAAACTCTGGCCCAATTTATATATTAAAAAAACAAATTAATAGAGAATTTTGTTTAAAAAAACTACACATTTCTTACGGTTTCATGAGAGTCCATGGTAACCCATATTTTAAAGAGCCTCTAGAAACAGTTTCTGAAAAGAAAGGATTCTAGACATCCCTCTTGGAGGAAAATTTCTTTAAAGAATATCTTAAATTACCAAGGACAGTGAAAATGAACCCTGACTCTTTTAATTTGTTAATTGGAAACTTATTAAATCATGTGTGCATTCAATTGTGTATTTTTACATTTTACATTCATTTGGAATTCAATTGCATATGCCCATTTATATTTGTATTCAACATGTCTATTCAATAAATTGGTAATTCAATTTTTAATGGAGAATGCCCCATTACTAATTTTGCAATTTTTGACAGTAACGTGACCTGAAATAAACGTGGAAGAGAAATTACTAAATGAAACTCTGTTAAACCAAACAGTTTAAGGTCTACCTTTCCTTTCATGGTGTAAATGTCTTTTGGAATCAACTGGTTGTTATTGTTTGGACTTTTACCGACGAAAAGGATTGTCAAATAAAACTAATTTTTTTTTTCACGGTTCTCTGTGACACAGTTCAACGGTGATGCTGCTCGAAAAAATTCATAATCACGAAACACCCAAAAAAAAACATTAAAGGAAATTGTGATGTTTATGTAAGAATAGACCAAAGATGGGTCCGGGGGCTAAATAGTTTCATTTTCATGCCCTCGGTACATCGAATATTCTTTCCTAGCTTTTGAAGGAAAACGGCAAATTTTGTACAGGAAAAACAACCAAGCGACGTCGCTATGTGAAACCTGACTGGCATGTCTTATTGAACGCGGAATTCTATAAAACATTTCTAAAAAAATAATTTACTTAAAAAAGAAAGATGTTTTAAATTAAGAACTCAAAAACTTTTTCCCATTCTGATCAATAGCCTGCGTTGCGCAGGTACCGATCTTCTGATTCAATGCCTTCGGCCGGGAGTGCAATGCTATATATTTTAAATAAAAGTTTTGCAACCGGAGAAGTGAATATTGAAAGTGGGGTGATCGTAAAATTAACCTCGCGAGCCAAAATTTGACTCCTATGTGAGCCTACCCTTGGCAGTAAGCTTGATACCAGCAAGAGCCAAATTTTATTTTTGGAAATCGGACTTGCCATTGCACGAAAAAACACTTCCTGTGAGGATATACTGGTTTATATCTGTTTCAGAGTTGCAAAAATTGTTGTTAGAATGCAAAATTGTTTTTCAGCTCCAATAAATATTTCTATATATGCGGTTATAAAAATTTATAACGGATAGGCACTTTTTTTAAATGGATAACTAAAATACCGACCTTATATAATACCTAGTTATTTAAAAAAAGAACATTTTAAAAAGATTTCCGAGAGATTTTCTTCCAAGCAGCATACAAGAATTCACGTTGCAACGCCCTAAGGATTTTGAGTTGATAAAATTTTTAACTTTTTTCAAAACTTAACTTTAGCATAAAAAAAAATATTCTCATACAAGTTAAGATTTATCAATTCGATTCAATTACCCATTGATTGCTGATTAAAAGCAATTAAAGGTGTATGACTAAAAGTCAGATGATAGATTTAAATTCTAAATTCAGCAAACTGAATTCTTACGCTTTTTTTTTGCAAACACCCTTCTTCGTTTTTCACTGATCAATCCTTTAAGGACTGCAATAAGATTGCCGTCAAAGCTCTCTCTTCAATAAGAAAGCTCTCTTTATATAGAAAAAATAATCTGGTAGTGACCTACAAGACCTTAAAACTTTGACAAAACAAAAAACAGTAATGTGAGCAGAAAGAAGTAAGATCTTATATGCAAGGTATTAGCACTTTGATGAGTAAAAAAACAGGATTATTATTATTACGAATATTCTTATTTAAAAATGACGTTCAAAATTACCTAGTTAAGCAATGCTGAATAAATACAAAAGTATTCACCACCAAGGACACAAAAACTCTTGCCACTGAACTGTGGACCACACTTAACGTTGGCAAAATGCCAGCAGACGAGCACTGGTTTGAGTTGACCCATTTTTTACAAGATGCTAAAGGCCGATGTTGAACGACTTGATCATACACATTGGTTACTCCTGATGTCAAAGCAGCCATTAACTATTACAAAAAGATACAAAAATCACGAAATTTAGTCACAAGAAAGAAAATAAAGTTAAACGAATAAATAAACTTAAAGCAAATTGAAAATGTAAACGAAAAATAATGCAAACACAAATAATCACAAGTAAAAGTGTGGCAATACAGGGGAACGACTCATTAAAATGTTGGGGGGAGGCAAAGTCTTTTCTTTCCAATTTTCTTCTGATGATTCAGGAGAATTCATTTTTCAAAATCTAGGAGAAGACCTTTTTTCACTGAAAATGACGAAACAAGGCATTTTCTGTGGGGAACTGCTCGCAATTGAAGCGCCATTAATCCAAGTTTTAATGTTCTAAAATTCCTTCAAGTTTTCTTAAAAGCTTTCCTTCAAGTTTTCTTAAATTTCTTTTATGCTCCTCCAAATGCTATTCTTCTTGAAATTAAATAAACAAAACAAGTTTTTAATTAAGACTGCTTGACTTTTTGAGGTGTTTCCACCCTTTTTCAAAATTATCCCCAGGGTCGAGGAATATTCTCAGGCTTGTTACAAAAGATAGGTAACATTAAACTTATAAAATTTTACACATTGACGAATCTACTTCGACTGCTACTACTGCTAAAAACTCACCACAGCACTAAGCCACCTGAGGCCAATACAGCTACTCACACTCCTCCTCCATCCTAATCTATTCAAAGCCTCCCTCTTAACACCCACCCAGGAAGTACCGATTTCTGTTAAATCTTTCGTCACGACATCCTCCCCCACCTAACCACGGACGACATGCTTTCCATTTAGCCCTGTACGGTTGGCCGAAAAGGACAATCTTTGACAATCTGTCAACTTTCATCCGCAGAACGTGCCCTAGCCATCTCAACCTTTCTCTCATTATAGCCCTGAAAAGTGGGATTGAATCAAACTTTTTGTATAGCAAACAGTTTGAAATACGACCAGTCAGTGGGGTACCAAAAAAAAATTTGTAAGCAATTTCTCTGGAAAACCTTTAGCAAATCTTCCTACGTTTTTCGTAGCCCCCATGCTTCAGAAACATATTTCGTTACCCAACGTCACCTTTTCATCTTCATTCGCCTTAGCAACTTGTTCTTCTTAACATTAATTTTCAAACCAATTCTAGAACCCCGAACTCGCAAAACCTCAAAAAGCTAATTCATTTTGCCCACACTTTCTACACACACACAAAAAAAAAACATATTAAAACTTTAATACCCCTTTTCAATTGCCAGTAGACCTATACTTACTGATTGTTTTGGAAAAGCCAATCATACCACTTCACCCTCTTCCTGGGGTCTGATGGGCCCAAAACTGAGTGAGCCATGAGTTCCAACAATCGAATATAATATTAGACCCGTGTTGATTTCAACAAGCCCCCCTTACCATCCCACACACCTAACTGTATGCCAAGGGTCAGTTCTACGCCATTGTACAGATCAGTTCGTATCTTAAAAATAAACCATGTTTAAAATAAAATACACACTTTTACTGTTATTTGGCCTATACTTAATGAGTTGATTTATACTCAATGACTTGGCATGCCACTTCATTCACTTCCCCTAATAGAATTGAGCTGAAATTTTGCGAAAGCTGAATTAATGATACATATCGGTAAATCAATGAGGTCTTTAATCCAACCGCTCCCGATCCACTCAACTGAATCCAGATGAAGGATCAGATCTACAGAGAAAAACATACTTAAAAGGTAAAAAAAACCCTACCATTGCTTGACATATACTTACTAGTCATTTTGAGGCAAACCACTTCAACCTCTTCCCGTGATTTGATGTGAAATTTTGCAAATGCATTGATCTGCAGAAAAAACTCCGACGATCTGTAGAAGAAACTCATTTTCCCCAGCCCATTTCAGTACAGCTAATACAAGGTTAGGGTTTGTATCTATCGAAACATATTTCAAATGTAAGGTCCGCTATTCATTGTTATTATGCCTACTGTTTGTTTTCAACAAGAGCTAGCTTTCAATTTGATATGTTACAAGTTTCCTTAGCAAAAACCATCAGCAAAGATAATGAATGACTTACAAAAATTGGAACTTCGGTTACCCAACATGGCAAGGTATATAACATGGGATAATACATAACTACCATCGCCCTGGACAGAGTTGGGTCTGGTGCCTTTAATCATTAAGTGAAAAATATTAAAGAAAACGAAGAAAATGATCTAATCATTTTGCAGTTCCATAGGATTCAAGTGGAAATTTCTCTGTAACTGATGATTATTTTTTTTCTAGAATTATTTTGAATCAAAGCCTAGGTAAGCTTGAGAAAATCTTTGGATATTAAGTAAGCTGGTTGACTTTTGTCTACTGATAGGTCTACTGGTGAAAAAATTATGCTTTCTTTACCCTCCCCAGCAGGGGCGTAATTTTCTGTGGAAGGGGTGGAGGGGAGGCAAGTGCCCCTCAGACGCAGTATGCCGTCCCCCAGCTGAAATTTAGTGCCTTCAAAAATTTTTGTGCCTTGTCAAAGCTAAGATAGGTCTACATAATTCAACCAATCACAGAAACAGATCATTTTTTTTTAGTATACTTTTATTATATGACTCATTTTTTTTATTTTTCCCTGTCATTTTCACTTGGCTCAGGAAAATCGGCTCAAAATTTGTACCCCCCCCCCTCTGGATTTTGGCGAAATTACGTCACTGTTCCCCTGCATTTCATAGTCCCTTAAAGACATGTACATAAAAGTTTAGGTCAGGCTAAAAAAGGAACAAATCACCAAATTATAGATAGTGCTGTTATTTTTGGGGGTGGGGTGGGGGGGGGGAGGGTGTTATTCTTAGTGCCAGGAAGGGTTGCCATCCCCTAGTGATTTATCACTATTTCTAGTGATTTTTATGTTGCGTAAGCAAAAAATCACTAAATCAGCACATAAGTCACTAAATTATTAAAAAAAATCAATAAATCAACCTTTAAATAACCAAAATCTAATGAATTTTTCACCAGGTGGCAGCCCTGGTGCCAATTTCCATTCTAATAAGTTTCCCATTCTCTTTCTTCCTTGGTTTAATGTGTGACAAAGTGAAAATGTTTTATAAGACTTGTGAGGGATAAAAAATATTAATAGTGATTGCTTAAAATCTATAGACAATAAAAGTTTTTATTTATATTTTTACTGCATTGAAGTTATTCCGTACAATGACCTAATAGCGGAAAATTTCTGAAGCTAGGTTTGAAGCCTAAAATTTTCAGCCTGAATTTTTGCCTGAAATGCTGCATTTTAAGCATGAAGAGCTGAATTTTAAGAATAATATTTGCTAAAATTTCTTTCATGTGAGTCAAATGAAGTTAAATAATAAACTAAACTATGTGAAATTTATTTGTACCAAATATTTGTGCATTATATCTGTAAGTTATACAAGGCTGAATCTCGGAAGAAGGATTTGGAGTTTGACTCCCTCTCCTGAATTTTTTCTGGCTCGTAAAAATGTAACAAAAATGAATATAAAAATTTTTTAATACTTTTTAAAGTTCTTTTGTACCCGCCCTTCTCCAAACAAAATCCTAGCTACGGCCTTGAAGCTATATTTACTATAATAAAAAAAAAATTGACGTCACAAAGAAGGAATTTCTGTTTGAACAACCCAAATTTCACACAATGTCTTTCGGTCATGAAAATAGACAAAAACCCTGTGTCTTAGGATTACTTTATATATTTTTTGCCCCTTTAACATTACTTCTAAACAGAGTAATTATTTTCGGTGGGAGGAGGGGGGGGGGTTAAAAGTAGTAAAATAGCTTGAGATATTGAAGTCTATATAGATCTGGAGACTGTGAATGTAATTAACTATGTAAATACAAATTAAATCAGGTGTATGTACACAGATGTAATTCAAAAGGCTATATGCGAAATTTTTACTAAACTTGTGTCTATAGCTTAACTTCTTGAGCTTAACACACTTTGTTTTTAGTTAGGGTCCTTTTCCCTTATCTTCTGTATACTCAAGATAATTTTTAAGTTATTTTTTTTTCAAAATGTGCTTTTATAACACTCACTAATAGAAATTGAAAGACTTAAACGAAAGACAAATGACATATTTGGAGGTGATAGAGTTCGTCCAGGATGATGCAGACTCTGTCTGCTGGCCACGTGACTCTGGATATGGGGTAACCTCTAACAAAACACTCCAATCAGGGTGTCCGCAACCCCTCTTGGCGGGTGGAGCCCATCCCAGGAATCTTAGTTTCTAGGTTTAACCTAGTTCTAATCAGATTCCAGGCCTAGGGTCGTTTGGGCTAGTATTCCTCTACCTGAAATAAATTCTTACGAAAAGTAAAAAATAGCCTCGGATCCAGACTTCCTTTTAAGATTTTGACCATCGCGCGTCAACGGGCATGCTGACACGTCAGAAAGACTGACAGACCCTGTTGAAGCTGGTTGAAAGCCACCTCACGGCCGACCAAGGAAGCGATGGTCCGACAGCGTATCCGAGTTCCTAGCGATGGCAAATATCCGACCGAATGAAGCACAAACCCTTGCTATGGACAAAAGTGGATGGATGAGGCAGACGTCACTCTCTACAAAAAGTAGCAACAGGCAGGAGACCTAACTAAGTAAGTAAAGAGCTCATTAATCCACCCCCCCCCCCCCCATTTAACTTGACTATATAACCTTGCAAGAATTAGGCTGCATCGAATTTAATCTTGTTGCACGAAGAGATAAAACAATAAATATACAAAATTTCATGGGCTGTCGCAGCTTTTACTTCCGTGTATAGGCTGCAACCAGGATATCCCCTTTCCTGCAAACCCCGTGTGAAATTTCCCCTGGAAAATCTTCTGCCCATATAAAATTCTCTTCATGAAAAATCTTCACCGCAGAAAACTCCTCCCAAAAAAATTTACCACGACAAACGACCACACTGCAACAAAACAAAAGATGAATAAACTGCGACATAATTTCGTCAATACCCTGGAAGGAAGGGGCAAAGTTGGATCCATTTCTCCCAAATCAAGTGAAAATGACAGTGAGAAATGAAAAATGAGCCACATAGTACCATAAAGGCAAAGATATACCGAAAAAATATGACCTGTTTCTCTGGATGCTTGAATTATGCGGGCTTTTCTTAGTTTTGACAACTAGGGGGGAGGGCAAACTGGGGTCTGGACTGGAAGCTGCCCCCCTTCCAATATCAAATTACGCCCCTGTTAATAAAAGGAAAGAACAAAGGTGGTGCCTGTTAATGAAAAACGCGGTCCCTTTTAGTTAATTGTAGGCGTTTTTTTTACGTAAGGAAGCTATCAATCTAATATATTGAAATGCACCAAACATGAAGCGAACAAAAGTCCCTTTTCAGAATTCATTTACCGGTATTTATTGTACTTTTTATTCTTTAGGCTCATACCAAAAAAAAAAAATAAATAAAAAAAAGTGAAAAATATTTGTTTGGCAAGGGTGAATTAAAACCCTACTTTACCTGAGGGTCAGCCTCTTCTGATCCAAGAAAAGAACCAAGAGAAATATCTTCTCGATTGGAAGCCACTACCTGTGCCGCCTCATCCAATAAAAAGCAGTTGACTTCTTCCTTGTTATTGCAAAGACTTTTTTCATTTTGTATAGTCTCATCAAACATAATTCTTCGAAAAATATAAGGAGGGAGCTCAACACCAACCGCTGAAAGTAAGGATCACATTTTTTCTCTTTTAACGTTTGTTTCATATTTATTTTATTCAGGTAATTTTTTGTCGTATGAGAGAGTATGGAATCAAGTAGGAAAGTAAAAATCTCCTACAACTAAATCATGCAGATGATTTCAGTGTCCTAGATGAAAATGCTAGAAAAATGTATAATTTTATGGAGGTTTTGAAAGCTTGGGGGGGGGGCAGGAAAGTTTAACCAGAAGATTGATTAAGTGAATAGTTTCACGTACCTGGTTAGTATTACTGGTAAAGATGTTGAATGCGGTGTAGATAATAGATGTTGAATAGTCCAGGGTGTTTTTTTTTTTTTTTGCAGTTGACAAAAGCTCTGAAGAAAAGGAGGTACTTGTATGATATACGCCCTACCGCTTGTTTTCAATTCACTGACGCATTATAGAACCGGTTTTTTTCGTTAGTTTCTTAAACGAAGAGAAGATAAAACGAAGAGAAGTAACAGAATAGATGGAAAATATATGATTTGGGCTATATATTTGCATATTAGGGAGAGGGGGCAAAGTATTTGGACAGTGTTAAGTTAGAAAACAATTCTTACTACATAGTATGCAGAATAATTGTACCTAACACATTTTGCATGCAGACCTTCTACAATTTACCCCCCCCCCCCTACCTAATGTGCAAATATATAGCCCAAAGTCGTTTCAAAAGTATTATATTTTTATCTTACTTTGGTATATTTCATTAGGATTGAGCGTCAGAGAAAAATATTAGAAGAGCATTAGGTAAGATGCATATCACACAAGAACCGAAAAGGAAGATAAGTCTGCGAGCCAAAATTAGAATATATGAGAATAGAGGGATGCTACTGGTTAAGTATGGTTCTTAAGCCTGGGCGCTTCGGAAAAAAACGATGGAAGGTTAATTCTCAAACAGTTCATGGTAACGAACTGTAAGTAAGGAGCGACCCGGCTAAATGGTAACCGAAACTCTAGAAAACGGTATTTTGATACAAATAGATACATCAAAAGAATCAGATTTTAATGCTGATTTCAAATATATAAGTTTCATCATTTGTGAAACTTCTGATTTTCGAAAAAAGGGGAGCCCCCTAAAAGTTATAGAACCTTAATGAAAATCACACCATCATATTCCGCGTATCAGAGAGCCCTACTGTAGAGGTTTCAAGCTCCTATCTACAAAAATGTGGAATTTTGCATTTTTTGCCAGAAGAAAGATCACGGGTGCGTGTTTATTTATTTATTATTTTTTTTTTTCCAGGGGTGATCGTATCGACCCAGTGGTCCTAGAATATCGTGAGAGGGCTCATTGGAATGGAAATTAAAAGTTCTAGTGCCCTTTTTAAGTGACCAAAAAAATGGAGGGCAACTAGGCCCCCTCCCACGCTCATTTTTTTCCCAAAGTCACCTGATCAAAATTTTGAGATAGTCATTTTGTTCAGCATGTTCGAAAATATTATAAGTATGTCTTTTAGGATGACTTAATCCCCCGAAGTTCCCGGGGGAAGGGCTGAAAGTTATGAACTTTACCCAATGTTAACATATAGTATTGGTTATTGGGAAGTATACAGACGTTTTCAGGGGAGATTTTTCCTGGTAGTGGGGGGGGGGTAAGGGGTTATGTGGGAAGATCTTTCCATGACGGAAGATTTCATGGGGGAAGGGATATTGCTATGAAGAGGACGCCGGACTTCCCAGCATTATTTAAAAAAAGATCAGAAATTAAATATAAAAAAACCAAGTTTTTCAAGTGCAACAGCAGTAACATCAAAACTTTAAACGAACTGAAAATATTACATATATGATTGGGTTCACCCCCTAGTCAATACCTCGCTCTTTAAGCCAAAGATTTTTTAGTACTTTCATAAGAGCTATTTATTCTAATTAACAGCCTTTGTGGTTAAGCGGTCATTTTTAAAGAATTGGAACAAAATTCGAAATTTCGCTTAAAGAGCAAAGTATTGACTAGGGGACAAACCCCCTGATATACGTATTAAAAATATACGAATATAGAAGTTCGTTACGTAAGTTATTTCGTAAGTTACGTATATTTATTACTAATAAAAACGTTCGTAAATAAAATTAAACAAGTTTCGAGAAAGCCATTTAACTAAATAAAAGTAAATTTGTAAATAGGCCTAAGTAATTTTAAGTTCAAAATTAATTAAACCTTACCAGCAAGAATTTGAGTTAGATTAGATAGCTCGTGATTTAAGAGCACCCTTGATCCAATAACCGATTTAACCTTTAGTTTTCCATCATCTTGCTTAGATACAATTCCAGCAATTACATTTGTGTCTGCTCTGCTAATTCGCTGGTAGATGGCATCTTTGTGAATGTCACTTAGTGAAGATGATACAAACGAAGACCTATAATGAGACAAGCACAAACTGTTATACAATATAACTATAATATTATAAATTATTGTAAGATTATATTACTTTTTTTTCAAATTCAAAGTTCCTTTCAGAAATTAATAATGATAAAAAGACTCTATTTAAAATTTTGTGATTTCTTTTTCTTCATCTTCGTCAAAAAGCCAGGATGATGAGATTTTCATCTATTTCTTCAAAAGAAGAAACTCGACCGTCTTCAGTGACACTTTCTCTAACTTCTTCGAAGAGCCAGGAAATTGGGATGATGAGATCTTCATCTGTTTCTTCAGAAGAAGAAACTCGACCGTCTTCAGTCACACTTTCTCCAACTTCTTCGAAGAGCCAGGAGATGGGGATGATGAGATCTCTATCTGTTTCTTCGAAAGAAGATTCATCTGAAAAAAATATATAAAAGGGAAGATGACATCTAAATAAGATCTATTTGAAAAAGACTCATCTGATTCTTCGGAAAAAGAGCTAAAGAAGGACTCTTGTTCTTCATCAATATCACTTTTTTTATCACTTTTAATATCCTCCAGCTGTTTTTCCAAGTATTCACGTGCAGCTAAAAGTTTAGCTCTTTCAGTCTTTTCATTCTGAGTATAAGAAAATTCAATAATATTTTCAATGCAGCGTGACAAACAATTATCTAAACGGCCAACTGACGTGTACTTAGCCCTGCACACGCGGCAAACCCTTTGGTTTTGCTGATGTTGAAGGTAGCAGGTTTGGCAGAATGGATG
Source organism: Artemia sinica (assembly GCA_027921565.1). Classification (NCBI taxonomy): domain Eukaryota; kingdom Metazoa; phylum Arthropoda; class Branchiopoda; order Anostraca; family Artemiidae; genus Artemia; species Artemia sinica. The sequence goes on along the minus strand of CM051269.1, from coordinate 19,442,902 downwards.
TAGACACGGCAGTCTAATTGGTTTAACAAACACCTCGAAGCAGATGCTGCAAGACAGTTCTGAGTTCAAAAAGTCAATTTGTTTCTTCCTTGAGATCTCAAGCTTCTCCTGATTTGCCTCTGTATCCTGACGCATTTGAGATTCCAGTAAGGATACCTTCTGTTTAAGTATTTCGATTTCTTCATCTTTTGTGGGGGGCATTTTTACTTGAACACCGATATTATACATTGATGTTATGAACAAACGCTATTTTTATAACTAATTAGCATTTTCTGAGGAAATTTCTTTTTATCGTGATAATGACGTCATGATAGCCTATTTGCTTTGATGTCATATGCTAAAATGACGTCATATTATCAACACGGCATATAATTTGAAATATAATATATAATTTGAATTAGTTGAATTAGTCTTTACAATTGAAAAAGAAACAGAGAATAATTAACCGTTTTTGGACATTTGGATCCATAGAAATAAAAATGAATTAGCTTTTTCAATTTACTGTAAACCGACCAACAATAACCGTTATTTATGTTTCATATAAAATCACCAGCCACTGGTACTTTGCCGCCGGTCCCCAGTAAGGCTATGCGTTAGGCTTGCATATATTGATTCTCATTGTCGTAGCTGTGTTGACCTCAGGTGGCTTAGTGCTGCGGCCAACACAGCTACAACGTTTGTCTTCTAACCGCAGACAATCTGAACTTCTTCTTTATGTCAAGGTATCACAATAGTTTCAATACACCCATCCTGAGAAAAATAAGAATTCTTCCTTAAAGTTGTCAACTATTTAGATAGATTTTGGGACAAGGAATATCAATTTGTGATAATTTTGTCTAACCATTTCAAAGTTCAAAACATTGCGATTATTGAGGATATGTTATCCCTTACGTTAAATGAAGTTAGAGCGAAACATGAGTTCAAGCTTGGGATTCATCTGTAAAACTCTTTAGAGAGCAAGTTATGTCGTATTAAGAGGCAAATTTGTCTGCCAATATAGTTCCACAAATGAATCCAAAACTTGAATTCATATTTTACTCTAGCTTCATTTAGCTTCCTAGTCCTTCCTGTGACTTCCTTCCTTCGACTCTAGCTCCCCAGTCTTAAGTTGACAACTTTAGTTTCCTTAAATTCTGGGGTTCTAATCGTTGTTTGAAGAATCATATTTCTATGCTTTAAAACTTTTTTTCAGCAGTGATAAAACACCCTTTCTCTTGGCCACCTTACTTGGGCCGCCTTGTTTTGGCCAGCTTTCTAACCACTAATTTTACCAAAGTAACTGAAATTAATCGTTTAGTCAATTTTTTGGTACCTCTTCAATTTGGTACCTCTTGAAACCTCCTGGTACATTTTCCATTTTTTGGCACTCAGTTCAAGTTCTCAGTTCTCAGTTCAAGGTACTTCTTCGTAGCAACTTAGCAACATTAACCATAAAATATATGGTCACGCCCCTGAAGTCTTTAAACATCCTACATTTATTCGTTTCGCTATTTCTTTTTTTCTTTTTATCAAGGATGTTGAAATCTTGTGTATAATCAAGGTCTGGGAAATGTTTTCTATTCTATTTAAAACCAGATTCTCTCTTAGCTTCGTCAAAACAAGATTCGTCAAAACAAATCTTATAAACAAGATGTGAACATCACCCTGTTCAACTCCTAATTAGACACTGAACTAAAAACTATCCTTGGGCCCTACCATAACCGCAGCAATACTAATATCCTACTAAGAAATGACAAAAGGTAAAACAATGTGGAAATTTTAAAGCAACGAAGTTTTAGAATAATAATATTTCGGGTCTATACTCAAGAGCTTAACAAACATATATATATATATATATATATATATAATATATATATATATATATATATATATATATATATATATATATATATATATATATATATATATATATATATATATATATATATACATATATATATATATAAATATATATATATATATATATATATATATATATATATATATATATATATTTATATATATATATATATATATATATATATATATATATATATATATATATATATATATATATATATATATATATATATATATATATATAAAATAATATATATATATATATATATATATTATATATATATATATATATATATATATATATATATATATATATATATATATATATATATATATATATATATATATATATATATATATATATATATATATATATATATACATATATATATATATAAATATATATATAAAATAATTACTATAAGATACATGATAATTAAAACTAAAACTAAATTAAAACAGTCCAAACTAATTAATTGATGTAAGTTAAGCCAGAACTAAAACAAAATAACAAGAAACAAAGAAAAGCACTAAGATTAAAAAGAAGCAAGTTTTTAGTGCCCTGGAACCATTTTTATAATGCCCAAATTCTCACTAATGAGGGTAGTGCTTTCAAGAGTATTGAATTGATAGAATTTTCAAATAAATAATCAGCGGCTTTGAGCCGAATCAAAAGATCTAGAGACGCTATTAGAATTTACATCCCTTTATTATATTACCCTTTTGTTAATGTAACCGTTTTTCAGGTTTTAGTGGACTATAGAGCCAAAATATTAATTTAATAAATTTCATTAAATTTTAACAAATTTTTAGTCTTAAAATAATCCCTTAATTATTCTCAAATGACTACAAGTTTAATAAGTCTTAATAATTTTAAGTTCAATAATTAGTCTTAAATAATTAAAAATCTTAAAATAAGGTATGTTTGACCCCCCCCCCCTCTTCCCCGAAATGTTTGTCTGACTCGTAAAAACGTAACAAAAATGGATATAAACAAATTTTGTATGCTTTTTTTTAGTTTTTTTTGTGTACCCCCCCCCCTCCCCGAAAAAAGAATCTTTGAGTACCCCCCCCCCCCCCCGAAAAAATCCTGGCTACGGCCTTAAAGTGCGGTATTCATCGTTATATAATATTCGACAATTTCAAGTCTCTTTCACAGTTCATGGTAACGAACTGTAAGTTAGGAGCGACCCGGCTCAATAGTAACCAAGACTCTAAAACAATGGACTTTGACACCAATAGATACATCAAAAAGATCAAATTTTTATGCTGATTTCAAATATATAAGTTTCATTAAATTTAGTTTAGCGATAAACTTTTATGACTGAGACAATTGCGGTAATAAGATTGACCGCGTCAAATGCAATGCTATGCTTTAAGGCTGTGAACTTACACCTTATAAGTTCTTCGATAGCGCCACTTATAGCGCTAAGGACTGTGCCATATGTAATATTATGATTAAAAGCAGTGTACCGATTGCGCCACTCGCGCAAAGCAAGAAAATAAAATATGTAATTGTATGAATGTAACCTTCTTTCCTTGGGTTATCTCGAAATCAATTACCTGTTATAGTATGTAGAAATCAGATCCCTGGGAGCGCTACCTTGGAAGTATGCGAACTAATTATCTGTCGTGCGACTAGATACGGAAATATAAAATAACATAAACACAAATAGAAAGGCAATAGATTTATTGTGACTTACATTTTAGGTGTACAACAATGCTCACTTCAATTGACGACAAATAGGAGCAGAGATTCCGCTATTTTCTTACCCGACAAAAGTTACGCGCCTGAGAAAATTGGCCTTATTTTCGAAAAAGCGGGAAACACCCCCTAAAAGTCATAGAACCTTAATGAAAATCCCACCATCAGATTCAGCGTATCAGAGAACTCTACTGTAGAGGTTTCAAGGTCCTATCTTCAAAAATGTGGAATGTCGTATTTTTTGCCAGAAGAAAGATCACGGATGCGTGTTTATTTGTTTGTTGTTTTTTTTTTTTCTCAGGGGTGATCTTATCAACCCAGTGGTACCAGAATATCGCGGGAGGGCTTATTCGATCGGAAATTAAAAGTTCTAGGGCCGTTTTTAAGTGACCAAAAAATGGAGGGCAGCTAGGCCCCCTACCACGCTCATTTTTTTCCAAAGTCACCCGATCAAAATTTTTAGATAGCCATTTTGTTCAGCATAGTCGAAAAATATAATAACTATGTCTTTTAGGATGACTTAATCCCCCATAGTTCATGGGGGAAGGGCTGCAAGTTATGAACTTTGCCCAATTCTTACATACAGTATTTGTTATTGGGAAGCATACGGACGTTTTCAGGGGGGAATTTTTTCTGGTAGTGGGGGGCGGACCGGGGGTTACGTGGGAGGATCTTTCCATGGAGGAAGTTTTCATGAGGAAAGAGATATTGCTATGAAGGGGGCGCTGGATTTCCCAGCATTATTTAAAAAAACGATCAGAAAGTTTTCAACTGAAAAACTTTTCAACTGAAAACTTTTCAACATCAAAACTTAAAACAAACAATAACTATAACGTATATGACCGGGTTCGCCCCCGTGTCAATACCTCGCTCTTAACGCTATAGTTTTTTTTTAAGTACTTTCACTTAAAACGTTTTTTTTTTACTTAATCCCCCACAGTCCCTGGGGGAAGGGCTGCAAGTTATGAACTGCGCCCAATGCTTACATAAAGTATTGGTTATTGGGACCCATACGGACGTTTTCAGGGGGTATTTTCCGGTTAGTGGGGGGTGGATCGGGGGTTATGTGGGAGGATCTTTTCATGGAAGAAGTTTTCATGAGGAAAGAGATATTGCTATGAAGGGGGCGCTGGATTTCCCAGCATTATTTAAAAAAAACGATCAAAAAGTTTTCAACCGAAAAACTTTTCAACATTAAAACTTAAAACGAACAAAAACTATTATATACATGGCTTGGTTCACCCCCTAGTCAATACCTCACTCTTCACGCTAAAGTTCTTTTTAAGTACTTTCACTTAAAACGTCTTTTTTTAACGCCTTGCTCTTTACGCTAAAGTTTGACTCTTTCTCACAACTATTTTTAATACAATAAAAAACTTTAGCGTAAAGAGCGAGGCGTTGAGGAGGGGACAGCCCCTTTTATGTGCGGAATAATTTCCGTTCGTTTTAATTTTTAATGTCACTTCTTACTTTCAGTTAAAAAAAACTTTTTTTTTTATGCTGCAGAAGTTAATTCTGAAGTGCTGCTGAAGTAAGTGCTGAAATTAATGTTGAATGTGTGTAAGCTGTTTTTGTTTGTTTGTTATTTTTTGTAGCCATGGCCCTTGTGGCTTTAGAGCATTAAATAAATATCTATCTATCTATTTTTGTGGTATGATTTTTTTTCATTTTTATTGTTTTGTGTGAGACTATTGTGTGTTATTATGGATAATGGCGAATTAGTTTTGCACCCACAAAGGGTTTGTTGTCGGTCAGAGATAAAACAACCCGATTGCCCTGACAGACCTTGACTTCACAGACAATACGGGTCTCATGAGCAGCTCGTCAGCTGAGCTCCAAAAGATGGTCAGCGATGTCTCCTGTACTTAAAAAAAATAGCCTCATGATCAGCAAGTCTAAAACAAAAGTCATGAAAGCAAACGCCCCAAACTATCCAGATATCCAACTAGAGGGCTAAACCATTGAGACTGTTTAGGAGTTCCGCTACCTTGGTTCAATCCTAACACCGAACGGGTTGCAGAAGCTGATGTTAGAGCTTGAATAGAAAAGGCATGGGGTGTCTTCACAAGCATGAAGGAGTCGCTTTGGCATAGACATGAAATTAGAATCAAAACGAAGATGAACGTCTACAAGGCAACTGTTCGATCGACCCTGCTGTACACCTGTGAAACTTGGTCTTTAAAAGCCAAAGAAATACATTCACTAGAAGTATTCGACTATCGCTGCATGAGGTACATACTAGGGGTCAGCCTATGGTCTCATATCCCAAACGCTGAGGTTCAAGGTGTTGTGCCCAGAAGATCCCCCTCTCGGTGATCTTAAAACAAAAATAATCTTAAATTCGTGGGACACACACTACGACGACCAGCTGGAACCATATCCCGCAATGTTCTCACCTACGACCCTCTTCTAACTTGAAAACGGAGATCAGGTGGCCGAAGAAAGAATCTCTGGCAGACATTCAGGAATGACCTGGATCCTTGGGGTGGCTTCCGCCGACAGAGATGTCGTTGGGATAAGGACTGGCTGAAGACTGCAGAAGAGGCTGCTGCTGAAAGGTCGGGTTAGACTACGTCAGCCATCCCATCGTCCATTCGTGCCGGGCAAGATGGATCATCGTCTGGTTCCCACCGAAAGTAAGTAAAATTAAGTAAGTTATTATGGTATTATGTGCCTTATTACGTGTGTTTTGTTATGCTGTGTTATTATTGTGCTGCGGTAATAGTTTGTTGCTATATATATATTTTTTTTTATTAAGTCCGTAAATGTTGGCTTTTTTTTTGTTTTTGCCATGGCCCGATGAGGCTTTTGTAGCAATATCTATCTATCTCTGGCCCCGCTGATTCGAATTTCATTTCACAGTCATCAAAAGGAAGAACCAGATAGGTGATGGATGAAGATTCAGAAGCTTCAGAGACTTCAGATGATTCATAGGCTTCTCAATTTTTGAGCTAAGCGCGGAACTTCCCTTTTAAACTACATACTGGTCTTTTCTTGAAAATTATTCTCAAAAAGCTTTCAGTCTGATAAGTTTAACAAACTAATTCCTACCAAAATAAGACTAACATCTCTATGTTTACAAAGTTTCACGCTCATCACCTTTACTCTATATCAAAAATCATATTCGTATTTTCTAATATCTAACGCTACAATTTCCATAAGTCTGTCCTGTTTTGTCTCGAGGCTGGGGTATAGATTTTAAATGTTCATGGAAAGTTGTTTTGGCGGGGAATGGCGGATGAGTGGGTTGTTATTTAGTATTACTTATACGTTATCTATGCCTATCTGCTTGATGACATATAGCCTAAAAAGGAGAGGCCGAAAATTTGAATATTCGTATTTGCCCCCCCCCCCTATTTTTCCTCTTGTAGAAGCCATATTTACTCTATCTATCTATTCTTCATCTTATCTGTGCTTTAATCTTTCTTCCTCCAAAGCTCATATTCCCGTACATAATGTATATTTGAATAACTAATTTTCAGTATTGAAAGTTTCAGAAGCCTTTTTTCATCCCCTTAAAAGTCAAAAACGCTAGAGGAATTCCAAACTCCTATATCTTTCCACAATTTTTGGAAAATTTGAGAAGTGAGTTATAATGATGATCATAGTTACAGTTATGCAAAATATCACGACAGGAGGTTTTAAGATATTTAATTTTCTTATGAAGAAATTGCAGCAAGTTACTTATTTAAAAAATCAAAAGGTTTCTAATCAATAACGTTAAAATTATTGAGTTGGATATATTTGGAGTCACTATTAACAGCCAATTCTTTTGACACAACTATTATTATCAAAATTCCGTTTTTTAGAGTTTAGGCTACTGTTGAGCCGAATCGCTCCAAATCACTCTAAGGACAAAATAAAATATAAAAAAAAAACTTAAAAACAATTTTTATCCCGAAGTTGACTAAAAGGCAAAATAAATTTTTGTCCTGCTAACCGAAATAATTAGACACTTTTAAGATTAAAACCGAAAAAAACAGGGACTGTTTTTTACTTTCTGGGTGAGGGGAAATCAATATGTTTTTATTTGTAGTGAATCTTTCTTTCCAAATTTGACCTCTTTGGAATGTAAAGGGACATGTCACCGCTTCCCAGGGTTATTCTGCAAATCACAGCAACTTGGTGCATCATGATTGCTGTGATTTTATTGTAAAAAGCAAAATGAATATAAATTTTGTTTTTATTCACCGGGAGAGTCTAATTTTTAGGACCTCGTCCGATCTTATGGGAGAAAAGATCTATCTTTCTGAGATTGTTACGCCTCTTAACACAGTTGATCTACCAATCAGAGTAATTTACAAGTATTAAGGTTAGTGTACCTTTGATTTTGAACAAAAGCCAGTCCTCCTTGAGTGGCAATGAATCTTGAAGACCCTTTACCCTGCTTGTGCCACGATTTAACGGCACTTAAAGCCACATCCAGATCCCAGTACAAATGCTGGACTACTGAGGAATCACCTAAAAGATAACATTTATTGTAGTCAATAAGAAAATAGTATTATCAAAAATATTTCACTTTTTGCGATGATCCAAAATAAGTATTTATTTTTGAGAAGCCCAATATTTAGTATTTTAGTTAATTACCTCATTAATAAAGCGCATCAATTAGTCTAGTAAGTGATTAAAACAAAACACCGACTGATAATAATGCTTTTAGTACCAATAAAATTAAGCGACTGGAACAAGAACTTTGAGAGATATGTGACTAAAATTACAGGATTTATAATTAGGACTGGCAAAAATTTTTGGTAAAATCCTTTCAAATAAACGTCACCAGTGACATTTCAACATGAGTTAACTGCAACTTACCGCAATTCATTCCTTTTTCCTTTGAGTAAATGCTCTTCATTCCTTTTTATGTGTTCGTAATTCCTTCCTCTTTTTTGACTATTTGAATTGTTTTTGTTAATGTTGTTTTGTACTCAGTCCTTTACAAGGTGCTGCCTCTGAGCATTGTTGTGACGCATGCATTTTTTTTTTTAACAATATTAAAAAAAAAATTGTATTACTATGACTATTACATAACACAATTAAATATTATGAAATATAATTGTTAAAAAATAGATATTAATCATTACTGATTTCTTTGTATTAAATTTTATTATTATTTTACATTTTTAAATATTATGAAATGAATGCAATTTTTAAATGTTATTAACAAATAAATTTTAATTACAATTTTCTATGGGTTTTCTGTAAGCTTCTATACGCCATCAGCAATTTCGAAGCTCTAGAACACGGCACAAATACTCTGCAGACACGTTACTAAAACTACTTATGAAAAAAGATATTCTTTGGATTTTTTAATCATTTAGCTTTGTTTTTGGAGTTAAATCTTTGGTTGGTGGGTCTTTAGGCTACTAATTAATTGGCTCCAGCGACAAATATTGGTTTAAATCTATTGTTAAGAGAAGGCATTCTCTCAGTTCTATAGTTTTACAACAACAAAAAAACTTTTCCTAATATATTGCTAGTCATTTGGCTATATCTTTTGGAGCTATCTCCAGAGATGTAACTAATAGATGAAACCAGGGCCATATCTAGGAGTTTTTGGAGGAGGAAGTATTTTTTGGGGACGGAGGTTTTACTATTTTTTTAAACTCAACAAAAAATTGTTTACATGTATTTTCTTTACTTTTATATTTACTTTTAAAATAACATCAACATTAATTAAATACTCTTATTTGTTAATGTTTAGATTTGGATTGTTAGCTAAACAGGTTTATCTAGGAGTCAATCTATGTTCAGTTTAAGCCCAACATTTGCGGCCTTGACGCCGATGTTCTGTTAATTTGGTTTTAAAAATCTATCGTAGTATTTTGAAACAATTTTTCAATTTATTTCATAATATAATTTAATTTACTTATTATTTGCTGGATATAGCCTGCTGGATATAGAACTGGAAAACTCATTTAGAATTTGCTACTGGTTTCCTAACGAAAAAATAATTACAACAATAAATTACAAAATTAGTACTCAAATAATTATGGTAATTACAAATGATTATGAAATAAAAAAATTAAATAATAATTAGCACAAATAGTTAACTAAAAATAATTACAAAATTAAATTAGCTTCCTCTCATAATGCTCCATTTATTGTCTTGCGGCCTAAAATTTTTAGTTTTATTTAATTTTTGCTTTAAGGATATGTAACGGATTTTGTACTGTAAATTATTTCCTTTTTTTGTTATTTTTCACTGATGACAGCTGTTGGATTTGTGGACGAAATGGTAACTTAAAACTGACTTTAACCATTGTCTTTATAAAGACCTCATTTCTCCATATCTTTTTGCTCTTGTGTGATTATATAATTATAATATTTAACACATGAGTTATACCCTTTCCCCCTCAAACACGGAGAAGTATAACGAGTTGCAGAACAAACAACGTATGCAAAGTAGTTACACCATTCTATGATGTTGATATTTTTTGTCTTACCCAAACAAAGTCAGTTGACTCAATCTGAATTTGGTCTTAGCAAACTTGTTCAGGGTCATGACAGGACAGTTTTTCTTCAGTCTAATTTTATCTTTAGATGTATTCTGAAGCAATTTTTTATTTTAAATGTCGTTGCTGTTGTTTGGGGTTTAACGCGTTCGACCAATAGGTCATATGCGTTCGTATCACTCAATTGTTCTGTGCCTTCTGTAAACACTAGCTTGTTTGTGTGTCACATCAGTCAATACTCACTGAACCAGATCATGTATTACTTATATTGATGTTAGTAGGGGGTAATTCACCTGCAGCAACCGCCTGCGTTGAAAAACGGAAATCAGAATAATGCAGCTGTGCTTTGTCATACATAAATCAAGATACACATACAACACAACTAAAATAAATAAGACAAATTTAAATTATACCTGTCACATATATAAGAATATAAACCGATAAGATAATAAAAACAAATAAATAATAAATGTGATAACTCTCAAATCAACTATTAAAAAAAAAAAAAATCTTATAGGGAATGAACCAAACCAGTAGTCTTAACAAATCTACCTAAAAGTTTCAAGCTTATTTTTCTAGCCCAAGGAGGAGACGTATGATGTCCCAGAACAGAACGCATTGTGAATGGCTTAAATACCTTCTCACAGCAGTTCCTTAGCATTTCCCCCTCTTTTTCATATTTTCTATAGTTGAAGATGATGTGACGTATGTCTTCATACACTCCACATGTGTCGCAGTTGGGATTATTTAAATTTACCAAGCGTTATTTTGTTGTTGTTTTTTTCTTTCGCATATATTTACGGATATTGCACATGTTGACGGTTGTTGCATAATAGTAAGTTAATGCACTTGTTTTTTTTGTAGTTTTTCATTCCTTTTAATCACTCTTCTGTTCTTTTTGTCTTACGTACTTCATTTTAATTTAATGGGTTTCTTAGTAAATAAATAGATATAGACGAAATATCCTATAGCATTGGTTTTAGCTACTATATTTATAGGGTACTACCATGGTCTTGTAGTACCCTAGTAATTATATACAAGGCCTGATTAAAAGGTTCGACGCTTCCAGGCCCAAGCGTTTTTGTCGGTCCGTTTTTGCAAAATTTTGGGGAAAATCCCCAAAAATTCGGGGATAGAGGAAGTACCAAACAGAAAGCAACTGATGAGCCAAAAGTCATGAAAGAGAGGAGATAGTAAACTCTCAACTGCCACTCTTGGCAGAGTTCTGACAGTTTATAGGTGGCCACGTAATTCCAGTGTTGTTTTAAAATCCCTTTTCTGTGAATAGGCAGCATGGCGGCGGAGTGCACCTGGCTCTTCGACGATAAATCCCATCAGTCCAGTTCTTTTAAGGAAAAAAAATCACTCAGTGATAATTTATTACAACCCCTGACATTTTGTGACCCTAAGCCCGGGCCTAATGAGCTTATTGATAAATCCTGGCCTGATTGTATACTTACAGTTATTTAAAGTTCGATCAAATACATGAGTTATGCCATTTTGCCCCTCGATTCTGGAGATACGTAAGGAGTTCCCAAATGAACACTGCGCCCAAGGAGCAATCAAAAGGCTAGCATTCTTTTCCCGTAAGACATCTCTCGCATACAAATCGAGGAGAGTGTTATTATTGGTTTTCTTGGTAGGTTCAACGTCCATCCGCAGATACTTTTCAGGAACAACAAGGCAAAAGCTAGAACAGTTCAAATCTTTACCAGAATGACAATATAAATGGTATATATATTGTTGACATCAATGAGGGAAACTTGATATTTATGTTATTTTTCTTGTGGAGTGTATTTAAGAATACTGTGGTATATGACCTGTTTTTTGGCTCATAATAAATTATTATTATTATTATAATAGTTCTAACTCCACTTCAACGGACTTTTTTTCATATTTATTAGGAAATATATGAAAATAGTAAAACTAAATGTGCTCGTAACTATGGTTAAGAACTAAGCTAGAAGAGATTAGGACTTTAAATAAAAAAAACAAAGGGGGACATGGGGCTATCTACACACAGTAGTGGATTTAGGTGGGGGCGTGGGGGGGTGCACACCCCCTAGTGTAGGGGTGGATTTGGAGATGGGACTGCTTACTCTGGTTGGGATTGGGATGATGTAACACTTTTAAGTTATTTTTGTAATTGGTTTTTAATAGTTGAGTTGTAAAAAAATTTTAATTGTTAACTACTAGTACTATTACTAACAATTCACCGCAGCACCAAGCCGCCTGATTCCTACACAGCTACGCATGCTCCTCCTCCATCCTGATCTATTCAAAGCTCCCCTCTTTACACCCTCCCAAGCGGCTCAAATTTCCTTCAAATCTTTCTTTGTGACATCCTCCCACCCCAACCGCACACGATCGGCTTTCTGTTTAGCCCTAGACGGTTGGTCAAAAAAGACAATTTTCGGCAATCTATCATTCTTCATTCGAAAAACGTGCCCTAGCCATCTCAACTTTTCTCTCATTATAGCCCTAGAAAGCAGGATTGAACCACACTTTCCGTACAGCCTACTGTTTGAAATACGGTCTGTCACCCGGGAACCCAGAACAATCTGTACGCAATTTCTCTGGAAAACATCTAGCAAATCTTCATCCACTTGTCGGAGCGCCCATGCTTCAGAGCCATATTTGACCACTACCATCACTGTAGCTTCCAAATTTCTAATCTTGGTTTGCAGACTTATCTTCCTATTCTAACAAACTTTTTGAACTGTGAAAAAAAAACACACTGAGCCTTGGCTATTCTATTTTTAACATCTTCACTGCTCCCACCGTCTTTACTAATAATTAAATAAAAATAGCAAGTTTTTTTCAACTGAAAGTGAGGAGTAACATTAAAACTGAAAACAAACAGAATTTATTACGTATATGAGGGGGTTCGCCCCCTAGTCAATACCTAGCTCTTTACACTAAAGTTCAAATTTGGTTCGAATCAGAAACCCCTGCATCACAAAGGCCATTTAATTAGAATAGATAGCTCTTTTGAAAGTACTAAAAAAAACTTTAGAATAAATAGTGAGGTATTGACTAGCGGGCGAACCCCCTCATATACTTAATAATTTCTGTTCGTTTTAAGTTTTAATGTTGCTCCTTACTTTCAGTTGAAAAAACTTGTTTTTTATTTAATTTCTGATCGTTTTTTAAATAATGCTGGGAAATCCATCACCCCCTTCATAGAAATGTCCCTTGCCCCATGAAAAAATCCTCCATGAAAATATCCTTCCACGTAACAACCTCCCCCTCCCCATGAGAAAAACCCCTTCATGAAAACGTCTGTATGCTTCCCAATAACCAATAGTATATGTAAACAATGGGCAAAGTTCATAACTTGCAACCCTTCCCCCGGGACCTTTGGGGTATGAAGTCATCCTCAAAGACATATTTATTAGATTTTCGACTATGCTGAACAAAATGGCTATCTCAAAATTTTGATCAGGTGACTTCGGGAAAAAATGAGCCAAGTTACCCTCGAATTTTTTTAGCCACTTAAAAATGGCACTAGAACTTCTAATTTCCGTTCGAATAAGCCCTCTAACGATATTCTAGGACCACTGGATCGATACGATCACCCTTGGGGAAAAAACAACAAATAAACATGCATCCGTGATCTTTCTTCTGGCAAATAATACAAAATTCCACATTTGTGCAGATAGTATGTTGAAACCTCTAGAGTAGGGTTTTCTGATGCACTGAATCTCATGGTGTGATTTTCGTTAAGATTCTATTACTTTTAGGGGTGTTTTCCCCTTTTTCCGAAAACAAGACAAATTTTTTCAGGCTCGTAACTTTTGATGGATAAGGCTAAAACTGATAAAACTTATATATTTGAAATAAGCATGAAAACTCAATTCTTTTGATGCATCTACTGGTATCAAAATTCCGTTTTTTAGAGTTTCGGTTACTATTGAGTCGAGTCGCTCCTTACTTACAGTTCGTTGCCACGAACTGTTTGATACTACCAAGGTAAGTGAAGCAATCCACCTGATCGATCTTTTCGTTACCCAACGTCACCTTACCGTTTTTTTCCCAACCAAGTATGAAACGAAATTTCAGTTTCTTTGTGTGGTCTCTGGTAGATTTTATTTATGACGCATACCGCCAAAAAGTATTCAATTAAATTTAGATTTAACAGGGGAATCTGTATTACCACAAAAGCCAACTGGGAGGGGAAAATCTTCATTTCGTATTTAAAAGGAGGGGAAACTTAAAATCCTAACTTCTTTAGGGTTTTGAAATGGTATTTCAGGATTGTGTTGTCACAACAGGGCTGAAAACTTAATATTTAAACTTCTTTTTACTGTCAAAAATTTGTTTTCAAGTCTTGCTAAGGCACAGAGGCGAAGAAATTGATATCATTACTTTTTTTTGGCAGTAATAAAATTTGGGTTTGCTTCTTTTTTTTCGAAGCGGGGTGGTTTTAACAACATTGTTGTTTTGTTTTTTTGTGGAGGATTTGTATAATAGAAAATAAATCTATGAGAAGTGCAAAGATATTATTCGGTGTGTATGTAACTGAACCCCAAACAACTAAACCTCTGTAACTGAACCCCCGTGTAACTGAACCACCGTGTAACTGAACCATCGTGTAACTGAACCCCCGTATAACCGAACCACCGCGCAACTGAACCCCCGTATAACCGAACCCCCGTGCAACTGAACCCCCGTACAACTGAAACCTCATGCTACTGAATCCTCATGCAACTGAGCCCTCGTGAAACTCAACCCCCGTACAACTCAACCCCATTTAACTAAAACCCCGTGTAACTGAACCCCCATGTAACTGAACCCCCCTGCAACTGAACCCCCGTGCCACCAAACCCTTGTGCTACTGAACCCTCGTGCAACTCAACCACCGTACTTACATTGGGTAAAACACAATAGGGTTATGATCCATAGTTATATAACTATGGTATAGTTATTTAACCTTTAAACTGTTTTAAATAAAATGGCCGTCCCAAAATTTAGATCGGATGTATTTGGGGGAAAAAATAGGGCAGGGTGGAAGCCTTCCGATCACTATTAACTCTGAAAAAATACACTGGAAATTTTGATTTCCAATCGAATGAATCACACCCCAAAGATTATACAAAAATTTTTCTACAAAAACCTTATGTGTTAGCAATGAGCAACTAGCTTAACTTACAGCCCTTGCCCCAGATGCTGCTGGTGGGGTTGTTAACCCCAAAGGCATGGATATTTGATCTTCAGACTATTTTGAACCAAATGTTTATTTTTATTTTGATCAGATGTATTTGGGGAAGGGGGGATTTCGGTTAAGAGGGAAAGGCTGATTGTCCTGTGATTTCTTTATTTCTTCGAAATTGAACTTAAACTTTCAATCTCCAATCGAATGAGCCTCCTTCAAAGTTTTTACGATCACCTTTCTATAAAAACCTTACATTTTAACAATTGGTAACTTGCAATAACATACAGATTGCTGATGCAGGTGTATCAGCAATTTTTTTTTTGGAACAGGTTAGCGTATCAAGAAGAAACTTCTGGGGCATCTACTTGCTACTAGTGCTATTAATACTGCTACTACTGCTACTGTGTTGAAATGTGATGTATTAAAAAAATGGTGTTATATATTTAATTTTTTCTTTTATTTATGTAAATATAGTGAAAAGTGTTTTAAAGTGTTATAAGAAAGGTGAATATATTTCAAAGTACAAAAACGTATATGCATTGTAAATTTGTATTTTTAATGTTATATGTTATAGGTCTAATAAATGGGAGCAGCCCCTTGCCGCCGTGGGTAGCTAGAATGAGAATTTTGAAATTGTTGTATGGTAAATTACTGGATGGAGAATCGTATGAATGAAAAAAAATGGTTTTAGGAGAAAGGTAGATAAAATGTACTAGGAGAGAAAAAATTATGTATGTGAGGAATTTTAAAAGTGGAAAGCTATGGAACGTCGAGTAAGAGGTAAGATAGATAGGTAGTAAAGTGAAGGAATAATAGAGAAATAGGGACAAATTAGGTTACAAATAAGCAAAGAGCCTTAGATAAAAAAAAGAAGAAGAAGGAAACAGGATTGATATTTTTTTTTTTTTTTCAGGAGTACGAAAAGGAAACAAAAACCGGTTTGATTCTATCCATTACGTGATGTATCACCACTTCTTATTGAGAACACAAAAAGAAGAGGAAGCGCAGAAAGGAGGACCAAATACCGCTGGATAAAAGAAAAAATAAGAAGAATTTAAAATATGCATTAGAAAATAATTTTGTATCTTTTCAATATTATAGTCTATTTTTGATAAAAAAAAAATAAATAAAATACTGCTACTACTACTACTAATTCCACACTATTATTACTTCTAATGCTCCTACTACGACCTCTGCTACTATTAAACTAGCACTATTAAGGCTACGCGTATCAAGTTGAAAATTTGACAGAATGAGGTATTTGAGGTGGAACTTGAACTAAATCAAAAGACACTTTGTGCATGCAGATTTTCAAAATGGCATATCTCAAAAAGAGAATTCTGCATTAAGTTGGAACTTTCAGAGGTGGCTTAAAGGCAATTCACCAAAAGGAAATATGTGCACGCTAAGGCCTGGATTTACCCCTAGGTCCCTAGGCCCGGACCTAGAAACGCATAATGCAAGCGGGAGCAATAAATTATCACTGAGTAATTTTTTCCTGATAAAAACTGGACTGATGTGATTTATTGTCGCCAGGTGCACTCTGCCGCTACATTGCCTATTCACAGAAAAGTTACTTTAAAACAACACAGGAATTCCATGGTCACTTATAAACTGTCAGATGTCTCCCAAGAATGGTAGCTGAGAGTTCGGTATTACCCCTCTCTTTCATCACTTTTCGCTCATCAGTTCTGTTCTGTTAACACACAGTTACATGGTTACACACAGTTTACAGTTACATGGGGGTTCAGTTACACGTGGGTTTAACTAAATGGGGTTGAGGTGCACGGGGGTTGAGTTGCACGGGGATTCAGTTAAAGGGGGTTCACCTGCATGAGGGTTCAGTAGCACGAGGGTTCAGTTGCACGGGAGTTCAGTTGCACGGGGATTCAGTTACATGGGGGTTCAGTTACACGGGGGGTTAGTTAAATGGGGTTGAGTTGCAATGGGGTTGAGTTGCACGAGGTTCAGTTAAAGGGGATTCATTTTCGACACAACACCTTTAAATTAGGTGTTGTTTTCTTAGACCATACTGCCGTTCTAAGACGAACAAATAAACTTTCAAATGGGGATAAATCCATTCATTTAGACAGTGAAAAAAGAGATTCAAAAGAACAGATATTTCGATCACATATACAGCGACCGTCTTCAGTAGAAATCTACTGAAAAAGACTACTGAAGACGATAATTCTACTGAAGACGGTCGCTGTATATATGATCGAAATATCTGGACTTTTGTGCCTGTTTTTTCACTGTCTAAATAAAAGGGGGTTCAGCTGCATGAGGGTTCAGTAGCACGAGGGTTCAGTTGCACGGGGGTTCAGTTGCACGGGGGTTCAGTTGCACGGGGGTTCGGTTATACGGGGTTTCAGTTACAGGTGTTCAGGTGCTTGGGGGTTCAGTTACACGGGGGTTCAGTTAAAATGGAACCGGCCACTTTAGTGCCTATTTTCATCTAATTAAGGCTCTGCGTTATTTGACGTATCACCATCTCTTTTCATCCTAAAATATTAAAATAAATACCAAAATATTAAGAAATATCTGAACTTGAATAAAGGTTCGTATAAGTATGCACTTTGAACTCAGTATATGAGTCGGATTACGGTTCCATTGTAACTGAACCACCGTGCAACTGAACCCCTGTAACTGAACCCCCGTATAACCGAACCTCCGTGCAACTGAACACCGTGCAACTGAACCCCCGTACAACCAAACCCCCGTGCAACTGAACCTCCGTGCAACTGAACCCTCGTGCTACTGAGCCCTCATGCAACTGAACCTCCTTTAACTGAACCCTTGTGCAACTCAACCACCGTGCAACTCAACCGCATTTAACTAAAACCCCGTGTAACTTAACCCCTATGTAACTGAACCCCCGTGCAACTGAAACCCCGTATAACTGAACCCCCGTGCAACTGAACACCCAGTACAACTGAACCCCAGTGCAACTGAAGCCCCGTGCAACTGAACCCTCGTATTACTGAGCCCTCGTGCAACCGAGCCCCCTTTAACTGAACTCTCGTGCAACTCAACCCCCGTGCAAATCAACCCCATTTAACTAAACCCCCCTGTAACTAAACCCCCCTGTAACTGAACCCCCACGTAACTGTAACTGTGTTTAACCATGTAACTGTGTGTTAACAGAACACAACTGATGAGCGAAAAGTGATGCAAGAGAGGGATAGCACCGAACTCTCAGCTACCATTCTTGGGAGACATCTGACAGTTTATAAGTGACCATGGAATTCCTGTGTTGTTTTAAAGTCACTTTTCTGTGAATAGGCAGCGTAGCGGCAGAGTGCACCTGGCGACGATAAATCACATGAGTCCAGTTTTTGTCAGGAAAAAATTACTCAGTGATAATTTATTGCTCCCGCTAGCATTATGCGTTTCTACTTCCGGGTCTAGGGACCTAGGGGTAAATCCATGCCTGAGCGTGCACATATTTCCTTTTGGTGAATTGACTTTCCCTTTAAGCACTCTCAGAATGTTCCAACTTAATACACAAATCCCTTTTTGAGATATGCCATTTTTAAAATCTACAAGCACATAGTGTCTTTTGATTTAGTTCAAGTTCCACCTCAAATACCTCATTCTGTCAAATTTTCAACTTGATACGCGTAGCCTTAATAGTGCTAGTGTAATAGTAGCAGAGGTCGTAGTAGGAGCAGTAGAAGCAAAAATAGTGTTGAATTAGTAGTAGTAGCAGCAGTATTAATAGCAGTAGTAGCTGGTGGATGCCCCAGAAGTTTCATCTTAATACACTAAGCTGTTCCAAAAAAAATTGCTGATACACTTGTATCAGCAATCTATATGTTATTGCAAGTTACCAATTGTTAAAATGTAAGGTTTTTATAGAAGGGATGATCGTAAAAACTTTGAAGGAGGCTCATTCGATTGGAAATTGAAAGTTCAAGTTCAATTTCGAAGAATCAAAGGTAATCACAGGACAATCAGCCTTTCCCTCTTAACCGACATCCCCCCCCCAAATATATCCGATCAAAATATAAATAAACATTTGGTTCAAAATAGTCTGAAGATCAAATAACCATGCCTTTGGGGTTAACAACCCCACCAGCAGCATCTGGGGCAAGGGCTGTAAGTTAAGCTAGTTGCTCATTGCTAACACATAAGGTTTTTGTAGAAAAAAATTTGTATGAAATTTGGGGGGGGGACTCATTCAACTGGAAATCGAAATTTCCAGTGCACTTTTTCAGAGTTAAAAGTGATCGGAGGGCTTCCACCCCACCCGATTTTTCCCCCAAATACATCCGATCTAAATTTTGGGACGGCCATTTTATTTAAAACAGTTTAAAGGTTAAATAATTATACCATAGTTATATACCTATGGTTCATAACCCTATTGTGTTTTACCCAATGTAAGTACGGTGGTTGACTTGCACGATGGTTCAGTAGCACAAGGGTTCATTTGCACGGGGTTTCAGTTGCATGGGGGTTTGGTTATACGGGGGTTCAGTTGCACGGGGGTTCAGTTACATGGGGGTTCAGTTACATGGGGGTTTAGTTAAATGGGGTTGAGTTGCACGGGGGTTGAGTTGCTCGAGGGTTCAGTTAAAGAGGGTTCAGTTGCATGAGGGTTCAGCTGCATGAGGGTTCAGTAGCACGAGGGTTCAGTTGCACGGGGGTTCAGTTACACGGGGGTTCAGTTGCACGGGGGTTTGGTTATACGGGGTTCAGTTGCACGGTGGTTAAGTTACATGGTGGTTCAGTTACACGGTGGTTCAGTTACAGGGGTTCAGTTGCTTGGGGTTCAGTTAGACGTGGGTTCAGTTACACGCACACCGTCGAATTACTCCTTCAAAGGTCGGAGTAATCATTTATGAAAAATAGATTAAAAAAAAATTGTTTATAAAAGAAGGCAAATAAGTATATGCTTATCTTTTTTTTATCTAGCCGGTAGAGATGGGTCTCCGAATTCTCAGTTTAAATCAGTGGAATGGCGTCCATTTTTTTCAAACATTTATTAATAAAATGTTGAAAAAATTTACACCATTTGAGTTAACCACGGAAACGGAATGCAGCTACAATATTACTTGAGAATTTCTCCCCTTCTCAATACCAACGGGTCACAAAATATAGTTATGTTCTTATGTTTATGCACAGAAAGGCTGCATATATTTGTCCATAAAATTGTATATACTGCTATACATACCGCTGAGGATTTTATACTTATTTTGGTACATGCTATCCTACCATATTTTCACAATTAGTTGTTAATAAACCAATTTTTGTTCAAGACAATTCTCTTTCTTAATGCTAAATCTGAGCTGAATATCAAATTTTTATTTTTGTGCTCAACAGACATATCGAGATTTAAAATTTAAATTCAATATCTGAAAATTTCTAGATTTAAAAATAAGATAGTTAAAAACCAACCACAGCTTGAAACCCAGAGAATTAAATCATCAAACTCATATACTTAGTTTGAAGCGTATACATTTATTAGAGTTGATATTTTTCTGACGGTTTTGGTCTTTATTTGAACAATTTAGGATGAATAGTAGAGGAATTTTAATCGAAATTTTAAAAGTGGAAAGATACGCTACATTTTTATGAAAAGCGAAATTTTGATTATAAAATTTTTGAGATTTTGTGAAAGTTGACATTGTTTAGATATAAGATGTATTTGTTTTTTAGTATTTAGGGAGAAAGTATAATATCATTTTGACAGTTTTTTCATATTCGAAAAAGTTTGGAAAAATAAGAAAATAAGTCTGCCAACCAAGATTAGAGTATGAGAAGCTACAGTGATGGCATTGGTCAGATATGGTTCTGAAGCATAGGCGCTCAGAAAAACAGACGAAGATTTTCTAGATGTTTTCCAGAGATATTGCCAACGGATTGTTTTGGTACCTGACTGACTAACCGTATTTCAAACAGCAGGCTCTACAAAAAGTGTGGTTCAATCCCACTTTTTAGGACTATAATGAGAGAAAGGTAGAGATGGCTAGGACACATTCTGCGGAGGAAGGATGACAGATTACCAAAACTTGTTCTTTTTGGCCAACCGTCTAGGGCTAAACGGAAAGCAGGTGGTCTGCTGTTGGGATGGGAGGATGTTGCAAAGAAAGATTTAAGGGAAATGGGAGTTCCTTGGGAGGGTGCAAAGAGGAAAGCTTTGAATTTGCATTAGGATGGAGGAGCACCTGTAGTTGTGCTGACCTCAGGTGACTTGGTGCTGCGGTGAGTTGTTAGTTAGTTTAAAGTTAATAATTTTGCTTTTTAGTTAAAAAAAAACGCTTTTACACTATTTATATATACACTATTTATATCAACGCTTTTATACAAAGTTTTAATACATTAAATTATTAGGTGTTTCATGCACCCAAAATGCTGTACCAACTTAAAACACACTCGAGAAGTGAAGTTTGACGCCCAGGAAAATAGTGAAAAGTTTTAGAGGCAAAATATGCTAAATAAAAAAACAAACAAGATAAATTTTGATAATTACAATTAAAAGCCACATTAATTAAATGAAAACATAAAAAACCTATTAGTAAAACATACTTGAAAAAAATTCGGTACTGTTCTATTAGCTAGAAAACACGCGAGAAGTGAAGTTTGGTTAATGCTAATGTGCTAATGAAATAAAACAAAATTGGATAAACATATAATAGTTTAGAAACAAATTTCGGCTATATATTTGCACATTAGGGGTGTGGGGGTAAAGCTTAACATAAATAGGTAACCTAACCTAGGTACCTTTTTTCGCCCTAAACCCCAAAAAACTAAAGTTCAAATATAGTTCCCGGAGTGAGAAACTTCTTGCTTATAAAGCGTCAGATAGGAAATCCCGGGTAATGCCTGTTTGATGTTTGCTTTTCTCGAGTGGCTGTCTGGTGTGTTTTCCCGCTAATAGAACAGTACCGAAAATTCCTATTGAGAACTATTTTTACTTACAAAAAATAATATTAAATAGTTGAACTGAGTGTAAAAAGTGTATTAGAGTATTAGCAGTATTAGTACACTTTATGTCAATAAAACTATATTTCCATCTCTAAGAAAGTATATTGTATTAAATTTGAGGAAAAAGGGTCTTCGAAATGTTTTTATGCGAGATTCTAAGTGAAAAAATAAATCTTATTTTGATCCCGGAGTAAAGAAATCTAGCTTAAAACCTACCAAATTTTGGTTAAAATTTTGAATTTTTAGCAATGTATGCTTTCAAAAAGAAAAGAAATAAGGATTCTTTGTTTCCCAAATTGACATAAAAATTATACCGCGTCTGACAAAATCTCTTAATGATACTTGATCTTATTTTAATTCTAGAATGAAAAAAAAACTCTAGCTTAAAAAATTTCAAACTTATTCAGGGGCTATCAAACCGCCTTTGTGAAAACTTTCTTTACCTTGGCCAGTTTTATTGAATTTGTTCATTTAGGTCAAACCAACTTTCGGTGTTTTTTTTTCAAAATCCAAGATAAACTTTGGTAGCAAAACTACAAAAATCAAAAGCTACATTAATTATATATATATATATATATATATATATAAAACAAATCCTGTTAATAACACATACTTATAAAGAAAATTCGTGTTAAAGATATTCTTTCCACAAAAATCATAATTAAATAGTTGAAATGAACTTAAAAATTCCTTTTAGACACACAAAAAATGTCAATAAAAACTAAATTAAATTATGACATTTTTTGTAAAAACTAAATTATCCAAAATGTGATTAACATTTGAAACTATTTTTATGCGAGACTCGGCGGCTGAAATAAGATCTTATTTTAATCCGGAAATAAAAAAAAATCTAACCCAAAACCAACTAAATATATTCAATGTTTGTCTGACCCCCTTTGCGGAAACTTACTTGATCTTGGCCATTTTTACCGAATTTGGCCAATTAATAAGGTTAATTTTAGTGCGCCACGAGATTATATTTAGCTCAAAATCAATTAAATATATTAACCGATTATTTGGCCTTCATTTAGGGCACAATAATGTTTAGTGAGAGAGAGAATAAGAAGGTACGAACTGGCAGAGGCACTAATTTGAGTAAGGGGCAATTGCTCCCCAAGATTTTGAAAAACATTTTTTGGGTATTTTTATTTAAAAGAACCAAAATTGTCCACTTTAGATTTTGAAAAATACATCTTTTGTATCTTAATAAAATAGTTAAAATAAAATTGAAGAAAAATCCTCTAAATTTTCATAAATTGCCATCCCAGCACACCAAAAAACTGAATTGTGATGATCAAAGCATTATAAACCAGAACAATTTTACTGCTATTGGATTTTACCTGTATGTAGAATTTCCAATAGGACGGTAATGGTATGTTCGTCTTTCTCTGTACGCATAGTCCCCTGAAAAAAAGGAACCTCGACGACCTTGAATCCAGATTGTCTGTCAATCATTGCTTTCCTTATAGACTCAATTTCAGGGTTGTCAGGCTCCAAATCCAAAATGTCGAACAACAAGGGATCCTAAGAGAAACTTATAGCGGTAATTCTAAAGCCTTCAAGTAAAATTTTTAAACAAACTTCATATTAAAAGCCCTTACCCTTAACTTGGCTTACTAGATTGATTATTTCAAGTTGCATCCCAATAAGGCTAAACCCGCTGAGCTTTGAAGTACTTTTACGACATCCCCTGTAATCTCTTATACTTTTTTTTAATTCACTTTGTGGTTTTGTACCCCCTCCCCCAAATAAATTATATTCCAAAGGATGTGACTGGTGCCTTTAAATTATTTTGTTTTCAAAATGCTTGGATTGTTTTCTCCCTATATTTCTTGTTTCTTTTCTCAACTGCAGATATAGCTGCAAAATAAAGTTTATCCGAAAAAGTCCCTTTGTCCCTAAATGTAGATCCCATTCATTCACATTCATTAAATAGTTCGTGGTAACGAACTGTAAGTAAGCAACGAATCGGCTAAATAGTAACCGAAACTCTAAAAACAAAATTTTAATATCAAGAGATAGATCAAAAGAATGAACTTATTAAGCTGATTCCAAATGTATAAGATTCACAAAGTTTAGTGTTGCCCATCAAAAGTTACGAGCCTGAGAAAATTTGCCTGATTTTTAATATAAGGGGGAAACACCCCCTAAAATTCAAGGAATCTGAATGAAAATCTCGCAATAATATTCCGCTTACTAAAAAACCGTACTGTAGAAGTTTCAAGATCTTATCTGCAAAAATGTGGAATTTTGCTATTTTTGTCAGAAGACAAATCACGGATGCGTGTTTATTCGTTTTTTTTTCCGGGGATGATCGCATTGAAATAAGGATCCTAAAAGATCGGGAAGAGGATGAATTCGAACGGAAATTGAAAGCTGTAGTGCATTTTTAAGTGACGAAAAAGACTGGAGGGTAACTGATTCCCTCCAACGCCCACTTTCCGCCCAAAGTTATGTTATCAAATTTTGAGATAGCCATGTTGTTAAGTATAGTTAAAAGATCAAATAACTATGTCTTTAGGTTTAAAATGACCCCCCACAGTCCGTGGGCAGAGGCCCGTAAGTTATAAAATTTGCCCATTGTTTCCGAATAGTATTTGTTATTGGAAGTATACATACATTTTTGGAGGGGGGAGGGGTTTTGCTTAGGACGAATTTCTATAAGGAGAATCTTCCTTTGGGATGGAAATATTTGGGAGGTAAATTTTCTAGGGAAAATTTCGCATGGGGGGATTTGACAGGATTACTTTGCGAAATTATTTTTAATTGTTTTACATTCTCTTTGCCATATTTTTCATGTGGAGATGTTCCGGGGGAATTATCCGTGGGATATTTTCCGCGTGTTTTGATTTCTGGGAAATAATTTCCGCGGAAGGGGGCATTTCTGGAGTGATCGAGAAACCAATTAGATATTAAAGTCTTATTCAAATGAAAGAATAATAAGGAGAATTTTTCAGACTGAATCGTCCGCGAGTAATTTTACAGGGACAGGGGATCCTCAGTGAGGTTGGAACTGTCTGAAGGGAATTTGACGAGGAAGGGGTGCACTTTACGTTGGACGAAATTTTCACGGAGGAGTTTTCCGTGAGGGGTAGGGCTATATTTCGTAGAGGGGGAGCCAGATTTACCGGTATTATTTGAAAAACGAACAGAAAAATTTTCCATATATGAAGGGTTGTCTCTTCCTCAATACCTTACTCTTTACGCTAAACTTTGAGTGTTTATCCCAATTTTTTAAGAGCGACTATTGAAACAGAGGGGCTATTTAATTAGAATAGAAATCTTTTTTAAAAGTGATAACAGCTTTAGCATAAAGAGCAAGGTATTGAGGAGGGGCAAACCCTTCATATATGGAATAAAGCTGCCAAAATTAATATGCAAATTTCGTTTTGATTTTTTCATGTACGGTGAGCCAAATTTGAACCCGCATTAATTGAAAACGTTCAGAAATTGGATTAAAACTTAAGTTTTTTTTACTGAAAGTAAGTAGTGACATTAAAAATTAAAACAAACAGAAATTATTCGTATAGTAGCTGTCCCCTACTCAACACTTTGCTCCTAACGCTAAAGTTTGACTCTTTGTCACAACTCTACTTTTTAAAATAATAAAAACTTTAGCGCAAAGAGGAAGGTGTTGAGGAGGGGACAGCCCCTTTCATGTACGGGATAATTTCTGTTCGTTTTGAGTTTAATGTCGCTCCTTACTTTCAGTTGAAAAAAAACTTGTTTTTGTTCAATATCATCTAATATCTAGTCTTATTATTGGTAAGATTGTTAGTACTTTTATTACTATCCGTTTCTGCTGTCAATGCTGGTTATTACCTTTGTTGCTTCTTTTATTGTTGAGTTTGTTGTTGCTGTTTTCAGTGATTAATTAAAAAAAAACTTTTTACACAAAATAAGTTTTTCAAAGAAAAGTAAAGAACTCCATTAAACAAAAAATGAGCTAAAATAAAATCAAATAATCTACCAAGCGTGAAACTACCACAAATCAGCATCGATAAATAAATGAAACCCAAAACGAACAGAAATTATAATAATTAGCCGAGTCAAACTCAATACGAGCAGAAATTAACACAAGTTGTGCGAAAAACCCCTATGCCTTCCCAAGGTCAGAACAAAATTTGCATTTTACTGAAAAAATATAAATATTTTTTCTTTTATAACTTTAATAAATCAAATAATATTAACATATTGATTACTAAATATCGGTATATGTATATTAAACTGACAATTTACATTCATTTGTATTTTTTCAGTAAAGTGCAAATTTTGTTCTTACCTTTTGTGCGCCACCAAAGGACGAGGAAAGACTGTTGTGCAGTAGGAGAAGGAAATGAAGCATTAAGAATTTTTTTGGTAAGACCTGCGGCGCTGTATTCGAAATTAAATTAAAAAAACAGGTTTTTTTTTAACTGAAAGTAAGGAACGACGTTAAAACTTAAAATGAACAGAAATTATTCCGTATATAAAAGGGGCTGTCCCCTCCTCTTCACGCTAAAGTTTTTTATTGTTTGAAAAAAATAGAGTTGTGAGAAAGTCAAACTTTAGCGTAAAGAGTGAGGCGTTAAGGAGGGGACAGCCCCTTTCATATACGGAATAATTTCTGTTTGTTTTAATTTTTAACGTCGTTCCTTACTTTCAGTTAAAAAAACCTGTTTTTTTTATTTAATTTTTGAACGTTTTTGAATTAATGCAGGTTTCGATTTTGGCTCACCGTACATGAATAATTAAAACAAAATTTGCATATTAATTTTACTTTCATTTGGTTAAATGGCTTTCTCGAAACTTGTTTAATTTTATTTCCGAACGTTTTTATTAGCAATAAATATACGTAACTTACGAATGAACTAACGTAACGAAATTCTATATTCATAGATTTTTAAGACGTATATTAGGGGGTTCACCCCCTTGTCAATACCTTGCTCTTTAAGCTAAAGTTCGAATTTTATTCCAATTCTTTAGAAATGACCGCGTAATCACAAAGGCCGTTAATTAGAATAAATAGCTCTTATGAAAGTACTAAAAATTCTTTGGCTTAAAGAGCGAGGCATTGACTAGGGGGTGAACCCAATCATATACGTAATATTTTCTGTTCATTTTAAGTTTTGATGTTGCTCCTTACTTTCAGTTATAAAACTTGTTTTTTTTAAAATTTAATTTCTGGTCTTTTTCTTTAATAATGCTGGGAAATCCGGCGCCCCCTTCATAGCAATGTCCCTTCCCCCATGAAAATTTCCTTCATGGAAAGATCCTCCCATAACCCTCAACCCACCCCCCCCCCCCCACCCACCAGAAAAAATCCCCCTGAAATCGTCTGTATACTTCCCAATAACCAATACTATGTGTCAACATCGGGTTAAGTTCATAACTTTCAGCCCTCCCCCCGGGGACTTCGTGGGATTAAGTCAGCCTGAAAGACATAGTTATCATATTTTAGACCATGCTGAACAAAATGGCTATCTCAAAATTTTGATCGAATGACTTTGGTTAAAAATGATCGTAGGAGGGGGCCTAGTTGCCCTCCATTATTTTTGGTCACTTAAAAAGGGCACTAGAACTTTTAATTTTCGTTCCAATGAGCCCTTCCATTATATTCTAGGACCACTGGGTCGATACGATCACCCCTGGGAAAAAAAACAACAAATAAACACGCATCTGTGATCTTTCTTCTGGCAAAAAAAAAAATGCAAAATTCCACATTTTTGTAGATAAGTGCTTGAAACCTCTACAGTAGGGTTCTCTTAC
Source organism: Artemia sinica (assembly GCA_027921565.1). Classification (NCBI taxonomy): domain Eukaryota; kingdom Metazoa; phylum Arthropoda; class Branchiopoda; order Anostraca; family Artemiidae; genus Artemia; species Artemia sinica. Next base: position 19,415,076 of record CM051269.1, on the reverse strand, counting down.
ACGCTGAATATGATGGTGTGATTTTGATTAAGGTTCTATAACTTTTAGGGGGTCTCTCCCCCTTTTTCTAAAATCAGCCAAAATTTTCTCAGGCACGAGACTTTTAATGGGTAGAACTAAACTTGATGAAACTTATATATTTGAAATTAGCATTAAAATCTGATTCTTTTGATATATTTATTGGTATCAAACTTCTGTTTTTTAGAGTTTCGGATAACCATTGAGCCGGGTCGCTCCTTACTTACAGTTCGTTACCACGAACTGCTTGAAAGTGAACACGATGGTAGTAAGAAGTACTTTTCAGTTGATTTCTACTGAACTGGGGAAGACAGGCACTCCGATAAACTTCCTTAGTTTAGAGAAAGAGTTATTCTTTTATCTGCCAATGCACTAAAAACTAGTTTTTGCTTTGCGATTATGAATAAATCATCTAAAATATAACTAAATAAGCATCACTAAGTGGACTGAGGTTCAAAAGACTGTTAAAATTTAGTTTCATCAAATAAAATATTAAGGTGAAATTTTGAGTTAATTTAGCTGAAATATAGCATTTAGCTGAAAAATTTTTGAAGCATCAGCCTAAAAAAAAAATGGTGTTCAATGTTCTGCAAAATGAAGTTACAATCGTTCTGCAGCTCATTCATTTTTAATTAGTCATTTGAGTTTTATGTTATGACTTAATAAATTGCGAAAATGAAATAAAAATAAAAACGAACAGTAAAATGTAAGAGAAGCAATCTTAAAAAACGAAAGCTACGGGCCTTAAAAATGTCTTTTAAATATATTAAGCTAGGATGTTAGTGGTAAGTTTTGAAGTGGTAAGTTTGGCTGAAAAATAAATTTTCAGTGAAATGTTTTGAAACATCGAAAAAAAAATGGTGTCATACTTCCACGAAATGAAATTATACTTGTTATGAAACCTATTCATTTTAGTTACTTATTTTAAGTTTTATATTAGCACAAAAAAATAATCATAAAATAAGATAAAAGGAAAATAATATAATATAATAAATGAGAAGCATTCTTAAAAAATCAAAGCTAAAAACCCCAAGAATTTTAGATTATTCTGCTGGGCTAGGATATTAAACAGAAACTGTTAATTCATGTATCTGAAAAATAGCATTTACCTGGAAAATTTGGAATCACCCTGACAAAAAAAACAACTGGAATCTTGTTTCCATGATATGAAGTTACAATTTCCTGTCAGTTGCCCATTTTTAAATAGTGATTCTAAGTGTCATGTTATCACAAACGATAGTAAATTATAGAAATAAAATTTAATAAAAAGAATAGTAAAATAACAAATATTAAACGTCATTAAACATAGGTTAAACGTGGTGCGCATTTTCAGTCAACTACCTATAGATATCTAACTAGGCTATCCAGAGTTCTTTATTTAAGGAAAACACGCACCACGTTTAAATCATGTCTATTGTATGTATATCATAAGTATTCTTTAGAATTAACAAATTTATTTTCCCCTTTCTAGTCCATTTGTAAAACGTGGTTTAAAAAAAATTACAAAGTTTTTATTTAACTTTTTTTGGTCTTAAATTGTGTAAACTGTGCCTACTTAGTTCTTCAGTACATACTATATTTGGTATGCATAAAATTTCTGGACACACTACGTCAAGATAGATTAGAGGCAAGAAAGCTTGTCCAGGGAATGCTTACAAGTGTTCGGTTACAATTTTCACAATTTTAAAAATATACTAAGTATCTTTTGCAAATTTAAAAGTATTTTTGAGATTTAAATATATCAGAATTTTAAAATATTAGGTAAAGCAAACCTGTATACAAATTTTGTGCCAAATTTGATGAGAGGAAGGGGTTGAAATAAGCGTCTCAAATTTAAAATAAATGGTGACAGTCAGCGAGTTAAGTGAAACGTGGTAAAAACGAGAACTGATCTGAAAAAAAAAACTACTAACCTCAAGAACGTTGGTGTAATCTGCTAAGCTAGGATGATAAAGAACCATACCATTTGGCGATAATGCAAAGGTGTATACGTTTTTGCCCATTTTCTTTTTTAATATTATACTTTCTATTTCTGAAATGGGTATGTCTGTTCCAGCAATCCCTAACAGTTGCTGCTCCTGAAAATAGACACATAAATAGCTTATTTCACTTAAGAGGTATTAGTTATTGTAGCTTATGGCATTAGTCATTTCAGCACTTTATTATAATGATGGAGTTGTGGAATAAAGGGTTTTAGCTATTTTTTCTAGTCTGCAATTTTTGAAAAGTAACAGAAGCTTTTAAAGATTAATTTTAGGCTCACATAATGTTTTTACACAATTTTAGGTTCACACGGAAATAATATTCGCTTGACCTGGCAATAATGTATATCGCTAAATTGCGTAATTGTAATTTAAACGGTAAAACATGTAATATTAGTTACTTTGTCAAGCAGCTTATTCAGTTTAAAACAAAATCTATCTTTATCTGCTGCGCAATTTTCTCTACCTAACACCAGGTTTCAAGAAAATTTACGGCTATCAAACAGTTCGTGGTAACGAACTGTAAGTAAGGAGCGACCCGGCTCAATGGTAACCGAAACTCTAAAAAACGGGATTTTGATACCAATAGATACATCAAAAGAATCAGATTTTAATTCTGATTTCAAATATATAAGTTTCATTAAGTTTAAGCTTACCCATCAAAAGTTACGTGCCTGAGAAAATTTGGCTGATTTTCGAAAAAAGGGGGAAAGACCCCCTAAAAATTATAGAACCTTAATGAAAATCACACCATCATATTCAGCGTATTAGAGAACCCTACTGTAGAGGTTTCAAGCTCCTATCTACAAAAATGTGGAATTTTCCATTTTTTGCCAGAAGAAAGATCACGGATGCGTGTTTATTTGTTTTTTTTTTTTTTTATTTTTTTTTTCCCCAGGGGTGATCGTATCGACCCAGTGGTCCTAGAATATCGTGGGAGGGCTCATTGGAACGGAAATTAAAAGTTCTAGTGCCCTTTTTAAGTGACCAAAAAAAATGGAGGGCAACTAGGCCCCCTCCCACGCTCATTTTTTTCCCAAAGTCACCCGATCAAAATTTTGAGATAGCCATTTTGTTCAGCATGGTCGAAAATATGATAAAAATGTCTTTTAGAATGACTTGATCCCCCAAAGTCCCCAGGGGGAGGGCTGAAAGTTATGAACTTTACTCAATGTTAACATATAGTATTGGTTATTGGGAAGTATACAGACTTTTTCAGAGGAGATTTTTTCTGGTAGGTGGGGGAAGGAGAGGGTCGGGGGCTATATGGAAGTATCTTTCCATGAAGGAAGTTTTCATGGGGGAAGGGACATTGCTATGAAGGGGGCGCCGGATTTCCCAGCATTATTAAAGAAAAAGATCAGGAATTAAATAAAAAAAACAAGTTTTTCAACTGATCAACTGATTGTGATTAAGAGGTCATTTTTAAAGAACTGGAAAAAAAATTCGAACTATAGTTTAAAGAGAAGGGTATTGACTAGGGGGCGAACCCCCTAATATACGTGTTAAAATTTTATGAATATAGAAGTTCGTTACGTAAGTTAATTCTAAGTTACGTATATTTATTACTAATAAAAACGTTCGTAAATAAAATTAAACAAGTTTCGAGAAAGCCATTTAACCAAATATAATATGCAAAATTTGTTTTAATTATTCATGTACGGTGAGCCAAAATCAAAACCTGTATTAATTCAAAAACGTTCAAAAATTAAATAAAAAAAAACAAGTTTTTTAAACTGAAAGTAAGGAGCGACATTAAAACTTAAAACGAACAGAAATTATTCCGTATATGAAGGGGGCTGTCCCCTCCTCAACGCCTCGCTCTTTACGCTAAAGTTTGACTTTCTCACAACTCTATTTTTCTAAACAATAAAAAAACTTTAGCGTAAAGAGCGAGGCGTTGAGGAGGGGACAGCCCCCTTCATATACGGAATAATTTCTGTTTGTTTTAAGTTTTAATGTCGCTCCTTACTTTCAGTTTAAAAAACTTGTTTTTTTTTTTGTTTTTTTCATTTAAACCCGACCAACAGCCGTGGAAAAGACAACCTTGTGTAAAAATAACGACAACTAAAATGGCTCGGTGATGCATTTCATGAATATTGCTCATTACTGTTTTTTTTTATTGTTATTATTATTATTATTATTATTTTTGCTGTAGTTTACTGTGTTTTATATTGTAAACAAAAAATAAAACACAAAGTGACAGCAAATGAGCAAAAAGAAATGATTGAAGTTTAACGTAAAAGTTAACATAAAAATTTCAGTCATATAAAAAGTTAGTAAAGAGCTTTGCCTACTCAGGATTTCACTTGCAATGTTCTTGGTACTGTAAAGATATGACATCTTCTTACAGTAGAAGCATCGTCTATTTGAATTAATTTAAAAAATACTTTCCGAAAAAGAAGTTTTCTAAAGAAAAGTAAAGGCCATATTAAACTAAAGATCAGAAGAAATAGAAACCTACAATAACTCAAACTCAAAACAACCAGAAATTACTATTAAAGAGTAAATGAAACCCAAAACGAACAGAAATTAAAAAAAAAATCATAGCAAAAAAAAAACAACAGGTACTAATATAAATGAATAAATAAATATCAAAACGAGTAAAGCTTAAGTTGAATATGCAAATTAAGCTTAAAACGAACAAACATATTTTGCTATTGAGGCATAAATGAAACCCAAAACGAACAGAAATTAAATAAACAATCATAGCAAACAAACAAAAAATAGTTACTAATATAAATGAATAAATAAATCTTAAAACGAGTGAAAATTAAATTGAATATGCCAATCCAGCTTGAAACGAACAAAAATCTCTAAAAACAAGAATTTAGGTTTTGCCTCCTTCTCTCACTGTTAAAATCTAAAATCTACTGCGTCATCAGCGCTTTACTGAAAACTATGTGTGTCTTGAACATTCTTGAAAAGTACAAATAAAATCAAACAGAATGTTTGCTATATAATGCTATTAATTGTTGAAAGATCATCAGTTGAAGATTTTATTTCCTTGTAGTTTTACTTTCATTTTCAATGCTGGAATAACTGGAATAAAAAATATTTCTGATATAATTCGTTTTCAGCGAAGCATCACTGACGTAGTAGGCTTTAGACTTTTACAGTTAGGGAAGGATACAGTGTCCAAACTGTTTTTTGTCGTAAAGCTATATTTGTCTTAAACAGTCTTGGAAAGAACTAATAAAATTAAACTAAATATTTGATATATAACGATATTAATTGCTGAAGGCTCATCAGTTTCAAATTTAATTTTACTGTAAATTTTTTTTTTATTTTCTATGCTGTTACAAGTACGAAAGAAAATATTTGTAATATAATTCGTTTTCAGTAAAGCGCCAATGACGCAGTAGGTTTTAGAATTTTACAGCAAAAGAAGGAGGCAAAACCCAAATTCTTCTTTGTAGAGATTTTTGTTTGTTTCAAGCTGGATTTGCATATTCAATTTAAGTTTCAATTGTTTTAAGATTTATTTACTCATTTATATTAGTAACTATTGTTTGTTTGTTTGCTATGAGTGTTTATTTAGTTTCTGTTCGTTTTGGGTTTCATTTATGCCTCAGTAGCAAAATATTTTTCTTCGTTTTAAGCTTAATTCTCATTTTCAACTTAAGCTTTACTCATTTTGAGATTTTTTAATCATTTATATTAGCACCTGTTGTATGCTTTTTTGCTATGATTGTTTATTTAATTTCTATTCGTTTTGGGTTTCATTTATTCTTTAATAATAATTTCTGGTTGTTTTGCCTTTGAGTTATCGTAGGTTTATATTTCTTCTGATCTTGTTTAATATGACTATTTTTCTTTAGAAAACTTCTTTTTCGGAAAGTTTTTTTTTTAATTAATTTCTGTTCGTTTTTATCGCCAAAGTTTCAAGTTTTTTCGAAATTCCCTGTTTCAAAATATTTTTTCTATTCCAAAATAAATTACAGTTTCAGTACGAACTAATAAATTAGACTTAATTTTTGACATATAATTATATTAATTGCTGAAAGCTCACCAGCTCAAGAATTGTTTCACCCTGGCCGGATTTAAAGCTCTGACGCCTCGAGGCTCAAGCGTTTTTGCCGCTCCGTTTTTTGCAAGATTTTCGGGGAAATCCCGAAAACTTCGGGAATAGTGAAAGCCGCAGGGCCTAGTGGGCCTATTGGTAAATCCATAAAATAGCTATAATCAAAGTATAAATAAAATGGCTATCTCAAAGTTCTTATCGGATGGGTTTGAGGAAAAAATGGCATGGATGGGGGGAGCTAGTTGCCCTCTGATGTCTTTTGACTCTTAAAAAGTGAACTATAACTTTCTATTTCCAATCAAATGAAGCCCCTCTGAAGTTTATAGGAGCATCCATTCCATGAGAACCATATATGCCCCCAGAATATAACTTACAACGCCTGCTCCCGGCCCCTGGCGGTTGTGTCGACACCGGAGTTTTTGTGATATGATCTTTAAACTATTTTTAACAAAATGACAATCTCAAAATTTTTATCGGATGCATTTAGAAAAAGGGTGTTTTGGGGGGGGGGGCTAGTTGCCTTCCGATCACTTTTGACTCCTAAAAAGGCACTAGAACTTTCGATTTCCAATTGAATAAGCCCCCTCCGAAGTTTATGTGATTACTTATTCCATATGAAGTGCCTCCGAGGAAAAAATATAATAATAAAGCATCGGAACCGTATGGCCTTTACTATAGGCAACGCTATAGCGCTGCCTCTGATTCATACAATTGAGCGTGTTCATGTAGTTCAAATCATTTTAATTCAGTCAATCAAAATCAAAAGATTTGACTGATTAGGCTGATTCTAAATATGGCTATCTCAAAATTTTTATCGGATGGGTTTTCGGAAAAAGGGCGTGGAGGGGCTAGTTGTTCTCGGATCTCTTTTGACTCTTAAAAAGTGAACTAGAACTTTTGGTTTCCAATCAAACGAGCCCTCTCTGAAATTTATACGAGCATCCCTTTCATAAGAAGCATATATGCCCCATGGACATAACTTACAACGCCTGCCCCCGGGTCCTGCCGGGTTGTGTCGACATAGAAGTTTGTGTTATCTGACCTTTGAACTATTTAAGAAAAATAGCTATCTCAAAATTTGAATCGGATGGGTTTGGAGAAAAAAGGTCGTGCGGGGACTAGTTGCCCTCCGATCTCTTCTGACTCTTAAAAAGTGAACTAGAACTTTCATTTTCTATTCAAATAATCCCCCTCTAAATTTTATACAAGCATCCCTTCTATAAGAACCATATATGCCCCCAGGAGTAATTTACAACACCCCAGGGCCTGGGGGGTTGTTTTAACCCCGGAGTTTTGTTATATGATCTTTGAGCTATTTATAAAAACAGCTATCTTAAAAATTTCTATCGGATGGTTTGGGGAAAAAAGGGCGTGGGGGGAGCTGGTTGCCATCAGATCTCTATTGACTCTTGAAAAGCGATCAAGAACTTTCAATTTTCAATCAAATCAGCCCTCTCTGAAGTCTATACGAGCATCCATTCCACAAGAGCCATATGTGCCCACAGGTTATAACTTACTACACCTGTCCCCGTGCCCCGAGGGGTTGTGTCAACACCGGAGCTTTTGTTATCTGACCTTTGAACAATGTTTAACAAAATGGTTATCTCAAAATATTTATCGGATACATTTGGGAAAAGGGGCGTTGGGGGTGCTAGTTGCATCCTATCGCTTTTGAACCTTAAAAACTAAAATAGAAATATTAATTTCCAATCAAATGAGCCCTCACTGACGTTTATACGAGCATCCCTTCCATAAAAACCATATATGCCTCCAGGGCATAACTGACAACGCCTGTCCCCGGGCCCTGAGGGATTGTGTCAACCCCAGAGTTTTCATTATGTGATCTTTGAACTATTAAGAAAAATGGCTATCTCTAAGTTCTTATCGTCTAAGTTTGAGAAAAATAGGGCGTGTAGGAGGGGGGGGGGGGCTAGATGCCCTCTGATCTCTTTTGACTCTTAAAAAGTAAACTAGAACTTTTAATACCCAATCAAATGAGCCCTCTCTGAAGCTTACACGAGCATCCCTTTCTTTAGAACCATATACGCCCCCAGAAATAACTTACAACGCCTGCCCCCAGGGCCCTGGGGGGTTGTTTCGACACCAGAGTTTTTGTTATCTAATTTTTGAACTATTTAAAAAAAATGGTTATCTCAAAATTTATGTCGGATGGGTTTGGGGAAAAAGTGCGTGGAGGGGGGGGGTATTTGCCCAACGATCTCTTTTGACTCTTAAAAAGTGAATTAGAACTTTCTATTTCCAATCAAATGAACCCTCTCTGAAGTTTATACAAGCATCCCTACCGTAACACCCATATATACCCCCAGGGCATAACTTACAACACCTGCCCCCAGGCCCTGGTGGGCTGTGTCGACCCCAGAGTTTCCGTTATATAATCTTTGAACTATTTTTTTAAAATTGAACATACAATTGAACGATTCATACAATTGAACGTGTTCTTGTAGCTCAAATCATTTAATTCATTTAACAAAGCCAATTATTGTTGAATAACTTAGATACAAATTATATAGGAAAGGAACTTTAAAGTGAAATCATGGCAGTTAATCCTTATTATCATTCCAGTTTAAAACAGTTTGTAGAAAGGAACTGTAAGTATGGAGCGATACGGCTCAGTAGTAACCAACACGCTAAAAAACGAAATTTTCATTTCAATAGACAAATCAAAATATTTGATTGATTAGGCTGATTCCAAATATACATAAGATTCATTAAGCTTAGTGTTACCTATCAAAAGCTACGAGCCTAAGAAAATTACCTGGTTTTCTAAAAAAAAAGAGGGATACATTCCCTAGAAGTCAAGGAATCTTAATGAAAATTACACCATCAGCTTCAACGCATCCCAGAACCCTGTTGCAGAAGCTTCAAGACCCTAACTGCAAAAATGTGAAATTTCGTGGTAACGAACACTTCGTGGTAACGAACTGTAAGGAAGGAACGACCCGGCTCAATGGTAACCGAAACTCTAAAAAACGGAATTTTGATACCAATAGATACATCAAAAGAATCAGAGTTTAATGCTGATTTCAAATATATAAGTTTCATCAATTTTTTATACACGTCAAAAGTCACGCATGAGAATATTTGACTGATTTTAGAAGAAAGGGAAAAAGACCCCCTAAAAGTTATAGAACCTCAATGAAAATCACACCATCATATTCAGGGTATCAGAGAACCCTACTGTAGAGTTTTCAAGCACCTATCTACAAAAATGTGGAATTTTGCATTTTTTGCCAGAAGAAAGATCACGGATGCGTGTTTATTCGATTTTTTTCCCAGGGGCGATCGTATCGACCCAGTGGTCCTAGAATATACTTGGAGGGCTCATTGGAACTGAAATTAAAAGTTCTAGTGCCCTTTTCAAGTGACAAAAAATGGAGGGCAACTAGGCACCTCCCACGCTCATTTTTTTCCCAAAGTCACCAAATCAAAATTTTGAGATACCCATTTTGTTCAGCATGGTCGAAAATATGATAACTATGTCATTTAGGATGACTTAATCCCCCGAAGTCCCCAGGAAGAGGGCTGAAAGTTATGAACTTTACCCAATGTTAACATATAGTATTGTTTATTCGGAAATATACAGACGTTTTCAGGGGGGATTTTTTCTGGTAGGTGGAATCGGGGTTTATATGCGAGGATCTTTCCATGAAGAAAGTTTTCATGGGGAAAGGAACATTTCTACGAAGGGGGCGCCGGATTTCTCAGCATTATTAAAGAAAAAGATCAGAAATTGAATAAAAAAACAAAGTTTTCAACTGAAAGTAAGGAGCAACATCAGAACTTAAAACGAACAGAAAATATTACGTATATGATTGGGTTCACCCCCTAGTCAATACCTCGCTCTTTAAGCCAAAGATTTTTTAGTACTTTCATAAGAGCTATTTATTCTAATTAACGGCCTTTGTGATTAAGGGGTCATTTTTAAAGAATTGGAACAAAATTCGAACTTTAGCTTCAAGAGCAAGGTATTGACTAGGGGGCGAACCCTCTAATATACGTATTAAAAATCTACGAATATAGACGTTCGTTACGTAAGTTAATTCGTAAGTTACGTATATTTATTACTAATAAAAACGTTCGTAAATAAAATTAAACAAGTTTCGAGAAAGCCATTTAATCAAATAAAAGTAAAATTAATATGCAAATTCTGTTTTAATTATTCATGTACGGTGAGCCAAAATCAAAACCTGCATTAATTCAAAAACTAAATGGAAAAAAAAAGTTTTTTTTAACTGAAAATAAGGAACGACGTTAAAACTTAAAACGAGCCGAAATTATTCCGTATATGAAAGGGGCTGTCCCCTCCTCAACACCTCGCTCTTTACGCTAAAGTTTGACTTTCTCACAACTCTATTTTTTTACAATAAAAAACTGTAGTGTAAAGAGCGAGGCGTTGAGGAGGGGACAGCCCCTTTCATATGCGGAATAATTTCTGTTCGTTTTAAGTTTTAACGTCGTTCCGTACTTTCAGTTAAAAAAACCTGTTTTCTTATTTAATTTTTGAACGTTTTTGAATTAATGCAGGTTTCGATTTTGGCTCACCGTACATGAATAATTAAAACAAAATTTGCATATTAATTTTACTTTTATTTGGTTAAATGGCTTTCTCGAAACTTGTTTAATTTTATTTCCGAACGTTTTTATTAGCAATAAATATACGTAACTTACGAATTAACTAACGTAACGAAATTCTATATTCATATATTTTTAAGACGTATATTAGGGGGTTCACCCCCTTGTCAATACCTTGCTCTTTAAGCTAAAGTTCGAATTTTGTTCCAATTCTTTAGAAATGACCGCTTAATCACAAAGGCCGTTAATTAGAATAAATAGCTCTTATGAAAGTACTAAAAAATCTTTGGCTTAAAGAGCGTGGCACTGACTAGGCGGTGAACCCAATCATATACGTAATATTTTCTGTTCATTTCAAGTTTTGATGTTTCTCCTTACTTTCAGTTATAAAACTTGTTTTTTTTTAATTTAATTTCTGGTCTTTTTCTTTAATAATGTTTGGAAATCCGGCGCCCCCTTGATAGCAATGTCCCTTCCCCCATGAAAACTTCCTTAATGGAAAAAAAAACTGTTTTTTTTTATTTAATTCCAAACAAAGATCGCGGATGTGTGTTTATTTATTTTCTTTTTTCCCAGGGGTGATCGCATCAAACCAATAGTTGTATAATATTGGCAAAAGGGTCATTCAAACGGAAATTAAAAGTTCTAGTGCCCTTTTTAAGTGACCAAAAAGAATGGAGAGCAACAAGCCCCACTCCCACCCCTCCTTTTTTCCTGAAAGTCGTCTGATCAAAACTTTGAGATAGCAACTTTGTTCAGCATAGTTTAAAAATCCAATTACTAAGCCCTTAGGAGTAAATTGACCCCCCCCCCCCCAGAGCCCCTGGGCAAAGGTGTTTAAGTCATGAAATTTGCCCATTGTTTGCGTATAGTATTTGTTATTGGAAAGTATACAGGAATTTTTCTGGGAGAGGCGGGGAGTTTTCTGCTGGTGGGATTTTCCACAGGGAGAATTTTCCGTGGGGGAAAAATTTTCCGGGGGATGAACTTTCCAGGGGAAATTTTACACTGGGGAAATTTTCCAGAATTCCTATATGAAATTCTTTTTATTTGTCTTACTTTCTCTTTACCGACTCAATTTTACATTTGGATATATTATTAATTGTCCAGGAAGAAATTTTAACGGGATGAAAATGTCTAGAGTACCTTCACACGTGGGGAGGGGGTTCCACGGAAGAAATTACTTTCAGGTGAACAAGTTAGAATAATAAGATTGTTTTTAAAGTTAAAAAAATAGCGGAGAGAGCAAGGTATTGAGGATGAGGCAACCCACTCATATATGTAAAAATTTATGTTTGTTTTAAGTGTTTATGTTGCTGCTTACTTTCAGGTGACAAAACTTTTTTTTATCTATTTAATTCCTAACCACTAGCGGATCCAGGGGGCCTGGGTTAATTTTTCTGGCGCCTTCTTATCCTGTTTGTTTTTAGAATTAATTTTGTAAATTTGATCAATTATTGGCACCTTTGTCACATTGGGCCTCCCCAAGATTTTGCTCTAGATCCGCCCCTGAATAAGTCCATGCTGTTTGGAAATTATACAACTCAAAATAACTCTTTTGAACGACTATAACTTTGCTGATGATGAAAAATTTTACTTTTCGTCCCAATTCTTTAAGAACGAATCCTGATGCACAAAGCGTGTTTAATTAAAATAAAAAACCTCTCTAAAAGTTCAAAAAAGCTTTGGTGTAAAGAGTGAGGTATTAAGGGGGCAACCCCACTCATATAAGTAATAATTTCTGTCTGTTTTAAGTTTTGATGTTGCTCCTTACTTTCAGTTGAAAAAAATTATTTTTTATTATTTAATTAAGACTAAAAATTGAACAAGTATGATTATTCTAAAATTGAAAAAAACGGCTAAACAAAAATAAGATCATAAAAGTGAATTATTCTGTTTTACTTAATTTCTTTCAACTTCATCAAAGAAACATCAAAAATATTCAAATTTACAAAATAAAAATTGCTATTGTTGAATATATCCTCTTATATCACGATGGTTATATCACAAAGAATTTTTTTTTCGAAAGGGCTCCTAACTTATAGGATGGAGGGACCATTGACCACATCCGTTTCTGAAACATTGTTTTCTATGAACAAGTCCCTAAAAAACGAAAATAGAGAGTAAAACATTTGTTGTAAGTGTATCAACTTAACATAATTCCAGCCATTTCCTGAAGAATGTGACACTTACACTCATTTCTTTTTGCCGCACTCCATGCTTGAAAGTTAAGTGTTCATGCTCTAACTATTACCTTATAGGATTTTTTCTATTAGCACCAATGTAAAATATATTTTATCCTTTTTTGTATTCTTTTAGTGAAGAAGTCTAGTAGAAAAAAGAGCCTACCTGGTTTGGCTCTTTCTTAACATCAAAGACAGGTCTAGTTATGGAAACAGTGGGACCGAGACCCTGAAAAGAAATATTTTTCGTCTTAAATATAAATATATATATATATATATATATATATATATATATATATATATATAATATATATATATATATATATATATATATATATATATATATATATATATATATATATATATATATATATAATATATATATATATATATATATATATATATATATATATATATATATATATATATACATTCAGGGTTAACATCTGTGAGAGTTTTTTGCTTTTGCCAGGTTATTACTCAAAGAAAAATTTTTAATCTGGAATCGTAATTTCAAAATAAAAAAAGAAACCCTAGGTTTTGCAATAGTAAACAAAACTTCCCCTAAACTAGTGTTTCACAACCTTTTTACTTTCACAAGCCCTTAAAATAAATTGCATGTCAAAGAGAGCCTCTGGTAATTTGTATCATACAGGGCTTCTCTTATATTTTTGACCGTCGTACTCGCCTCCCATCGTAACTCAAATTTTTCTCGTTTAATTTCTAAAAAAAACTGCTAGAGGCCCTTGGGATTCTGAGAAGCTAAGAAGAAGAAACCTTACTCTAGGCCCCTAATTCGTAACGTGGGGCGCCGGCCCCACCGGTGGGTCAAAGCAATATTTTGGTGGGTCATGGGCAGGGCGTGCACCCTTCGGATGACTATGCTTTATTTCAAAACAATACATGATTTTAAACATAATACATTCGGATGAAATGTATTATTACATAAAAATGTAATAATACATTTTTTAACAACACAATCGGAGGACTAAGCCTTTAAAGAGTAAAACCATACATGACAGTACTGCAATGACGTTATGCATTGTGTTAAAGGTGTTTTCTTCAGACAACATTTTAAAAGAGTATGAAATAGACCAAGAGGGGGATTCATAACAGATGCCAAGTTAGTGGCTTTCTCTTCAGGTGAATACACATTAGAATCTGAAATCAAAATTCGGCATCAGGAGGGATTTTATAAATGTCCAGGTGGGACATGGCCCAAAATTGGCTTGGGACCACAGCTCTAAGCTATGCTGACGCTTAGATCTTCAATTCCTTAATTAGTCTGAGTCTTTTTTTTCTAATAATTTTATATGAAGTGTACGTTATAAAATACTGAGAAAAAGGCTCCCGTTCAGATCTAATGCTTCCAACTCCAACAATACCTACTCACCTAACTTTTACTAAAGTGTTTGTCAAAGTTTGTATTCTGTTCCTTGAGGCTTACGCATATTTAATAAGGTAATACAAAGTAAGATAATACTTTATTAAAAATAGCTATTTACGGTCAAAATGAACCACTTTGTCTGTCTACACCATCTATAGGACATCTTTCAACTTAGTATAATGTAGTATAAACTAATTTAAGCTATTATTAGCTATTATAAGCTAATTTAACTATTATTAGCTCTTACGCCACCACCTTAAAAAACCGATTTTTTTCGTTGATTAATTAAAAAAACTTTTTCCACAAAATAATTTTTTCAAAGAAGAGTAAAGAACTCCATTAAACGAAAAATGAGCAAAAATAAAATCAAATAATCTATCAAGCGTGAAACTACCACAAATCAGCATCGATAAATAAATGAAACCCAAAACAAACAGAAATTACAATAAATAACCGTGTAAACTTTCTTTGTTCACTTCTCTCTGAATTGTCTATTTCTCTGTACAGTGAGACTTCTTCTCTTTAGGGCCTTATGGTAGCGTTGGCCTATTATCTGGGTTCTACCGGTGGAGGATGCCTAGAACCTCTAACCATCACATAGTCTGTGTTTATAGTATAAAACGTTTATTTATACATATAATACAGCGAAGGTACATATGACGAGGACAGATACAGAATTCGAACTGACTCAAATAATCTAAATTGGTAACTTATATTCAGATACACATCTGGCCATTTGACAGAACTGTAAACATCTGATAAAGAGAATTTCTAAGAAGTGGGGTTGTTGATTGTTGACAATTTGCAATGTTTGCATTTTAGATAAAGTTTATTCTGGGTTCAAATGACCATGGGAAGAATTACACATACGAATCTCCGACATATATTTAGAATCTTAATTATTGGTTTTAAGCAAGAAAAACCTATTTCCAAAGTTTACAACCGAGTCAAACTCTAAACGAGTAGAAATTAACATAAGTTGGGCTCAAAACCCCTATGCCTTCCCAAGGCCAGAACATAATTTGAACTTTACTGAAAAAATATAAATGTTTTTTCTTTTGTAACTTTAATAAATCAAATAATATTAAGATTTTGATAGGGAGTCAGAAAACCAGTTTCAGCTTAAAATTAAATTAAAAAGTTCGTTTTATGTTGACATAGTCTTTTCAGAGAAAAAGAAAATAATACTTCAAATCTTTTCGCTTTTTTTAAAGATTTATAGTTTGGCATGCTATTTGTATGCTAGACAAAAAGTTTCAGCAATTTTCAACAATATACACCCTCTTAAAAATCTGGACACAAATAGAAGTGTTTAATTTAGTTCCATACCTCGTCTAGTTGACCTGAAATGGAAAACTTGATACCATTCGCAAAAAAAATCTGTTTACTTTCTTTGATAGCTTGGATACACTTACGCTATTTTGATTTGGTTAAATTTTAAGAGCAGAAGCAGCCCCAGAAGTTTGAACATAAAACCCTCAGTCTTTCTTGGGATACTGATGAGATGCCTTATTGGGCATTAACACAGTACATTTTGATTTAATCTTACGGCAACATTTAGTTTTTAAACATAAAGTCAAATGGGAGGGTGAGCGTGGGAGGGGGATTAGTTTTCCTCCAATAACTTTTGACTATTAAAAAGGGCATCAGCCCTTTCTATTTTTAATCAAATAAGCCCTTTTCGAAGTTCCTACGACAACTCCTTCGACACAAAGTGCCCTGGTCTAAAGAACAACAACAACAAAAAAATAATACATTATACCCACATCGATCTTTACTATAAGAATGTCAAGCCTTCCAATCACTTTCGACTATTAAAAAAGGCACTAGGCCTTTCGATTTCCAAACAATGAGCCCTTTTTGAGTTTCTACGACAACACTTCCTATAAACTCCTCTTACCCTAAGGGCTGTGAGGGTGGTTGTCATCCTCTAAGACCTAATTTCCAGAACTTTCAACTTCGTTAAACAAAATGGCTATCTGAAAATTTTGATTGGATGTGTCTGGGAAAATGGTGGGCGTGAGAGGGGCGTTAGTCTTTCTTCAATCACTTTCAACTATTAAAAAAGGCACTAGCCCTTTCAATTTCCAATCAAATGAGCCCTTTTGAAGTTTCTACGACAACGCTTTCAATAAAAACCTTATATGCCCCCAGGGGATAACCTACAACCCTCGCCCTGAGGGCTGGGGGGGTTGTCGTCCTCACAGACCTAATTTCCAGAACTTTCTACTACGTTGAACAAAATAGCTATCTGAAAACTTTGATTGGATGTGTTTGGGGGAATGGTGGGCGTGAGAGAAGGATTAGTTACCGTAAAATCACTTTCAACTATTAAAAAGGGCACTAGCCCTCTCAATTTCCAATTGAATGAGCCCCTTTTGAAGTTTTTACGACAACTCTATCATTAAAAACCTTATATGCCAACTAGGACATAACTTACAACCTTCGCCCTGGGGACTCTGGGGGTTTGTCATCCTTAAATACATAATTTCCAGAACTTTTAACTACGTTCAACAAAATGGCTATATCTAAACTTTGATTGAATGTGTTTGGGGAAATGGAGGCCGTAAGAGGGGGAGGGGGGGTAATGACTCTCCACTCACTTTCGACTATTAAAAAGGGCAATTTCAATTTCCAATCAAATGAGCCCCTTTTGAAATTTCTACAACAACTTTCTATATAAACCTTATATGCCCCCAGGGTATAACTTACAACACTCGCACTGAAAGCTCTGATGGGGTTATTATCCTAAAAGACCTAATTTCCAGAACTTTCGAATACGTTGAACAAAATCGATATCTCACAATTTTGATTGGATGTGTTTGGGGAAATGGTGGGCGTGAGAGGGGGGTTAGTTGCCCGTCAATCACTTTCGACTATGAAAAGGGCAATAACCCTTTCAATTTTCAATTAATTGAGCCTTTTTGGATGTTTTTACAACATCAATTTCAATAAAAACCTTACATGCTCCCAGGGCATAACTTAAAACCCTTGCCTTGAGGGTTGTGGGGGGATGGGTTGTCATCCTGAAAGACCTAATTTCCAAAACTTTCAACTGCGTTGAATAAAATGGCTATCTAAAAATTTTGATTGGATGTGTTTGGGCAAAAGGTGGGCGTGAGAGGGGGGTTAATTGCCCTCAAATCACTTTCGACTATTAAAAAGTGCACTAGCCGTTTGAATTTCCAATCGAATGAGCCTTTTTTTAAGTTTCTACGATAAACACTTCAATAAAAACCTTATATTCTCACAGGGCATAACTTATAACCCTTGCCCTGAAAACTGTGGGGGGAGTGTCCTGCTCAAAGGTATAATTTCCTGAACTTTAAACTGCGTGGAAAAAAATGGCTATCTAAAAATTTTGATTGGGTAAGTTTGGGGAAATGGTGGGCGTGGAATCACTTTCGGCGTGGGCGTGGATTTAGTTGCCTTCCAATCACTTTCGGCTATTAAAAAGAAACTAGCCATTTCAATTTCCAATCGAATGAGCCCTTTTTGAAGTTTCTACGACGACGCGTTCAGTAAAAACCTTATATGCCCCCAGGGCATAACTTACAACCCTTGCCCTGAGGGCTGTGGGGGAGTTTCCTCATCAAAAACATAATTTTTATCTGAAAATACACAACACTGAACAAAATGGCTATCTAAAAATTTTGATTGGATGTGTTTGGGCAAAAGGTGGGCGTGAGAGGGGGGCTAATTGCCCTCAAATCACTTTCGACTATTAAAAAGGGCACTAGACCTTTGAATTTCCAACCGTATGAGCCCTTTTTCAAGTTTCTACGACAAAGATTTCAATAAAAACTTATATGCCCCCAGGGCATAACTTATAACCTTTGCTCTGAAGACTGTGAAAGGAGTGTCCTGCTCAAAGGTGTAATTTCCTGAACTTTAACTACGTGGAACAAAATGGCTATTTCAAAATTTTGATTGGATGTGTTTGGGGAAATGGTGGGCGTGGAAGGGGTGTTAGTTGCCATCCAATTACTTTCGACTATTAAAAAGAGCACAAGCCATTTCAATTTCTATTCGAATGAGCCCTTTTTTAAGTTTCTACGACAACACTTTCTATAAAAACTTTATATGCCCCCAGGGTATAACTTACAATCCTTGTCCTGAGGGCTGTGAGGGGGTTGTCATCCCGAAAGACCTAATTTCCAAAACTTTAAACTACGTTGAACAAAATGGCTATCTCAAAATTTTGATTGGATGTGTTTGGGGAAAAGGTGGGCGTGAGAGGGGGGTTAGTTACCATCTAATCACTTTCAACTATTAAAAAGGGCACTAGCCCTTTGAATTTCCAATCAAAAAAGCCTTTTTTGAAGTTTCTATGACAACGCCTTGTATAAAAACCTTATATGCCCCCAAGGCATAGCTTACAACCCTTGCCCCGAAGGTTGTGGGGGAGTGTTTCTCCTCAAAAACATATTTTCTATCTGTAAATCAACTACGCTGAACAAAATGGCTACCTCTATAATTTTGATTGGATGTGTTTGGGGGAATGATGGGCATGGGGGAGGGGGCATGTTGCCTTCTAATCACTTTCGACTATTAAAAAGGGCATTAGCCCTTTGAATTTCCAATCGAATGAGCCTTTTTGAAGTTTCTACGACAACACTTTCTTTAAAAACCTTATATGCTCCCAGGGTAAAACTGAAAACCCTTGCCTTGAGGGTTGTGGGGGGATGGGTTGTCATCCTTAAAGACCTAATTTCCAAAACTTTCAACTGCGTTGAATAAAATGGCTATCTAAAAATTTTGATTGGATGTGTTTGGGGAAAAGGTGGGCGTGAGAGGGGGGTTAGTTGCCCTCAAATCACTTTCGACTATTAAAAAGTGCACTAGCCGTTTGAATTTCCAATCGAATGAGCCTTTTTTTAAGTTTCTACGATAAACACTTCAATAAAAACCTTATATTCCCCCAGGGCATAATTTATAACCCTTGCCCTGAAAACTGTGGGGGGAGTGTCCTGCTCAAAGGTATAATTTCCTGAACTTTAAACTGCGAGGAACAAAATGGCTATCTAAAAATTTTGATTGGGTAAGTTTGGGGAAATGGTGGGCGTGGAATCACTTTCGGCGTGGGCGTGGATTTAGTTGCCTTCCAATCACTTTCGGCTATTAAAAAGAAACTAGCCATTTCAATTTCCAATCGAATGAGCCCTTTTTGAAGTTTCTACGACGACGCGTTCAGTAAAAACCTTATATGCCCCCAGGGCATAACTTACAACCCTTGCCCTGAGGGCTCTAGGGGAGTTTCCTCAACAAAACATAATTTTTATCTGAAAATACACAACACTGAACAAAATGGCTATCTAAAAATTTTGATTGGATGTGTTTGAGGAAAAGGTGGGCGAGAGAGGGGGGGCTAGTTGCCCTCAAATCACTTTCGACTATTAAAAAGGGCACTAGACCTTTGAATTTCCAATCGAATGAGCCCTTTTTCAAGTTTCTAAAACAAAGATTTCAATAAAAACTTATATGCCCCCAGGGCATAACTTATAACCCTTGCTCTGAAGACTGTGAGCGGAGTGTTCTGCTCAAAGGTATAATTTCCTGAGCTTTAACTACGCGGAACAAAATGGCTATTTCAAAATTTTGATTGGATGTGTTTGGGGAAATGGTGGGCGTGGAAGGGGTGTAAGTTGCCATCCAATTACTTTCGACTATTAAAAAGAGCACAAGCCATTTCAAATTCTAATCGAATGAGCCCTTTTTTAAGTTTCTACGACAACGCTTTCTATAAAAACTTTATATGCCCCCAGGACATAACTTACAATCCTTGTCCTGAGAGCTGTGAGGGGGTTGTCATCCTGAAAGACCTAATTTCCCGAACTTTAAACTACGTTGAACAAAATGGATATCTCAAAATTTTGATTGGATGTGTTTGGGGAAAAGGTGGGCGTTAGAGGGGGTTTAGTTACCGTCCAATCACTTTCAACTATTAAAAAGGGCACTAGCCCTGTGAATTTCCAATCAATGAGCCTTTTTTGAAGTTTCTATGACAATGCCTTATATAAAAACCTTATATGCCCCCAGAGTATAACTTAAAACCCTTGCGCCGAGGGTTGTGGGGGAGTGTCCTCCTCAAAAAGATATTTTTTATCTGGAAATCAACTACGCTGAACAAAATGGCTATCTCTATAATTTTGATTGGATGTGTTTGGGGGAATGATGGGCGTGGGGGAGGGGGGCTTGTTGCCCTCCAATCACTTTCGACTATTAAAAAGGGCACTAGCCCTTTGAATTTCCAATCGAATGAGCCTTTTTTGAAGTTTCTACGACAACGCCTTCTATAAAAACCTTATATGCCCCCAGAGTATAACTTAAAACCCTTGCGCCGAGGGTTGTGGGGGAGTGTCCTCCTCAAAAAGATATTTTTTATCTGGAAATCAACTACGTTGAACAAAATGGCTTTCTTAAAATTTTAATTGGATGTGTTTGGGGGAATGATGGGCATAGGAGGGGGGCTAGTTGCCCTCCAACCACTTTCGACTATTAAAAAGGGTACTAGCCATTCCAATTTGCAATCTAATGAGCCCTTTTTGAGCTTTCTACGACAACTCCTTCGATACGAAGTGTCCGGGTATGGAGAACCAAAAAAAAAAAACACATTGTGCCCACATCGTTCTTTACTTAGGCAGCGCTAGCGCGCTGCCTATGATTACCTATTCTACGACCCTGGTTGTTTTGTTTTTGATTGTTTTGGTTTAATTGCATGTTGTTTGATTGAGCTGTAGTGATTGTTTTTTGTTGTTGGTTTGCTTATGGGCGCAAAATATATTTCGCAAGATCTAGGGAGGTCAAATGTGTTGTTCGAAATCTATGGGTTATTTATCTTGTTTTTCTTTCTTTCTTTATTCGATGAAAATACCAAACAAAAAACATTTCTCGACGGGAATACTATCAGAAAGTTATTCTTGAAAAAATAGTGTGGGGGGGGACTTCCATAGGGTCGCATGAAGCCCCAGAATTTACTTCTTAAATTTACCTGTTTTTTTTTAGAAATAAAAATTACCCCTGCGTCCTCATAAGTGCTTGACCAATGTAAGAGCTGATCGTCATAGGACAGTGCTAGAGGCTTTCCAAGAATTCGAAGATATTCCTAAAAGAAAAATAAAATATACGTGAAGATGTATTTAAAGCCTAATCCATCAGACATTCATTTAAAGTTTGACACTATCACCATCATCAACAGTAATAATGTTGATGAAAACGAAAACAATGGTGTTTGGTTTTAACTCCTACTGGATTTATTTAAAAAAAAAAAAAAAAGGTTAAGCAATTTCCAAGCAAATTCAAAGAAAATGAAAGAAATTCTCAGAGTGGAACTTTTTTCCTAAAAGGTTACGCAGAAACAGCTTCCAATTGTCAACTCCTTTCCGATGGAAATAAAAATACATAACTGCAGCTCAACAAATATTCTTTAACTTGTATCCAGACTTCAAAATTTCTTTTCTATATAATTATTATCTAAGTTATTCAACAGTAAATGATTTTGTTAAGTTAATTAAAATGATTTGAACTACATGAATATACTTTACTGTGTTAGTATCTTTCCGTGAATGTCTGAAATTGGAGAATGTCCACATTCAGCGGTAAATGTCCGAAATACCTTTTTTTCTCGTTGGATTTAGTCAGCGTTGCCAGTCAATATTTTCAGTTCTATGCAAGGTTTGATAGTGACAGGTAAGGTTAAGTTAGGTTAAATTTTTAATCTATTTCTGAAATTTATAACCTAATTTAGTCTACCCCAATCTAACCTAACCTAACTTTTACCATCAAAGTGTGCATAAGCCTGAGAAAGTTGATTCGCAAAGCTAATTGAATCCAAGAAGAGGAAAGGGAATTTCGGACATGACCGGTGAAATGGAATCACCGGTGAATGTCGACATTCACTAGATTCCAGACATAAAGAAATTAGAAAACCAATTTTCAATGAAAAATACATCAAAATATAGTATGTAAATTATGGTGATAATGGGGATCGAATTTGAAAAAAAAATGGGTTAACAAATTGCACCCTAGAAAAGGGATAGCTCTTTATAAAGTTGCTTTTGAGAGTCAACACGTTGTACATTTTTGACTTTTTATGGACGAAAAGCATTGTTAAAATTTACTAAATAGCGTTGCTTGTTAATTTTCATGGTTCAATGTGGCAACACTGCGAAAATGTGATGCTGCCCTAAAACTGAGAATTTTGAAACAACCGGAAAAAATCTTAATAATTTAAGGTTTTTCAGGTATTAATAAATTTAAGATGAGTCAAAGAGGCAAATCCTGGTGTCCTTGGTGTTTTAAAGAATCAAGTCCTTGATGCCCTTGGTGCTTTTCGTGGCACTGTGGTACCATCTATGGTAATAGGCTATATGGTACCATCTAGTGTTGAGAACCATATTTTTTGATGGTGCGATGGTCCTTGATGTCCTTGTTGCTTTAAAGAACTACATTCCCATTGTCTAAAATTTAGACTCAGTCAAAAAAAATAAACTAAAAAGGGCTAGTACGCAAAATGTGGGCGAAAGTGGTCAAATCTTGCTGCACCAGGTTCTCAGGTTCATCCAGCCAGAAAGATCCAACGTCCTAGGAATTCGTAACCAGCAATTCGACATCCTTCTTCAGGTAACAAAAACATGCATAAATACGAGAGCAAATAGATATATTTTCTTAACATTGTGGTGAAATGCAGTTGCCACCACCATGCTCTTCTCAAGAAAAGTGGCCTTCTTGTGATCTTTACATATCGTTGCCCAATATCACTGGTTTCTGCTCTTTCCGAGGAAAAGAAATTGAAACAATATCCCAATTCAAATGTTCAAAATTTGCAATTTTTCAGTTCATTGGTGCAATTAAAGTTTTTCACATTGTGGCTTTAATGCACGTATAACATGGACTGCCTACTGGGTAAGGGGTGTTATTGTAATTTTTCACCCTGAAAATAGGCTGATTTGAAGGTTTGATCCCCCTAGTAGGATTAGTCCTCAAATCAAGAACAAAAATGTTGGGCAAATGCATCTGTAATTAGGTTATCTATGTAAATAGGCTTATATTACAAAATACAATTTGAATATAATACTATATTTTGACTCGTTTTAATTTTTGCTTCCAGTTATCTTCTAACCGGGTATTTCTTTTTTTGTAATGTTGCATGCATCGTATAAACTAAAAACGATAGCATCACTCCTGGGGGGGGGGGGGGGATTGATGCAATCTTTCTCTTGAAATCTACTCAGATATAAGACGTTGCTTATGTCAATCTTTCTTTTTAAGATTAAGGCTCTCAACGAAAATTTTCTCAAACTCGTGACTTATATAGACTGTTTTATTAATTCAGAAAATCCCAGGATGCCAATATACTACTACTACTACTAACAACTCACCGCAGCACCAAGCCTCCTGAGGCCAACACAGCTACGCACGCTCCTCCTCCACCCCAATCTATTCAAAGCCTCCCTTTTTACACCCGCCCACGAAGTTCCCATTTCCTTTAAATCTTTCTTTATGACGTCCTCCCACCCCAGACGGGGACGACCTGCTTTCCGCTTAGCCCTAGATGGTTGGCCGAAAAGAACAATCTTCGGCAATCTGTCATCCTTCATCCGCACAACGTGCCCTAGGCACCTCAACCTTTCTTTCATTATAGCCCTAGAGAGCGGTATTGAACCACATTTTTCGTATAGCCTATTGTTTGAAATACGGTCAGTCAGCCGGGTACCCAGAACAATCCTTAAGCAATTTCTCTGGAAAACATCTAGCAAATCTTCGTCCGCTTTTCAGAGCTTCCATGCTTCAGAGCCATATTTGACAACTGTCATCACTGTAGCTTCTAATATTCTAATCTTGGTTTGCAGAATTATCTTCCTATTCTTCCAGACTTTTTTTAACTGTGAAAAAACACCCTGAGCCTTGGCTATTCTATATTTAACATCTTCACTGCTCCCACCATCTTTACTAATAATACTACCAAGGTAAGTGAAGCTGCCCACCTGATCAATCTTTTCATTATCCAACATCACCTTTTCATCTTCACTTATTCCTAGCCTTAGTGACTTAGTCTTCCTAACATTAATTTTCAAACCAATTCTAGCACCCTGAACTGGCAAAACCTCTAAAACTTCATTCATTTTGCTCACACTTTCATCTAGGATGCTTAAATCATCAGCATCAGCATCTAGGATGCATATATATATATATATATATATATATATATATATATATATATATATATATATATATATATATAATATATATATATATATATATATATATATAATATATATATATATATATATATATATATATATATATATATATATATATAATATATATATATATATATATATATATATATATATATATATAATATATATATATATATATATATATATATATATATATATATATATATATATATATATATATATATATATATATATATATATTATATATATATATATATATATATTATATATATATATATATATATATATATATATATATATATATATATATATATATATATATAATATATATATATATATATATATTATATATATATATATATATATATATTATATATATATATATATATATATATATATATATATATATATATATATATATATATATATATATATATATATTATATATATATATATATATATATATATATATATATATATATATATATATATATATATATATATATATAATATATATTATATATATATATATATATATATAATATATATATATATATATATATATATATATATATATATATATATATCTATATATATATATATATATATATATATATATATATATATATATATATATATATATATATATATATATATATATATATATATATATATATATATATATATATATGTATATATATATATATATATATATATAAATGGCACCGTTTTCGCGATAAAAAGATGAATAAAAGCATAAATAGGCATTTATTGCTCGTTTAAAGAGACAAAATATATATACACGAATCTTCACACTCAAATAGAGTAGATTACAAAAATTATTTTTCATAGTGTCATTCATAATGATTGTAACTTAAAGCAGCGATGACTCTTGGACGACGGGTATAATCAGAGGCAACGCTATAGCGTTGCCTATAGTAAAGGCCATACGGCTCCAATGTTTTATTATTTATTATTATTTTTTTCCAGAGGCACTTCATATGGAAGGGGTCGTTGTATAAACTTCAAAAAGAGCTCATTCGATTGGAAATCGAGAGTTCTAGTGTCCTTTTTATGAAACAAAAGTGATCGGAGTGCAACAAGCCCCCCACGCCCTTTCCCCCCCAAATATATCCGATACAAATTTTTAGATAGCCATTTTGTTAAAAATTGTTCACAGATCATATAAAAAACCTCCGGGGTCGACACAAGCCCCCAGGGCCCGGGGGCGAGGGTTTTAAGTTATGTCCTGGGGTCAAATATGGTTCTTATAGAAGGGATGCTCGTAAAAACTTCAGAGAGGGCTCATTTGATTGGAAAATAAAAGTTCTAGTTCACATTTTTAGAGTCAAAAGAGATCGGAGGGCAACTAGCCCCTCCCCCTCACGCCCTTTTTCCCCCAATATCATCAGATAAATTCTAAGATAGCCATTTTGTTAAAAATAGTTCAAAGGTCAGATAACAAAACTCTGATATCGAAACAACCCCCCAGGGCCCCAGTGGAGGCGTTGTGATTTATGCCCTGGGGGCATGCAAGGTTCTTTTGTAAGGGATGCCAGTATAAACTTCAAAGAGGTCTCGTTTGATTGGAAATTGAAAGTTCTAGTTCAGTTTTTATAAGTAAAGGTGATCGGAGGGCATCTAGCACCCCCACTCTTTTTCCCCAAATGTATCAGATAAAAATTTTGAGATAGAAATTTTATTAAAAATAGTTCAAAGTTCAGATAACAAAAACTCTGGTGTCGACACAGCCCTTCTCCCCAGGGTCTGGAGGCAGGCATTTTAAGTTATGCCCAGGGAGAATATATGGTTCTTGTGGAAGGGATTCTCGTATAAACTTTAGAGAGGGCTCACTTGATTTGAAATTGAAAGTTGTATTTCTTTTTAAGAGTAAAACGGATCGGAGGGCAGCTACCTCCCCCCACCCTTTCCCCCCAAAATACATACCACAAAATTTTGAAATAGCCATTCTGTTAAAATAGTTCAAGGCTCAGATAACAAAATTTCCCATGTCGACACAACCCACCGGGGCCCGGGGGTAGGCGTTGTAAGCTATGCCCTTGGGGTATATATGATTCTTATGGAAGGGATGCTCGTATATACTTCAGAGAGGGCTAATTTGTTTGCAAAGTGAAAGTTCTTGCTCATTTTTTGAGAGTCAAAAGAGATCGGAGGGTAACTAGGCCCCCCCCACCCTTACCCACAAACAGATCAGATAAAAATTTTGAGACAGCTATTTTGTTAAAAATAGTTAAAAGGTCAGATAACAAAATTTCCCATGTCGACACAACCCACCGGGGCCCGGGGGTAGGCGTTGTAAGCTATGCCCTTGGGGTATATATGATTCTTATGGAAGGGATGCTCGTATATACTTCAGAGAGGGCTAATTTGTTTGCAAAGTGAAAGTTCTTGCTCATTTTTTGAGAGTCAAAAGAGATCGGAGGGTAACTAGTCCCCCCCCCACCCTTACCCACAAATAAATCAGATAAAAATTTTGAGACAGCTATTTTGTTAAAAATAGTTAAAAGGTCAGATAACAAAACTTTGGTGTCGACACAATCCCCCAGGGTCCGGAGGCAGTCGTTGTAAGTTATGCTCTGGGGGCATGCATGGCTCTTATGGAAGGAATGCTCGTATAAACTTCAGAGAGGGCTTATTTGATTGGAAATTGAAAGTACTAGTTCACTTTTTAAGAGCCGAAAGCGATCGGGAGGGGGGGCAGCTAGCCTTCCCTCACGCGCTTTTCCCCCCAAATGTATCAGATAAAAATTTTGAGATAGCCATTTTGTTAAAAATAGTTGAAGGGTCAGATAACTAAATTTGTTTGTCGACAAAACTCCCCAAGGGCCCGGGGGCGGTTGTTGTTTGTTATGCCCTGGGGGTAAATATGGTTCTTATGGAGGGGATGCTCGAATAAACTTCAGAGAGGGCTCATTTGTTTGGAAAGTGTAAGCTCTAGTTCACTTTTTAAGAGTCAAAAGAGATCGGAGGGCAACTAGCCCCCCCCTCACCCTTTTTTCCCCAAAGGCATCAAATAAAAATTTCAAGATAGCTATTTTGATAGAAATAGCTAAAACGTCAGATAACAAAAACTGAGATGTCGCCACAACCCCCAGGGTCTGGGGACAGTCGTTGTAAGTTATGCTCTAGGGGCATATATGGCTCTTATGGATGGGATACTCGTATAAACTTTAGAAAGGGCTCATTTGAATGGAAATTGAAAGCTATAGTTCACTTTTTAAGATTCAAGAGAGATCCAAGGACACTCATTCCCCCCTCACACCCTTTTTGACTTAGCTATTCAAAATCTTGAGTTAGCTATTTTGTTTAAAATCGTCCAAATGGTTCCAGGTTTGAATTACCCCTCCCCCCCCAGCCCTGGGGGAAAGGGCTGTAAGTTACACTAGCAGCCTATCACTAACATATAAAGCTTCTATGGAAAGCTTGGTCGTATAAACTGTGGAGGAGGTTCATTCACCGAAAATCGAAATTTATTATGCCCCTTTTAAGAATCAAAAGTTATCAAAAAGTAACCAGCCCCTTCCCCCTCCTTAACTGTAAAAACCTAAAACCTACTGTGTCATTAGTGCTTCATTGAAAACTGATTATATTACAATTATTTTCTTTTCTAGTTCTTACAGCATTGAAAACGAAAATAAAATTACAGTGAAATAAAATCTTGAAACGATGGATCTTTCAACAATTAATATCATTGTATATCAAAGATTCAATTTGATTTTGTTTATAATTTCCAAGACTACCCAAGATACATAGAGTTTTCAGTAAAGAGCCAATGACGCAATTTTTTGTTTATTTAATTTCTGTTTGTTTTGGGTTTAATTTATTCTTTAATAGTAATTTCTAGTTGTTTTAAGTTTCAATTTTAACAGGTATTTTTATCTTCTGATCTTAAGTTTAAAATGGCCTTTATTTTTCGTTGAAAAACTTCTTTTTTGGAAAGCTTGTTTCCAATTAATAGAGAGGAAAATCAATGCTACCTTTGAGCATACAAAATCTACTGACTGACTATACTTGAACATTTGTAAAAAATTTCCCATCAAGTACCCTGTATAACGTCTTGTGTTTGTTTTTAGGTTAGTGGTTGGCTGAAAGTTATCGATAATACCCATTATCTAAGGCAATGCTCTAGTGTTGAGTATAGTAAAGGGCCAAAAGGCTTCAATGTATTATTTTTTTCTAGACAAACCTCATAAGAGTGTCGTGGTCATACTAACTTCAAAGGGGGCTCATTTGATTGTAAATGGGAAGTTCTAGTGCACTTTTATGGGTCAAAATGGACCAAAATAGCAACCAGCTCCCCTTCTTCATTTTTTCCCCAAAAAGACATCCGATAAAAAAAGTTGAGATGTTTGTTTTGCACAAAATAGTTCAAAGCTCAAATATTCACAGCTCCTGAGTTGAAATGACCCACCAAATTCCCTAGGGCAAGGGCTGTAAGTCATACAAGTTATTCTTTTGTTCATTTATAAGGTGTTTTATTCGGGAAATGGAGCACGTTTGATCCTGGGTTTTGGAAAAAGCTAATATTTTTATGATGAAACATTAAGGTAATGTTTAGAGGTTGTCAAACAGAATCAAAAACACTATTTGCAAGCGGTTTGTCGAAAGATACGTCAGCAATTTCTATGGAAGTACTGAGTAGTAGATGATATAGAGTATATTAAGTTAAACACAAATGACCGAATAGGCTTTAGAGTACCAACTGCAAAGGGGAACAGGGCAGTAGACAGACGTCTGTTGGTAGCATTTTTTTTTAGTGTGATTTCAATATCAGATTTAGTTGTTGTTGATACGAAATTTTTTGATTCATCTGTATCATCTACTATCTATAATTTTTATGTCTTGATATGATTATTCATACTAATTTCAGTTTATTTTAGGTTCCTTTCATGCACTGGCAGTGATAAGCAAAAACATGCATTTTTTTTCCTTCAAGATGTTTTTCAAGACGTTTTCAATATTATTTTTTTTCTTTAAGACATTTTCAGAATATTTTCAAGACATTTTTCAAGACGTTTTTCTTCAAGATTTTTTTTTCAAACCGTATTTCAAGACGTTTTTACTAGACGTTTTTCTAGATGTTTTTCTTCAAGGCATTTTTCAAGACAATTTTCAAAACGTTTTTTTTCAAGGTGTTTTTCAAGGTTTTTGTTTCTTCAAGATATTTTTTTCTTCAACAAATTTGTCAAAACGTTTTTCGAGACGTTTTTCCATGATTTGTTTCTTCAAGGTGTTTTTCAATATGTATTTTTGTGTATTCTGTATATATTAATATATATTGTATATATTAATTTAAAATTATATATGCTATCTTTATAAGTGAGCAATGATTGTGTATGCATTTATTTATTTTTTCTCGAAACTGGCTCCATATTGTTTCGGGAAAATTGGCATCCTAAGATATTCTGGCCTTATAAAAACGATCTAGATTGGTCAGAAGTTAGAAAAAATTCGTTAAGAGTCTTAATTTTAGAAAAAAAATTATTTGAGTGACCTCATTTTACATACACCAGTATTGCAATGACATTGCCATATTTGTCACACTTATGTGGAAAAATTGAAGATTTTCATGTATGGAGAAGTTTATATTAAATTGCTTAAAGAGCGAAGAACCGGTAATTGCAAAAATATTTGCATATATTTTGACAAGAGATTACAACAATTCAAAAACCTTAAAAAAGAAAACAAAAAGTTTGAAGATTAGTAGAAGTCGTAGTTAGAGATTGGGCTTGCGGTAATAATAAAAAATCTTTGAAAAGGCATAGTATGAAAATACATTAAATTGCGTAAAGAGCAAAAAACCGGTAGTAGACAAAATATTTGTATATATTTTAACAAGGGATTATAACAATTCAAAAACCTTAAAAGAGAAGAACAGAAGTTTGAAGCTTAGTAGATATCGTTGTTAGAAATCGGACTTCCTTTAATAATCAAATATCCTTGAAAAGACTGCAGTATGAAAATACAATAAACTCACTGCAGTTAGAAGACAAGCGACAATGAGAATCAATTATTAGAAGCAGGCCACGTGCTGAGTGCCGGGGCCCGGCGGCTGATAATTGCAAAAATATTTAAAATTTTTAAACAAGGGATTACAACAATTCAAAAACCTTAAAAAGAAAACAAAAAGTTCGAAGCTTAGAAGATATCGTTTAGAAATCGGACTTGCTTTAATAATCAAATATCTCTGAAAAGACCGCAGTATGAAATGACAGCATATTGTCTCAAATTATCTGCGGTTAGAAGACAAGTGACAATGAGAATCCACATACAGCTTTACCTGGCGGCGAAGCCACCGGGCTCCCAGCCCTATTAATATATATTGAATAAAATATATTAATATATATTGTATACTGTTTATTTTAGGTTCCTATTCATACTTTGACAATGATGAAAAAACATACATTTTTGTTTTATATAGAGGCCACAACGTTCTTATTTAAAACAACCTAGATCAAGGAAAATATATATTAGGAATAAAAACAAAAACTTTCGGTTTTTTCCTAACAGGAACAAGCGAAGGACAAACTATGTCGTGGTTGTTGCTACCAAAAACAAACTTTAAAGCCCAATTGATACAGCCTCGCATACTAACTTTTCCTCGTATATTAACTTTTCCTCGGTATCTATCATCACCAACTTGAGTTGCCACCCTTTTATATTGGTACTGACTTCATTGTAACTAACGTCACCATTTCGTTTTGCTATAACGTCATTTATGGTTTTAATCATTGATTTTGACCTCATTCATCATCTTGTATGCGAAGATGCAGTTTTGTCAAAGTTTTTTTTTTTTTTAATTGTATAATGTTAAAATACAAAATAGCAAAAATATCTTGTTTTCAAAATTTGGTTACCCTTATTGTTGAGGCCTGTTACTGTTACTGTTGGTAAATTTATTCATGACAAGCTAACTTTACTTTTGATTTTAATTTGAAAGTGATAAAAACTGTTGTAAGAGAACAGAAATGACACATTTTGGTGATATTGTTTTAGATGAAATTGCTTTAGAAGGGCTAGATGGCATCACCCTTTCAGCCTTATGGACCCGCCTTGAAGCTAGATTGAAGAGGGAAGATATCTGCTACGGAAGAGTCCCAGTTTCAAAAGAAACGTACGAATACATCTGGGAAATATGTAGGGATGTGCCATCCATATTTGCATATGTCCTCCCTGCTCCAAGACCTCAGTTAGTTATTTTTGATAGATTTGCGTGCGTTGATAAAGAAACAGGAGTGCTTTTTGAACCTTCTGAACCAGTAGAGGATATTTATCCAGTAGAGTCAATTGAGGATAAGCTGACTGGCAACCGTGGATCTTGTGCAGAGTATCATACACGTACAGAAGTGACTCAAGAAATGAGGAGCATGTCGTTTGAACAAGTCTCTCAAAAATGGGGGGATGCTTTAGTCCTGGTTGCCGATCAATTGAAGAGAAATCGTGCTTTATTGGGCCCAAATTGGAACCCAACTTTTATTCTAGATATAACAACATATTTAATATTGGAAAGAATTGGGCGAGCGCGATACCTTGGAGAGCTAAGCGTCGGAAAATTAGGACTTGGAGCATTAAATATACCAATGAAGTCTAGTTACAACTGTCGAAAGATATTGTTGAGGCATAACCTCGTTACTAAACAGGGATTTTTCTTCCGGAATGCTCAAGGGATTTCGGTCTCGTGTTTATTATTACATTTAACGAGGTTCGTTACTGAATATGTTCCTAACCTAATGTTCGGCTACATACATCTT
This sequence comes from Artemia sinica, assembly GCA_027921565.1. Classification (NCBI taxonomy): domain Eukaryota; kingdom Metazoa; phylum Arthropoda; class Branchiopoda; order Anostraca; family Artemiidae; genus Artemia; species Artemia sinica. The sequence goes on along the minus strand of CM051269.1, from coordinate 19,382,915 downwards.
GTGAAGCATCTTAAAACTATCCCAAATCATACTATTCTTACAAATGAGGCGAGAAATCAGGTTTCAATGCCTCTAAAAAAGATTTTAAGGTTTCCAGGATTAAAGAAGCACGTACTATCAATCAAGAGGGTGCCTTATCGTTCGGTATACCCTGCTGCTTCTGAAGAGCAATATAGTTATAAAGGAAAGGTTAGTGAGAAAACAATTAGTGTTTTGCAGTTGGTGGAACCTGGTGTCAGAGAACAAGATTTGCTGAAAACTGATAAATATGAGGAAATGGAAGGTGATGATAATGGCGTTGAAGGAATTTTTGATATGTCTAGGATTGTTAAGAGCTATAAGATGGGCTTAGGGCGACTTGCCTATGAAACAATTTGCGAAGCAGGCCCTCAGGGATTGTCGCAGACAGGACTTAAGAATAAGTTGGGTCTTTCTACCCAAGATTCAAGAACTATTTTACGATACTTGACCAGGCATAAGGTTGTCAACCTTGTTACCTTACAAGTAAAGCGACAAAAAATTGTTATGTACATTGTCCCTAAGGAGACAGAGAATCAAATTACAACTGACCTAGAACCTTCAATCCCTGGGACTTCAACCTATCAGAGACCAAAGCTACAACAAAAAAAGTCTAAGCCAATCACCAAATTTTTACCAGAATTGGATATATCTTTAATACAAAAAGCAATCAATACTCATTTTGAAGATGAACCAGAAGAATTAGAAACTAGTGATCTGACTGTTGACTTGGAAGCTGAGGGATATAAAGCAGAAAATCTCAGTACGGTGGAGTCACCACGTGGAAAGGAAATTGTTGTGGCTGAATCAATGGCAAATGGCATTTTAGTTACAGAAGCGATAAACTCTGTATATCTATGCTGTAAAGAGAGAGTGACAAAGACTTTGGATGCTGAAAGCGAAGGTCGGAGGCTTATTACTAATTCAAAAATTGAACGTTTGGGCTATTTACTGGAAATAATAAATACGCAAGTTGTCATCTCTGGGCTTGAGTATCTTCGGAAAGAGATTATCAAACACGAGAAACAAAATGGTAAGCTTGCTTACGGAACTATTTGCAGAAAAACTCTTAGGAGCTTATTAGCTGAACTTGAACTTAAAGGTGAAATCTCAATTTATTTCTTCCAAATATCTGGATCAGACAAACAAAATTTTGCCGAATTTATTTGCAAGAAAGGAGTGACAAAGGAGCATGCTGAAATTAGAAGGTTTTTGGCGCAAACCTCACTTAAACTTTCTTTGATGAAAAAGTCAGGTGTTAAAAGGTCAACTATCACAGAGTTAGAAGAAGGAGTGTCACACTTGAGTAAGCGAAGAAAACTCAATGAAGAGGAGACAATTACTAAACCAAGTTTGCGCTCCACTAAAGCTGGTACTCAGCGTGGAGGTAGGCGGATCAATTCTAAACCTATCAAAATAAAGGGAGAAAGCCAAACAATAACAGTGTCTGAGCCAACTGAAAGAAAGAGAATGCCTGTATATAATGAAAAGGACCAAATATCCCTGGAAAATATGACTGGTTTACGAGTTAAGTGGTCGGAGAAAGAGGACGAAGCTTTGATGCTTGCACAAGCAGTTTCTAGTTATATTTATCCCAATAATACGAAAAGACGAGTTCCAGGGTTTGCTATTCGTGACGTTCTTCATTATGTATTACCCAAAATTGCCAAAAACAAAACATCAAGTGCCTGTACAACGAGGATACAATTTCTTATTAAGAAGCAACCTTTGCTATTTTCTGAGGCAAACCTGCTTAGACATGAATTATCATGTGACCCAGAAATTAACGAGAAATACCCGCCTATTGCAGAGTTTCCGACGAAAGTCATTTGTAGAGAAAATAAAAACCAAGAGCTATGTAGCCGTTTCATAGATCTATTTATTTATCTCTACTCGAGACTAGAGAATCGCCCGATATCCATGCTTACAATGTCCCTGGGTAGGTCCGTTTCTCTGCCAAACACACTTCAGAAAGCCTTTAATCGCTATGAAATATTCACTCCGCTCACTCTTCCGTTATGCACTCACCAACATCAGGTATTTCGAAATGAGCATGATGTGACACAATTTTTGCTTCAGACTGTGATTTTTAGTACTTACATGAATGCTGACAAGATGTCCCGAACTCTTCAACTTAGTGACATCTGTCGACAATATGCAGATGTCGTGATGCAAGAGGCTTTCAATAATCTTAAAGCTTCTGGTGTTCTCTCAACAGCGAAAAAAAAGAAAAGGTCAGATAAGACTATTGTATTTCGTGCTAATATGGACTATCAAATATCAATAAAATTAATCCATCAGCTGAGAGGGAAGTATCGAAGTGATTTTTTCGCAACCATGGATGCTGACGCCTTTACGTCTAGAAATATAAAGAATGTATATGAAAATTCTTCTCAGCTGTCTCTTGACGAATATAAGGATGTTAGTCAGAAGGAATCTGGAATCTGCAGTATCTACACATTTGCAGAGACTTTATTCAATTTTAAGTCTATAGTTGAGGTCCCTGATGAGATGATTGTATTAAATCCAGATCAACTTCCCAAAATTGATAAAGTTGACGGAATTTTTAAACAGCTTGAAGTAATTTTAGGCAAAATAGGAATGAGCAAAGAAAAAGCCAGGTCTGCTCTAGAAGCTGAGAAGCTCAATTATCAAAAGAACCCCATGAACCAGGAAACAACGCCATTTGGCAAAGTTACTGAAAAAGAAAACCTACGGGAAGAATGCGTGCCTATACTGCTTACAGATAGTGTTTCGATAGTCAACCAGACTCGTAAAGATGTTAATGCAGTCAATTGTCTAATAAATCCCATCGCCAAACATCTGAGTTTGTCAACAGACAGTGACCTCTTTGTCTTAAGAACATGTCCACTTAAAGTAAATATGATGCCCCATGGGGAAAAGGATCTACCCCCTTTTTCACTTTTTATTGATGATGGAGAGTTGAAAAGCAGCAAAAAGTGCCAAATGACTGCTACGGTTACGAAGAAGTTGAAGATTGAAGAAATAATAATTTCAAAATCTCGAGTAAAATTGATAAAAGGATGTATGATTAAAAGGATTTTCTTAGAAGAATTTACAGAAGCAGAATTATATACTGCCATAGAAGTTGTTGCCTATATCACCTCGAAAGAAGCTGTTGGTGTGATTAAATCGGAAGTTTCACATGAGTTTTGTTTCATCCCAAAACCTGTGTTGGCAAGGGTTATATTGAAACTACTTCGCCAAAAACTAATTTACAAAGTTGGAAGTACATGTGTTCGCTACATTAGCCACAAATTTGCTAAGAAATGGGCTTTTCTCGCTTATCATCTGAAGAGTCAGGATAGAGAAAAGCTTTGTTCCTTGACTCCAGAGAAAGGTGACCAAATGTCTGATATTAACGAGCCTCCATGTAAAAGGAGGAGGTTATCGAATGAGGCCGTGGGGCCAGAAGAGAAACATGGACCTACGCCATCATATGATGAATTTTTCATAATTCTTCGTCCATGGATTCACGTTGATGGATCACTAAATTGGTCAGGATTGTCATTTATGCTTCTTTCAATTTTGAGTCACATTATTGATAGACCTGGAATGACTATGACTGAAATTGCTGAGAATTTTCTACCATCTTTGGCAAACGTCATTACATATGATTTGATTGAGATACTTGAAGTGATGCATTGCGTCATACGATACGTTGCCATAAAAAATCCTGTCTCGCTGTTTTCCAAAAAAAGTTCGATCCATGAAATCCGTCCTGTACATGAATTAGACCTAGAGAATGAAGTACAAGTTGAAGCAACGCCAGAATCAGCTGTTACACTTGCTTTACTTATGCACGGATCCTTTAGTTCTCACACAAGTTATAAATGTCCGTGCCACTAAAATCCATTGTTAGGTTGGATTGGAGTGAAGAAGATATAACTTGGATCATATGTCTGGATCCTGTGCTCATTTTCTCTTCCTTGATTTTGGCTCAAAAAAGTATAATAAGAAAGTAGAATGGGCTAAAAAATTCTGGTTTTGGTAACAAATGAGCAATTTTCCAATTTATTTCCTTTTTCTGTGTTAGACATCCTAGTTTAGACGTGGTCGTTCATACATACCGCGTCTAAAACTATTACAAATTGAATCTTGAAATTAATCTAAATCTTATAATAGCTTTAGTCAAATTTGGGTCGTAGGATGCTCAGGCATAATATAAATTTAGGAAATAAATATTTAACAGTAATGTAAATTTAGTGATTACTTATATAAACATAAATTTAGTAAATATATTAGCCCCCTATGGAGCACAACTAATACTCTTTTTTTTATCCTTGCTGATGCTAAAATTGTCTAGCATTTTCGAAATTATGATGAATTTTTTTTAGTGTTGGCTTGTTCCTCTAATTTTATTTTTAATATTAAAATCTTTTCGCTACTAGTGGTTAGTAATGGTTTGAGGCCTCATCAACAGGGGTGGCAAGGTATACAAAAATTTATTTTTTATTAATTAAGCACCTTAATAGGAGCACAAAAATATAAACTAATAGGAATTAAATGTTAAATGTCAGAAAACCTGGGGGGGGGGGGCAACTACCCCCCTACCCAGGCCTAGAGCCGTCACTGCCAGTGGTAGTAATAGCTTTTGGATGGGCCTGAATTTTGGTGCTTGTCAAGATTATTGTGAACGGTCTTAAATAATTGTACTAGTACCTGAGTCTTGCTTCTAATAGCTCCAATAGTCATGATAGCCGAAAAATGTCCTTTACCCAAACAAGCAATCTGTCGCAGGTTAACAGTTGGGATTGGATGTGGGCCAACAGCAATGGTAAAAACTCTAATGTCGGAAGTCTGGGGATCTTTACTGTATTTCTTCATTATTTCTGTTGGATGTTGTGTTCCACCATCACTAAGAAGAAACATTGCCCTGTTACAGCTTGCTCCGTCATAGTGGCTACTCTTCCTTTGGTACTAGAAAAATATATGTATTAGAAATTACCCTTCTACATCCCAGTCCATCACAATGGGTACTCTTTCTATGGAGATAAAGGCAACTAGCCCACTCTTTTATCCCATTTTCCTATTATGTCCTCCATAACCTCCGAAGTTATTTGATCAAGATTGTCAGATAGTTATTTGATTCAAAGTAGTCGAAAGGTCAAACAAAATATCTCCAGAAATGACATGACCCCAATACACCCTGGGACAAGGGCCTTAATAAATGCATATTGGCGTTTCTTTAAAAATTTGAATCAAATAATACAGGGCTTCAGATGCAGGAAGGATACATTGGCTGTCTTTTTAGACATGAAGTCTGCAATTAACCGAGTTGATGTGACCAAGCTGTTAAAGAAAGCAGAGGAGATTGGTATTCCTATAGATTATATAAATTGGATTTCTAGCTTTTTGAGGAATTGTGAGGTTCCTCATTCTGCTGGTAGATATAGTATAGTTTTTCAGATTAAAAATGACATGGGACTACCTCAGGGAGGTGTGTTAAGCCCCATATTGTTTATTATATATTGTAGTGACTTGGACCTCTCAACTGTCCTTGGTTGTAAAGCATATATATATGCACATGGGTGTACGGAAGGGGGGGGGGGGGCAGAGGGGGGCAGCTGCCCAAAACATCAATATTACGCTAAATGTGGCTGAAAAAGCAGATGGTTGAAAAAGCAATTGAAAAAAGGTAGATAGCTAAAAAAGCAGTTGATAAAAGGTAGATGGTTCAAAAAGCTAGAAATAAACAGCCGGAATGACGGAATAAAAGTCAAACAAGAAGTAATTACCCATAATGCAAATGCGGATTACTCTTGCCCCAGATGTAACCTAGGTATTGAGGATGTGGCCCATATTCTCACCGAGTGCCAGCAACTTTCTCTATTAAGGGAAAAGTATTTTGAGGGTGGTAACTTGGAGTTCCCGGGGATCCTGAAAACGACTGTAAAAAGGTCAATCAGGCAGTTATGTAAATATGTAAATGAAGCGTTGACATCAATGAGTGAAACTTGATATTTATGTTATTTTTCTTGTGGAGTGTAATTAAGAATACTGTTCTGTATGGCCTGTTTTTTGGCTTATAATAAAAATTATTATTATTATTATTATTATTATTAATGTCTTGGAAAAAATTAGCTCTAATCCAAGAAGATTGATTAATGCTGGAGCTTATTGATGGTTTATGATTTTTGGTGATTACTTATTAATAAAGATTTCATAGGTACGATAGAACTTGCTGGTAATGTAAGGTTTTGTAAACTGCCAATATAACTTCAGCCCCCCTCTCTTCATCACAGAATCTGGTGCTCCCTCCCCCCCCCCCCTAGAGAAGAAGCTATACACGCCCATTAATATGCAGATGATATTGCACTAGTAACAACTGGAAAAATACCCCATCATCTACTGTCAGTGATACAAAAAAGCATTGAATACTGTTCAATAATGCGCAGTGAGAATAATAGGATCCTGAGATAATATCACCTGAGATAACAGTTGGTATGGAATTCTCAAAAAGTAATAATACTGCAATACCACAGTTGAAGGTTTTGAATCAGGTTAATACGGTGGATGATTCTTTTTGTTACATAGGCCTAATTTTAGATAGTAAATGACTTGGTTGAGACATATAGAGTATTTGTTAGGTAATATAAGGAGTAGGTTAAACCTTTTAAGATGTAATGCGCCTATGAAAGAGGGGTGCTTCTTATAAGTGCCTTAGTAAAATTATAAAGGCTGTTATTGTTGGTAAGTATGATTGTGGTATCTTTATATATGGTGATACACTAGTCAGAATGATTTAAAAAAGTTGGATATAGTTTATCTTAGTGTCCTTAAGCGATGCTTATGTTGGCTACATAGCACCCCCATTCCTGCAATGACGGTTTAATTGGGGGGTGAGCACCCTTAAGTTACGACGTGGTAAGCTACTTGTGAAGTATTTCACTAAGAAGGCTGGTCTAGATGAGGATCTAACTAACATAGAACTAAAAACTAATTACAATAGAGATATTAGATTTAAGAATAGGAATATTCCTGCTTTTTATCGATGTATTAATTTACTTTCTAGTGAGTGCCCAAATATAAGATCAATTAATCAGATTGTCTTTGAGGATAGTCAAACAGTTCGTGGTAACGAACTGTAAGTAAGGAGTGACCAGGCTCAATGGTAACCAAAACTCTAAAAAACGGAATTTTGATATCAATGAATCCATCAAAAGAATCAGATTTTAATGCTGATTTTAAATATATAAGTTTCATTAAGTTTATTCGTACCTATCAAAGGTTAAGCGCCTGAGAAAATTTGGCTGATTTTAGAAAAAAAGGGGAAAGCCCTAAAAGCTATAGAACCTTAATGAAAATCACACCATCATATTCAGTGTATCAGAGAACCCTACTTTAGAGTTTTCAAGCACCTATCTACAAAAATGTGGAATTTGGCATTTTTTGCCAGGAGAAAGATCACGGATGCGTGTTTATTATTTTTTTTTTCCCCAGGGGTGATCGTATTGACCTAATGGTCCAAGAATATCGTGGGAGGGCTCATTGGAACGGAAATTAAAAGTTCTAGAGCCTTTTTCTAAGTAACCAAAAAATAGAGGGCAACTAGGCCCCCTCCCACGCTCATTTTTTCCCAAAGTCACCCGATCAAAATTTTGAGATAGCCATTTTGTTCAGCATGGTCAAAAATATAATAACAATGTCTTTTAGGATCACTTAATCTCCCGAACTCCCCGGGGAGAGGGCTGAAAGTTGTGAACTTTACCCAATGTTAACATATAGTATTGGTTATTGGGAAGTATACAGACGTTTTCAGGGGGGATTTTTTCTGGTAGGTGGGGGGAGGGGTGGGTCGGGGGTTATATGGGAGGGTCTTTCCACGAAGGAAGTTTTCAAGGGGCAAGGGACATTGCTATGAAGGGGGCGCCGGATTTCCCAGCATTATTAAAGAAAAAGATCAGAAATTAAGTAAAAAAACAACAAGTTTTCCAACTGATTTCAACTGATTGTGATTAAGGGGTCATTTTTAAAGAATTGGAAAAAAAAATTCGAACTTTAGCTTAAAGAGCAAGGTATTGAATAGGGGGCGAACCCCCTAATATACGTATTAAAAATCTATGAATATAGAAGTTTGTTACGTAAGTTAATTCGTAAGTTACGTATATTTATTACTAATAAAAACGTTCGTAAATAAAATTAAACAAGTTTCGAGAAAGCCATTTAACCAAATAAAAGTAAAATTAATATGCTAATTTTATTTTAATTATTCATGTACGGTGAGCCAAAATCAAAACCTGCATTAATTCAAAAACTTTCAAAAATTAAAAAAAAAAAACAAGTTTTTTTAACCGAAAGCAAGGAACGACGGTAAAACTTAACAACTCTAACAACTCTATTTTTTAAAACAATAAAAATACTTAAGCGTAAAGAGCGAGGTGATGAGGAGGGGACAGCACCCTTCATAAACGGAAGGATTTCTGTTCGTTTTAAGTTTTAACGTCGTTCCTTACTTTCAGTTAGAAAAAAAGGCTGTTTTTTTTTATTAAATATATTAAATAAACCATGTGCAATAAAGGATAATGTGTATTTCCCTATGCCTGACAGTGGTAAGGATGATAATAAGACTGTAAAACGTGACTGGTTTAGACAGACTGACCATTTAAGAGACCATATACAAATCTTTACTGATGGTTCTAAGTCAGATAAGGGTGCCGGCTGTGCAGTAGTTATTCCCAGTATGTCAATTTCATGTAGATTCTAGTTACCAAGTAGCCTATCTATTTTTTCAACTGAGATGATAGCATTATATAAGGCATTAGATTTTATAAAGTCATATGGACATGCGCAGAGTTGGATGATTTGTTCTGAATCTGCACCAGCCCTTAAGTAGCCTAGCTGACGAATGAACATGACCCTAGTCGTGAGATAGTTTAAAGCGTTCATCAAATTTTTAGGTCATTAGAGTGTACGGGGAATGATGTACTTCTGGTATGGGTCCCAGCACATGTTGGATTTGCTGAAAATGAATCTACTGATAATATGGCTAAGTAGGGTATTCTAAATGGCCAGAGTATAATTGTAAAGCCCACAAAATGTGAATATATAACATGTATTTATAATGTAGCATCTGATAGGGAGAGTAATAAGTACATTAGAAATTGTACAAACCCGATTTTAGAGCTTTGTGATTATAGGCCACCACCTGATGGAGTGGTATGTGATGTTAGATCTGTTGCTGCTACCATTTTCAGATTGAGGACAGGTTATGGCAAAACCAGCTCAGTTTTTGCATAAATGTCGCAGAGCTAGCTCTCCTTACTGTGATATTTGTAATGAGTATGATGATGTTAGACATATCCTAATGAAGTGTAGGAAATATGAGGTAAACAGAAATGTATTTAGAAGTTTAATTTTGAAGTATTTCAGTGCATTTACAATGAGAGCAATCCTAGGTCATGCTAAGTCCCCTAAGTGGGCCCATAAAAAGCCTATATCCTTAGAGACTAAGCATATACAAAATTGTAATCTGCATAATCTTCTATAATTTTGTGCCTTTATTGTATTTATGCATGATTTATCTGATTTTTTTCTATATATTTTAAGCTGTTTTTTAAATTTTATTTTATATAATTATTTTTAGGCATTTTATCTGACCATAGCAGGATTTGATATGCACAAAAGTGTCAGTGCTTTAAATAAGAAAACTCTGTACAACGTCTTACTAAAACCCCATGATATTTTAAGTGTTGACATGGCCTGAGCCAAATATACATTTGTGTGATATTCAAAGTGACGTGGCTCCGCTTAGAGCCCAAGATTTAGCAGAGGATTGCACATATATGAGCGGTTGATTCGCTCAAACGTCAACTAAACAACAACAACAACATGTGTTTTATAATAGAAATGTGGGGCTTTTGCAATCTTGTACCGGGAGTAAAACACGATGTATTTGAAATACCAAAATAAAGTTCCTTCTTTCTAGAGATAATTCTGACTCCTATAATTAAGCTAAATCTAGTTTCAAAAATGAAAAAGTCCTTAATCAGCAAAGAAAAGAAACTGCAGTCTTTGGATTTCGCTAAGACAGTGAGCAATAAGAAAGGTGCTACGCACAATATTTCTAAGGAAGTTTAAACGATAAGAACCGTGTGAACGCCTAAATCATCAAAAATATTTAAGACGTATTATTGGACGAGGGTTCGCGTCCTTGGGCCACGTAAGCCAATGGCAGGCAGTCCCTACAGCGCAGGACGAAAGAACTGCGTTTGGGAGTGGGGTAAATGTGTTTTTTAATTTTAATCTTAAGTCAGACCTGATACGATTAGTACCGCAAATAATCTCGGTCACCATAATTGTCATTGAAGTAACCCGTTGCTGTACAACTAAGCATGTAAGTTCAATAAATCTATTGTCTTTTTGTATGTATTTGTTTCGTTTATATGTCTGCGTCTAGTCCGATAGTGGGTAATTAGTTCGCAAGTCTCCAAAGTAAATGCTCCCAGAGGAATCTGATCTCCAGATAGCTCAAGAAAGAAGAAGCCACATTTGTATGTCTACATATTCAATTTTCTCTCATTAATTGAGAGCGGCGCTAGCCTAGTTGACACAATCTCCAGCGCTATAAGTGGCGCTATAGGAGAAATTTCTATCACCACAGTAGCGAATCTTCCATTACCACAATATAAAAATTCTTTTATCGCTACAAATGGCGCGTGTCGGAAATTGGAGGAAGACTGCGAACTAGTTGGGCTGTTTAAACTTTGTAATTTGGATTTGATTGTTGGAGAGATAAAGACATATAAATAAATTGATTAGGCCTATTGCCGCTAAGCTACTACAGGGAAACCCTTTAGAATATCTCATAGGAGATAATAGCCTACCCCAAAATAGGTTAAGTAAAATTTTAATTTGATACAAACGCAAAAAAAAAATATGGACGACCTAAACGATTTATTAATAGTGCAAAAGTTAGTCGCAAAAAATATAGAGATTGCAAAATCTATCCCGGAATACAACGGTCAGTCAGACATTGACGAATTTAATATCCAATTGACCCAGTTTGTACAATTAACAAAAACAGACGTTGGAGCGTTAAAAGACATGCTGCTTCTACGATTAAGAGGCCAGGCCTTAACCTTTCTAAAACAGGTCGAACATACCATAGGAAATAACGCCAACTTGCCAATAAATACGGTTGATGACTTGCTAAAAGCATTCAAAGAGAGATTTATAGAAACCAGTTCAATAAATAAATTAAAACATGGAGTAGTGAACTTTGATTTTTCACAAAATATAAGGGAATACCTGGATAATATACGCATTTCTGTAGAAGCAAAATACGGAAGTGGTTCTGGGCAACTGTATGAAAAAGTCATACTAAATACCTTTTTGCAAGGGCTACCCCCAAAACTATATAGAGTAGTAATATCCAAGAATATTCAGACGTTGGATCTTGCAGCCCAAGAGGTAGAACGATTAATCGAAGTTGATAAAATGGTTGCTAATCATAGTAATGCAAAAATAAATAGCTTAGGCGACTCAAACGCGAACCCAATCTTCAAGGGCGATCAAGCATCCCCCAATTTCTTTTCAAGGGATAACTCCCCAGTAGCACAAAGAAACAAAACGCCAGAACCCGCTAGGCAGAAAACAGTACGTTTTCAGCCCATTAACCCTACAATAATAAGGTGCTATAACTGCAATCGTGTTGGCCACATAGCAAGAGAGTGCCACTACGTCACCAATCCCATACCAAGAAATGCTGTCGGTAATACGCAAAATTACGGTAACCATTTGTTCAGAAGAACAAATTTTAGCACCGGTCGTGCAATAGGCTATATCCAGGGGGATTGCGCCAATCAGTACCTTATAATGCGTACCAACCAAATCTGTATAACCCTCTCCCCAACAGGCAAATTAATTACCGGTTTGAAAACCCAAATACTCGCCAAGGTCAATATAATGCGAGAATGCAATATAGAAATCATGAAAATTTGCCGATGAGAAATGAAAATTTTACAAGCCAACGGCACTGGCAGTCAGCGCCAGCAAATGGCACTGACACGAGACATCCACGTTACCATAATAATACATGTCAAAGACAGGCAGACGTAAATCATTTAAATATGCCTACGGAACCTAATACGTCTGAATATCTATTACAGGCACCGACAAATGAAATAAATTCTCAGGGAAACGCTTCAGGCCCCTCAGAAACATAAGTTGGACCCAGAGGGTGCCAGGGATATTTAATAGGTCCAAAACAATACTAGTGCCTTCTTGTAGTGATATTATTAACAAGTTACCTATATTTAATGATTTTTGTGTAGAAAACGTTTACTTTACGGCCTTAGTTGACAGTGGAGCTACTGTAAATATCATAAACTCTTGCGTATTTAATATGTTGCCTCTGCACATTAGGCGACAAAAGAACCCTAATAATCCCAATTTAACAAGCGTTACAGGTCATAAATTAAATGCAAAAGGGTCAATTTGCCTAAACGTAAAAAGAGACAATAGAACCTTCATGACAAATTTTATTATATGTGACAATCTCCCATATGAAGCTATTATAGGGGCAAATTTTCTAAGGTCTAATAGAATACTATTAGACGTAGCCAACGAGAAGCTTGTATACCCAGCTAAGGTGGAGGAAGAAATTTCTACCTTAAGAAATCGTAACAGAGGTTACGAAGATAACATAACAGTAAATAAAATTTCTAGTGGTATAATGTCGAAGTATTTTGAACCCCATGTCTCGCAAAGACAGGGCATAATTGAAAATTTGTTCATTATCCTGAGAGATATCGCAGAAATGAAGTAAATTTAAATAATAACAGTATTGAATCTGCGAAAATAAAAATAGGAGATATGCGACAGTACAGATCAAATGAAATTAAGAAAATAGTGGAATTGTGGAAAAACATAATAAAACCCAACGTGACGCCGCAAGATGCCGCAATGGCGCAGCATAGCGCCAGTATGAATCTAATAAACAATGAAAATGAAGAGAAATATTACGGATTTGCGATAAGGAAAACAAAAATCCCTCCCAAAACGATGCAAAAAACCAAATATCACAAATGATCGAGCCAATAATTAGCAAATCAGAAATATGGTTTGCGACAACCGTCTGAAATACCTGAAAATCTGTTATGCGAGGAACAGATTATATCTTATGACAAAGGGAAGGTTTTATTTGGGTAACCAATAACCATGAAAATGATACAATTACAATTAAAAAGGGGACGTGTTTAGTCCAAATCCAGGTTTTAACGGAAAATGATTTAAATAAATGGGAAAATTCTAAAAGAAACCTAGTTAACGGTATTAAAACTTCAAATAACGAATATCCTTTGACTAAATCGCAATTTTTAAACAAATTTAAAATGGATCATATTACGGATATGGAACTTAAGAAAAAATTATGCGAATTATTATGGAAATTTAAGGATGTATTTATGCATCTGAAGATGATATCGGGCTGATTCCATTTTATCAGCATTCAATTTTAACGACTGGTAATCCCGTAGCAAAACAGCCATATCGTGTGCCATATAAGCACAAAGAGTGGTTAAAAAATAAAAATCCATGAATTAGAAAGAAACGAAATTATACGCCCAAGTTTAAGTCCGTATAGTGCACCAGTGATCTTAGTACCAAAAAGAATGGAGATCTTAGACTCGTAGTAGATTATAGGGCTCTCAACAAACAAGTAGTTAGCGATAAATTTCCTCTACCAAGAATAGACGAAATTCTTGACTCAATTTCAAGCAAAAACAAAATTTTTTACTTCTTTGGACCTTACCCAAGGCTACCACCAAGTGAAAATAGCCGAAAAGGATGTCCATAAAACTGCATTTTCAGCATCCGAATATGGATCTTATGAATACTTAAGGGTACCATTTGGGCTTGAAACTAGTTCAAGCGCGTTATGTAGACCCCTATTGCATCTGTTAAGAGGATTAAAGAATATAATTCATTTTGTTGATGATATTATATGCGTGGGGGAAAACACTGAGCAACACTTAGCAACTTTAGCTAAGGTGTTCGAGAAGTTCAGGCAAGGCAATTTAAAATGCCGGCCTGAGAAAGTAAATTTATTTCAATCCAAAATTAAATTTTTAGGAGTAGTAGTTACCCAGGGAGAGATATCCCCAGACCCTGATAAAATAAAATGTGTTGAAAACCTCAAGCCCCCCAGAACTATGAAAGAATTAAGGGGAATTTTAGGACTTACTCGCTACTTTAGAAAATTCGTACGCAATTATGCCCAAATTGCGAAACCCCTCACGGAATTAACCAAAGGAAACTCCCATAATGTCATCTGGTCCCAGGAAGCTCAAACTTCCCTAGACCAACTCAAGAAGGCGCTCACTTCTGAACCAATTTTATCACTCCCTGATTTCGAAAACGGAAAATTCATCGTTACCACTGATGCTAGTTCAAAAGGCATAGGCGCAATTCTTTCCCAAATAATCCCGGTAGAAAACCCTAAACCCTCTACAGGGAACGCCTAAACAAATAGAAAAAGTTATATGCTATTCAAGTAAAACTTTATCAAAAGGCGAAAGTGGTTATTCCGCCACAAACTTAGAATTACTATCTATTATCTACCACTTGGACAAATTTAGACATTATTTAATTGGTAGAAAATTTATACTACGATCAGACCATAAAAGCTTGCAGTACCTGCGCACATTTAAAAATCCCACGGGTATTCTAGCTAGATGGATTATGAAAATCCAAGACCTAGATTATGAATTTGAACATTTAAAGGGAAAACAAAACGCAGCTTGCGACTTTTTGAGTAGATATCCAGAAAATAGTCCATCGGAAACTGAAGAAAATGAAGTTAATGCTATTAATGCTAAAAGCAAACATGGATGTAAGAAAAACAAAGTCAAAGACGCAGTAAAAGAAAATAAGATTAACTATTGTCCCTTGTCTTTGGAAAATATAAAAAGAAAGCAAAAAAAGGACGAAATGTGTGTAGCACTAATTAATTATTTTGTGAATGATGAGGCGTTACCGGATAAATTCAAAACTCTTAGAAAAGAGATAGATAATTTTTACTACGACCTTGATGAAGAAATACTGTGTAGGATTGTGACTGCTGAGACAAATAGAAACCAAACCTCGATAATACCTGTGTTACCACAAAACTTGATAGGGCCTGCATTTGAATATTTTCATTCGGACACAGGTGGACATTTAGGAGTTATGAAAACGTTCCATAAGTTAAAACAATACTTTTACGTACAATCGGCACTGACAAAACTTAAAGAATTTGTAAGTACATGCGAAGCATGTAATTTGAGAAAAATCCCCCCAGCTTATCCAAATCCTCCAATGGGAAGGGTCCCAGTAGCAAAGTACCCCTTCGATATTGTCTCATTTGACCTATACGGGACAAGTGGAGGCTTACCTGTTTCTAGCAGAGGCCATACTTGTATTCTTGCGGTTGTAGATCATTTTTCAGGATTTACTTTTGCAAAAGCATTAAAAAATCAAGGTGCTTGTGCCACAAGTAAGGCATTAGCAAAAATATTTTTACAATTTGGCATTCCTAATAAAATTTTGAGCGACAACGGGAGCAATTTTGTTGCAAAAGTAACAAAAGATTTAATGAGTTTCCTTAATATAGAGAAAATGGTGACAGCGCCGTACCATCCACAAGCTAATGGCAAAATAGAAAACAGACATAAATATTTTCGAACGTTCTAAGTATTTATACAAAAGACAATAGGAGCGACTGGGATAAATTCTTACCTTACTTAACTAACGTAATCAACACTGCTTATTCCGAAGCAACCAAAGACAATCCATTTTATTTACTTTTTGGTCGTGATTTTAGAGTCCCATATGATGAGATTATTGAGTCTCGGCAGCGTTATAACGACTCGGAGGATTATAAACAAGAATTCATAAATAGAATGAGGAAAACTTATAAAATAGTTAGGCAAGAGCCGGAAAAATGCAAAATAACCAAGAACTAAGAAACTAAATCCAAAGTCAAGGGGAATATAGATTTCAAAGTAGGAGACTTCGTTTACCTAAAGAACGAGGCGAAAACGGAAGGAAA
Source organism: Artemia sinica (assembly GCA_027921565.1). Lineage (NCBI taxonomy): Eukaryota > Metazoa > Arthropoda > Branchiopoda > Anostraca > Artemiidae > Artemia > Artemia sinica. The sequence goes on along the minus strand of CM051269.1, from coordinate 19,366,846 downwards.
AAAACTTTCAAATAAATATTCTGGGCCGTACAGAATAGTCAAAAGTACGATAATGAATATACCTTTAAAATGGAAAACCCCGATAGTGGAAAAACTTACAAGGCGCATGTTAGCCGAATAAAAACAGCCAAATTTCCAGAGAGATGGGTATCCCATCCCTCTTCGACTGATTCGTCAGATTCGGAAAATGAGCCCCCTAGGTCAAGATTGGCAGAGCTAAAACCTTTCAATTTTAAACAAGATTATTTTGAAAATGAAAGTGATGAACAAAACTTTGAAGAGTTTTTGGCTATGGAAAATCTAGTTGTTCCAGAGAAAAAATCCCTAATACCAGTAAGAATAAGAACGCCAAAAACTCCAAAAAGTTATTCATCGGCGAGCGCGGGAGATTTAGATTATACAATATCTCCAAAAACCCAATTCTTCCCCGATAGAATCTCGACCCCATGTCCCCCCAAAAGATTTCCAGACGATATGGTTTCCCCTACAACACCAATAGAAAGGCCCCTGTCTTTACAGGAAGAATTAAACAGAGCTGTAGAAACCCCCGGTATTACTGTAAAGAAAACTCCTCCCAAAGATTTAACTAAAACAAACCTGCGAGAAGCTATGGATTTAATAAATTTTCCCATAAAAACGAGTCAAAGTACATTGCCCGGGAATAAAACTCCAAAGGATGACCAGCAAGGTCAATATCATGATATAACTGTGTCCAAGGTCAAACCTAAACACGACTGGACGTGGACTTCACGGAGGGAATCCCTATTGCAAAGAGTGCCCCATCCCCCTGAAGACATGGCCTTCAAACAATGGAGGAACCCCGCAAAAACTATTGATTCCTCCCAAAGCTCTCAAGAATCTTTCAAATCCCCCGAGTTGAGAACTCAAGGCGAGGACTTAGAGAATAAACCTTCTACTTCCAGAGGAGTAGAAATTTACGAAGGAAGGGCAGGTGACACCTCAATGAGTGCCACCTCTAAAAGTTCTAATCCGGATTCGTCGGAAACCAGTTCAGAAGAGTCTGATGGTGAATCAGACCAAATAGTAGCTAAAGAAATAGGGAAATCAAGGCCGACCTCAGCAGCCGCACACGGGAAACAAACGAAATTAAAAGGGCAAGAATTTTTGAAAAAACAATACAAAAAGTTTGACCTTATTTCGCTAGACAAACCGAAAGGGAAAAAACCGCAAGAAACAGAGGAGAAAATAACGACACAGTCAGGTAGAACGGTTAAAAAACCTGACAGATGGAAATATCCCTAACTAATGTATAGACAAATTTCAAAGATAACAAATTTAACACCATAACAAATGTAACAGTGTGCAATAAAGTTAACCAAGTAAATATAAAAAAAAAATATATATATATATATAATACAAGTGATGTCAAAACGTCGGCGATCAGAGAAAATAACCAAAAGTAGGAAGCTCGTGGTCTACTGAGAACGACAAGTGGTGTTGGACCACGTCTTGTGGGAAGCCTGGGGAGGAACTAAAGGCCCATGATTGTTTTTTGTAATTTTTTTTAAACGACCGTAGGAAGGGATATTTCTCAGTCCTTCAAGTGTAAGAAATTAGTATTTTTATGCCAATCAGGGCCAGTCAAAGCAATACTTAAAGGTTGAATAGAAACTTCAGTGAGCTAAGTTTTCGTTTTTGGATCAGAATGCTTTGAAAGAGAAACAGAGAGTTTACTTTCTTATAGCTCCGAAAAAAAAAAAAACTTTTTAATTTCATTATATTATATCAATGACGTATGCTGTCCTACGGCTCTGTGTTAAACATTACTTCCAAAGAGAAACAGAGACATTAATGTCTTTAGCTCCTTGGCGAAAAATTTAATTCCACTAGTTTATATCTATGACATATACAATAACAGAGAGATCACTGTTCTATAGTTCTGTGACGAAAATGTCCTTTAATTTCATTGGTTTATCTATGACATATATTGTGCTCTAATTTTTGTGAAATATTTTCGCAGGTCAGTCACGTTATATCTTACCTATACTGACTCAGGTTCCCCTCAGATTTTCTATGAAAAATCGAACCATGTCCTAACCAACATGGATATTATCAAAAAAAAAACAAGAAATTATCAGTACAGAAGCGTCTAATTATATGAAATATTTTATCTTAGTGCAGATTATAATTATTTTAGGCCTACCAGTGTAATTATGCGCCGCAAGTTTGCTTATTCATGTGTTTCTTACTCGAGAAATATAATGTTTCTTACTCGAGTAATATATGTACCAATAGCCAACTATTGGTAACTATAACCAAACAACCTATGGTACGTTTATATGTAGAATTTCACGGCGGATGTGAAATTATATCTCAATAATAATATGTAAAATTGTAAAACCATTTAATCAGTTAAGATATATGGATTGAAACCCTGTGTATGTCCAATGGCGACTAAGTAAAACCCACAAGGAATTCCCTATTAATGTGAAGGTGTTTCTCGCTTAAACGGATTCTAATAAGACTTTAAGATAATATTTATTTATTTAGTGCTGAAGGATTTGCTCAAACAATAGCCTTCTAAAAAGATATTGATGTCAGTTCTTCATTATGCTTATATTCTTTGCCAAGCATTAACTGGAATCTACGGAGGCAAGCTTGGAAATCCTGCATCTAATGACCTTATTCGAAAAGCGAATATGAGGCACCAATGTTGACTTGCAATTACGGAAAAATCCTGAGACTAAGAACCTCTGCATTTCAGCCGTTAAACCCGGAGCCCCATGAGAACGTCTAAGCCAAGAAATAGGGAAGACATCAGAAAATGAGTGGGTAGAGAGGTCTCCACTCGTCCTTGCTATGTCTTGTTCCCTCATTGTAGTACTGTTTGCGTAAAACCGTGTGGTTATGACGCTGCAACATGCGTTTCTTAAACAGCACGGACTTGCGTGAACAATGAAGGCATGAAATAAGTCGTAAAATTAGACCTCAAACTTAATAATGTAGGGTAAATAACGTTTATTTAATAAGTATTGAAGAAGTATATAAGCCCTTTATCGATGTTTCCGTTCTCAAAACAAATTTGAAGACATCTCTATTTTAAATTTTTAGATTTTTGTTGAGAATACTAATATTAGTGTATTTATTTAATTCTATCTCATAGCTAAGAAATCATAACCCAATTAATGCGTGAATTATTGTATGTGTATTTACTTCAAAGAACATGTGATTCTGCCGCGTTGTTTTTATTACAGGAAAGTAAATGGACACTTTGGTCATTGAGTATTACAATAAGCTGCCCAGTACAGATACGACCCAGTAACATCTAGTTTCATCATATCTCAACCAGCGAAGAGTACTCACCATAACTCCAGGCAAGTTTCATCCCAACTTCGTCTACGAAAACAACAGTTACCTTCGATCGTCGTTTCTTCGACTATGAACCATATTACGTATCAGGTAACACTATATTTGAACCTCAGTATCAAGTGCTTTAACGAACTATATAATCACATAAATGCTGAGAACCCCATCGATCAGAACAAGATAAACGCTATTTAACGATATTTGAAGTTAAGAGATACTTAAAGACATTTGAAGATATTTGAAACTGAAGTTAGAGACAATTTGAAGTTTAATTCTGAGAACCCCATCGATCAGAACAAGATAGACGATATTTAACGATATTTGAAGTTGAAAAATACTTAAAGACATTTGAAGATATTTGAAGCCGAAATTAAAGACAATTTGAACTTTAACTCTGAGAACACCATCGAGCAGTACAAGATAAACGATATTTAACGATATTTGAAGTTAAATGATAGTTGAAGAGGTTCGAAGTTGAATTTAAAGACAATATATTAAGAGAGTCACTATAGTAGGACGACAACCCGTTTCAAAAGGCACAAATGAACAATTTTACGCGAGAATACATTCTCTATGTGCCTCTAAAATCCTAAAAAATGATATGCTGAGAAGAAAAACACCAACACCTGCAGTGGGAAGAATCATTTCTCAGTTGACTATTAGAACGATATTTAACGGTCATTTCCCAGTTGACTATTGGGGAAAACTTACCGTGTAAAGACAACTAGACTCGAACTGTTCCATGAAGAAACCATAACGTAAGTGCTTCGAAATTTTCGCCAGGACAAAAGGAGTGAAGGACAGTAATTTACAACAAAAGGGTGTAGTACACTAAGGACACGAAAGGTGATGAATAGATGTGAAGCTACATGTTGTACTTCCTAATAACTTTGACAATTCAAAATCCCAATAGTGAAAGTGTTTTAATGTCATCAGTGAATATGATGAACCAAATATTGTATGTTATAAATCATTCATGTATGTACCACAAGTAGAATTAGGTGTAGTATTATCATGTCATTCATTTAATGTAGCGTAGATAGAATGTAGCATGCCATATAGACAGCAAAATAAAAAAAAAGGCCTTGTAAAAATTGAAAAAAAAAAAAAAAAAAAATCTTTAGTATAGTAGCTAGCCTAGAACCATGAATAATCTTAGTCCGGTAGATGAATTTTAGATAGGGATGTAGAATAAAATAAGAAAAGTAATAGAGAAAATTTTTAGCACTCCTGATTAAGCCATAACATATATATAAAATAATTATATAAAAAAAAAATAGTTAATAAATGGCGAACATTTAAAAAAGCCCAAAGGCGAGCAGTTACTAATGACGGGACGTCATTAATTGATGGGAAGGGTGATATGTACCGGGAGTAAAACACGATGTATTTGAAATACCAAAATAAAGTTCCTTCTTTCTAAAGATAATTCTGACTCCTATAATTAAGCTAAATCTAGTTTCAAAAATGAAAAAGTCCTTAATCAGCAAAGAAAAGAAACTACAGTCTTTGGATTTCGCTAAGACAGTGAGCAATAAGAAAGGTGCTACGCACAATATTTCTAAGGAAGTTTAAACGATAAGAACCGTCGTGAACGCCTAAATCATCAAAAATATTTAAGACGTATTATTGGACGAGGGTTCGCGTCCTTGGGCAACGTAAGCCAATGGCAGGCAGTCCCTACAGCGCAGGACGAAAGAACTGCGTTTGGGAGTGGGGTAAATGTGTTTTTTAATTTTAATCTTAAGTCAGACCTGATACGATTAGTACCGCAAATAATCTCGGTCACCATAATTGTCATTGAAGTAACCCGTTGCTGTACAACTAAGCATGTAAGTTCAATAAATCTATTGTCTTTTTGTATGTATTTGTTTCGTTTATATGTCTGCGTCTAGTCCGATAGTGGGTAATTAGTTCGCAAGTCTCCAAAGTAAATGCTCCCAGAGGAATCTGATCTCCAGATAGCTCAAGAAAGAAGAAGCCACGTTTGTATGTCTACATATTCAATTTTCTCTCATTAATTGAGAGCGGCGCTAGCCTAGTTGACACAATCTCCAGCGCTATAAGTGGCGCTATAGGAGAAATTTCTATCACCACAGTAGCGAATCTTCCATTACCACAATATAAAATTCTTTTATCGCTACAATCTCAGGAACGACTTAGGATATTAATTTGAAACTTTCAAGTGATATTGAGTGGGACGTTGACTTAATCAAAATATACTATGTGCATCAAAGCTATAGAAAAGGTTTATCTGCAAAATTTTAGGAACGGATTAAGGTGTTCAGTTAGAACTTTCAGGGATTGCTCAGAGCGATGTTCTGTGTATGCTGAGGGAATGTTGAGCTTAATTGGAAGAAACGATATGTATCCATCTTGTCAAAAAGTGTCCACAATATTTCAGGATCAGCTAAGGTTATTAAATTGAAATTTTCATGTTTTTATTGGGAGTAATAAACTAAATCAAATGATATTACTAAACACATCCAGGCTGTGCGTCATATCTGTATTATCTCAGGAACAGTTAAAGGTATTTGACTCAAACTTTAAAGAAATTTTTAGTTGGCTTTTGTAGGAACTGAGATTCTAAGATTTCTAAGATAAAACTAAGATTTCAATAATTTATTCCATAGCTATTATTACTACTGCTGCTGTTACCAGTATTATCATTATATTCTGTATTCTTAAAGTAGCCAACTTCTTAGGGTAGAATCAAATAGACAACCACCCTCCACGATATTGTGGTTATACTTTGTTTGCATGGGCACATATCTTTTTCAGGTAATTACTGTTTTTGTTGTTAGTTGAAGATTTAAGAGAAAATATTGTTTCATTAAACAGCTAAAGAATAACATCTCTTTCTGGTTGCAATATTTATTATGTTCCGCGTGGTGATTACGTGAAATAACAGAGGCAAAATTTAAGTAAGGTAGGAAAACTGGTAGGTAGGTAAGATAATATTTGTAATTTTGAAAAGCTGTGAACCAGCATAGATGTTAATAAGCTTACATTAATTATGTATATTTGGTATTTATTATAATGAATTTGATTTATTATCACTGTATTTAATTGGCTTTCCTGTTCAAAACCCCTGACCCTACAGTGCTGTCTTAAGAAGAATCGGCCATGTTCGAACTATAGTGATGCTAGCACCTTCAAGCTTCATTAAAGACTTACACTAATAAAGCTTTCATATGCAAACTTAAGTGCATTTCCATAGTTTTCTTTATCACCAGGAGTTAAGAGGTCAATTGCCTCATGGAATATTTGTTTGTTTGCAGAAGTTGCCTGCACCAGCGAAGAGAAACATGGCACCAGCCAGGTAGCATTCATTGTAAACTGAAAAAGAGAAATTGGCTAAAGTGCAGAATAATTAATTCAGGCCAAAGGGGTTTAATTTTTTGAGGGATAGGTGTAGATAAAAACTTCAAAAAACGGCTCAAAATTTTTTTACATGCAATTTTGCTACAACTTTACGAGTGGGACAATTTTGGAGGATTTAAATCTGGTTAATCCCCCCCCCCCTCTAGAAACGGTGCTGCCTCTTAATTGCTTTGATTTATACTCAAAATATTTAACTGACTTTCAGTAATAAACAATTTTACAAAAATAAAATTGAGACTAAACTGTAAATTTTATATACTTTCATTTAAAATTACAAATCTCTGTACGCGGGTCAAAACAGGAGTCCTTTCAGTATTAACAAAGAAAACCTGACAGATTTTTGGAAAAGTTCTTCTATTTAATTTCCATTTTTTTTTTTCTTTCCATCCTCGTTTCAAGATTAAAATCTCTCCTCAATGGGCGACCTAAAAGATTTATGTTCACATTAAAAACCTTCTAAATTGACAATATTGGAATATATGTACTAAATTGAACCAATATATACCTATTGTGCCAAAAATTTTAGTTGAATAAAAAAACATTAGAGTAATAGATCTTGCTGTTGCATAGCAACCTTTTAAGAAAGGTCCTAACAGGAATTTTTTAATTTGTCGTGATAGATGAATACAAAAATAATTTTCTATCTATAAAAAAAAGAGTTTTGGCTCATTTGGCTCTGGCGCACAATAAGCAAAAATTAATTTAATAGGTTTCAATAGAACGCAAATCAATAACGTTAGTTGCTTATTGAAACCTAACAACTACAAACATAAATTGTAACAAGATAATTGAACGCGAAGTTACTATCATTGCCCTCCAACTCGACAATGCTGAACATACCTGAGCAACGTTGAAAAAAATCATTTTCACCAAGCGTCCCAAGAATTGTTTTTACGGTAATCTTCATTATTTCAAATGAGGGTCCATGAATGCTTCCACTCCTACAAGAGAAGAATATTTTTTGCTGTAAATAACCAACATACAAACGAAGCAGTAACTAAAGTGTGTAATCAGTGGCGTCACTGATTACACACTTTAGTTGTGTGTAATCAGTGACCCCCCTAAAATTTAAAAATACTTCTTTTAGGTATTTTTATTGAAAATGTAAATTACAAATCTGCCCCACTAGGTATTGAAAAATATATTTTTCCCCATCTCCCAACTGTTTTCATTTACTAAAGCCACTGTGTGGAATGTTCTTGACTTGTACGTGCATAATGCGACTGACATATATCATTTATCTATTTAAGAGTATATCTGTGTGTCGAGAAAGCAATGATACCCTTATAGAGAAAGACATGGAGGCCTTTTTTCCCTCAAGGCTCAAAAACTTATAAAATGTGTACAGCACCAGAAACATCTTCCAAATAATTGGACTAGATTAAAACAAACTTTTCTCCAATATTTACCTCCTTTCAAACAACAACTCTAGAATTTTTGTTCCTCCTCTTTCCCTCAGAAAAAATTTACCTTATATCTTTGTAAAAAAGTATCTTTAGCGAGATAAAAGCCTTGCTTGAACATTAATAAGAATCAACAAAATACATCAATTGCTGCTACATGAAATAATAAGCTCTGTTTTTGGATTCAATAGTGAAATTCGAGCAGCGTGGTTTATTTTCTTTCATTGACAATTTGATTTTCAAATTTAATACTTCATATGTAAAATATATAGTCAAACTAATTCAAAAACCTTCTTAGTTAATCTAGTCTGAGCCTAGAAGTGTTTCGGAAACTGAACTATCTTACGCATCAAGAAGAATTATTATGTCTTTGGGAGACGAAAGTGTTTGTGCAAACCATAGGCGCTTTCTGGCGTCATAGAGATCCGGCACATGCGCCACTGTCGTCCACCTGTAAAGAAAAAATGATTTTTTATAAGAGAATCGAAATGGCCTACATCAAAGGCTCGCCAATCATCACTACTAAAGATTAAGTTTGGTCTCTCAAGGGACGCCATGTGGGTGGGCTAGGGAATCTTCCCTACCGTTTCAAGGAAAACTGAGAACTCACTGTGTTATTAACTGTTTAGACTTTCAGAAATGATATGGATATTTTCATTCATTAATTAAAAAAAAAAATCCGAAAAATAATTTTTTCAAAGAAAAGTAAAGGCCATTTTCAACTTAAGCACAGCAGATACAAATACCTGTTAAAATTCAAACTCAAAACAACCAGAAATTACTATTAAAGAATAAATGAAAACCAAAACGAACAGCAATTAATTAAAGAATAAATGAAAACCAAAACGAACAGCAATTAAATAAACAATCATAGCGAAAAAACATACAACAAGTAATAATATAAATGAATAAATAAATCTTAAAGCGAGCAATGCTTAGATTGAATATGAAAATCAAGCTAAAAACGGAAAAAAATATTTTCCTTTTGAAGTGTAAATGAAACTTAAAACGAACAGAATTAAATAAACAATCAATGCAAACAAACATACAATATATATTAATGTAAATTAATAAATAAATCTGAAAACAAGTGAAACTTAAATTGGATATGCAAATCAAGCTTGAAACGAACACAAATCACTACAAACAAGAGTTTGGATATGACCTCCTTCTCTCACTGTAAAAGTCTAAAACCTACTGCGTCATTGGCGCCCACAACCCCCCTGGGCCCGGGGGCAGGCGTTGTAAGTTATGCCCTGGGGGCATATATGGGTCTTATATAAGGGATGCTCGTATTAACTTCAAAGAGGACTCATTTGATTGGAAATTGAAAGTTCCCGGTCACTTTTTAAGAGTCAAAAGAGATTGGAGGGCACCTAGCCCCCCCCCTCTCCACGCCTTTTTCCTCAAACCCATCCGATAAGAACTTTGAGAGTTTTTTTTTTAAATAGTTCAAAGACCATATAACGAAAAATCCGGGGTCGACACAGCCCCCCAGGGTCCCGAGGGCCGGTGTTATAAGTTATGCCCTGGGGGAATATATGGTTCTTATTGAAAGGATGCTCGTATAAACTTCAGAGAGGGCTCATTTGATTGGAAATCGAAAGTTCGAGCTCACTTTTTAATAGTCAAAAGAGATCCGAGGGCAGCTAACCCTCTCCCCCACGCCTCCTTTTTCTAAACCCATCTGATGGAAATTTTGAGATAGACATTTTGTTAAAAATAGTTCAAAGGTCGGATGAGAAAAAATCCGTTGTCAATACAACCCCCCAGGGCCCAGGAAAGGTGTTCTAAGGTATGCCCTAAGGGCATGTACGTTTCTTATGAAAGGGATGATCGTATAAACTTCATAGAAGGCTCATTTCATTGGAAATCGAAAGTTCTAGTTCAATTCTTGAACTAGAAGATATCCGAGGGCATATAGCCCCCTCCCCTCCTGCACGCCCTAAATGCATCAGATGAAAATTTTGAGATAGATCTTTTGTTAAAAATAGTTCAAAGTTCTGATAACAAAACACTCCGGTGTCGACACAGCCCCCCGGGCCCGGGGTTAGGCGTTGTAAGTTGTGCCCTGGGGGCATACATGGTTGTTACGGAAGGGATGCTCGTATAAACATCCTAGAGGGCTCAGTTAATTGAAAATTGAAAGTTGTAATTAACTTTTTAAGAGTCAAAAGTGATTGGAGGGCAGCTAGCCTCCCAATACACTCCATTAATTTTTTTTTCCCCAGAGGCACTTCATATAGTAGGGGTCGTCGCATAATTTTCAAAGGGATCTCATTCGATTGGAAATCAAGAGTTCTAGTGCCCTTTTTAGAGGTCAAAAGTGATTGGAGGGCAACTGGCCTCCCAAGCCCTTTTTTCCCCAAATACATCTGATAAAAAATTTGAGTTAGCCATTTTGTTTAAAACAGTTCAAAGATCATATAACAAAAACTCCTTTACGTACGGCCATTTCGTTAAAAATAGTTCAAAGGTCAGATGAAAAAACTCCTGTGTCGACATCGGGCCTGGGGGGGGACATTTGCCATCCAATCTCTTTGGACTCTAAAAAACTGGACAAAAAGTTTCAATTTCCAATCAAATGAGCCATCTCTGAAGTTTTTACGAGCATCCTTTCAATAAGAACCATATATATTCCCCAGGGCATAACTTTTAACACCTCCCCTCGGGCCCGGGGGGGGGGGGGGATGTGTCGACCCCGGAGTTTTCGTTATATGGTCTTTGAATTATTTTTAAAAAAGCTCTCAAAGTTCTTATCGGATGGGTTTGATGAACGAAAGGCATGGAGGGGGGCTAGGTTCCCTCCTATCTCTTTTGACTCTTAGAAAATTGAACTAGAACTTTCAATTTCCAATCCAATGAGCCCTCTTTGAAGTTAATACGAGCATCCCTTACATAAGACCCATATATGCTACCCGGGCATAACTAACAACGTCTGCCCCCGGGCCTGGGGGGGGGGGGGTTATATCGACACCAGAATTTTTGTTATATGATCTTTGAACTATTTTTAACATAATAGCTATCTTAAAATTTTTATTGGATGCATTTGGGAAAAAGAGGTTGGGGGAGGGGGGAAGCTGGTTACCCTCCAATATCTTTTGACGCTTAAAAAGTGAACTAGAACTTTCAATTCACAATCAAATAAGCCCTTTCTGAAGTTTATATGAACATTCCTTCCATAAGAACCATATATGCCCCCAGGGCATAACTTATAACCTTGCCCCTGAAGACTTTGGGGGGAGTGTCCTGCTCAAAAATATAGTTTCCAGAGCTTTCGACTATGTGAACAAAATGGCTATATCAAAATTTTGATTGGATGTGTTTGGGGAAATGGTGGGCGTGGAAGGGGTGTCAGTTGCCTTAGAATCACTTTCGACTATTAAAATGGAACTAGCCACTTAAATTTCCAATCGAATGAGGCCTTTCTGAAGTTTCTACGACAACGCTGTCTATACAAAACCTTATATGCCCCCAGGGCTTAACTTACAACCCTTGCCCTGACAAAATGGCTATATCAAAATTTTGATTGGATGTGTTTGGGGAAATCGTGGGCGTGGAAGGGGTGTCAGTTGCCTGAGGGCTGTGAGGGAGGGGGGGTTGTCATCCTCAAAGACCTAATTTCCAGAACTTAAAACTACGTTGAATGAAATGGCTATATCAAAATTTGGATTGGATGTGTTTGGAGAAAATGTGGGCGTGAGAGGGGGGTTAGTTGCCGTCCAATCACTTTCGACTATTAAAAAGGGCACTAGCTCTTTGAATTTCCAATCGAATGAGCCTTTTTTGAATTTTCTATGACAACGCCTTCTATAATAACCTTATATGCCCCCAGGGCATAACTTACAACCCTTGCTGTGAAGGCTATGGAGGAGTATCCTCCTCAAAAACATAATTTCTATCTGGAAATCAACTGGAAATCAACGCTGAGCAAAATAGCTATCTCAAAATTTTGATTGGATGTGTTTCGGGAAATGGTGGGCGTGGAAGGGGTGTTAGTTGCCTTCCAATCACTTTCAACTATTAAAAAGGGCACAAGCCATTCCAATTTCCAATTGAATGAGCCCTTTTCGAAGTTGCAAAGACCACTTCTTCGGTACGAAGTGCCCTACTCTAAAGGACAAAATAATAAATAATGCATTGTGCCAACATCATTCTTATATCGCCCCTGGACATAATATAAAACCCTTGCCCTGAGGGTTGTGGGGGACTGTCCTCCTCAAAAACATATTTTCTATTTGGAAATCAACTACGCTGAATAAAATGGCTTTCTCAAAATTTTGATTGGATGTGTTTGGGGGAATGATGGGCGTGGGGGGGGGGGGGAAGGGAAGTTGCCCTTCGATCACTTTTGATCCTTAAAAAAGGCACTAGAACTCTCGATTTCCATTTGAATGAGCCCCCTTTGAAGTTTTTACGACGACCCCTTCCATATGAAGTGCCTCTGGGAAAAAAATAATAATAATAAAACATTGGAGCCGCGTGGCCTTTACTATAGGCAACGCTATAGCGTTGCCTCTGATAAAACCAAAACCATAAGATCAGATTTTAATCCAGTTTTATGTTGGAGGTGAATGGAGCTCGTCCGGAATGATGCAGACTATGTCTGGTGACCACGTACCTCTGGATACGGGGTTTCCTCTAACTAAACGCTCCGATCAGGGTGACCTCAACCTCATGAGGTGGTTGGAGCCCACCCCAGGATTCTCAGTATACAGGTAAATCCTGGCTCTAATCAGAATCCAGGCCTAGGGTCGGTTGGGCTTGCAACCCTCCACCCGAAACCCAATGCAACGAATAGCTTAGCAAGTGCCTCGGATGACGAATGACGAAGATAACGGCAATTGATCCCCCAAGCCCAGTCTTACCCCCTGAGAACATAACTGTTTGCGGAGCCCCTGTTGAAGTTGTAAAGAACTTCACTTATCTTGGCTCCGTGCTGTCTAATGAAGGCTCTATAGAGGAAGAGGTGTGCAACCGAGTTTCAAAAGCCTCGTCTACCGTCGGAAGGCTCAACAATCTCTGGAGAATGCCGCATATATCTAGGCACACGAAGATGCAAATGTATAATGCATCGGTAGGCTCGGTCCTCCTCTATGCAGTGGAAACCTGGCCTCTCAAATCAACAATCCTCAGCATGATAGACGTCTGCGAGACAAAACAACTCCGTCGGATTCAGGGACTTCGATGGGACGATTTTGTAAGCAACGCAAGGTTGCTCGCACTCACCTCCCAAGTGCCATTCTCCGTCCAAATAGCGCACCATACTCTCAGATGGTTCGGACACCTCCTGCGTATGCCGACGACAACCCCAGCCTGAATAGTCTATGATTTTGACGCTAAAGCCAAAGGCTGGTCTCGCCCGAGGGGCAGACCTCAGACAAGGTGGAAGGATAGCCTCAACAAATTCCTTGAGATAGCTAACATCGCTGTCGAAGAGGCCCAATTAATAGCAGTAGACCGGTCAGCCTGGAGGAGCAGAGTTGCGACGCTCTCTACGCCACCCCCAACGTGGCAGGAGCCTTAAGTCAAGTCAAGTTTATGTTGTGCCTCCATCTGGAATTCCCTACCAGTTTCGGCTTTCGGCTTTGTCATTCCTATGGACAATTTAAAAAACAGCTAACTAACCACCTCTTATGCCTAGACAGTTAGTTCTCTCCTCCCTTTTTCCCTCTCTATCTTTTCTTTTCAATTTGTTTATTTCATTTGTTTTGATTGGAATGGTAGTTTTTGGTGTTGTTTAGGTTTTTTTCTTTTTTTTTGTCTTCTTGTCCTCAAGAGCCAAAGGAGTATAAAGTTTTGTATTTTTTTTTTTTGTGTTTCTTTTAAATAAATTGATTGAAATTGAAAAACTGAAAAGAATTAATAAAAATCCTAAATGGTTTCAAAGCAATTTTCATCAAGCTATTCTAGCCCTTGAAATTATGTAAAAAACCAAAAACAAAAAAAATGAACATGAACTTTTAGACTCAAACTTTTTTTCTCTTTTTTTTTGCTCCTCACTTTAAAGATGCAACAGCATAACCGGTGTTATTCATGCTCACAATATTTAATGATGGCCAAACTATTCAAGCTCTTATCACCTATTTATATCAGCAAAGAGGATAAATTAATTTCAAATAAAGAATTACACAAAATGAATTTTCACACACAGTTGTTTAACTAAAATTTGGCTGTTCCTAATGCGGGGCTACCACTTGGGGGAGTTGATTGAACCCCCTCCCGATTTTGAGAATATATTTTTATTATTTTTTATTAAAAAATAAGAAAAAAATTGCCCCCCCCCCCCAACCCCCCGACTTTGAACAACACATTTTTCAATTCCATTTTGAAACAAAATTGAAAAATATCCTTTTCCGCCCCCTACTATTTTGTGAGCTGAAGTCCCTTGTCTAATGATTGAGTTCAAACTTCTTTTTGTGAAGATTTTACAAGGCTAAAATAAACTTCTATATTCAAAGGTGCAATAAAATACAAGCTAAGATTTTTATAATGATAAAAAGACGAAAAAAATTAGGGAAAAATTGATAACGAAACAAAGTATGACAGCAAAATAATGGAACGAAACCCAAATTTTATCCACTAATTTAAGCGACTACAAAAAACCCGCTTTGCCTTTCAGTAATATAGTGTTTCCCAGCTAAATCTGGGTCATACCCTACTTAATATTTTTGAAAACAATTTCCCCCTTGCAGCATTTAATTTTTATATATTTAAAACTACCTCAATTGAGGCCATGGGTGGCCGAAGTGGGGGGGGGGGGGGGCAGGGGGCTGCTGCCCCCCCTAGAACTTTAAATGCACACTAGATATTGCTGAAAAAGCAGATGGTTGAAAAAGCAGAAGGTTGGAAAAGCAGTTGAAAAAAGGTATATGGCTAAAAAAGCAGTTGATAAAACGTCGATGGTTGAAAAAGCTGGAAACAGCCGAAATAACCGAATAAAAGTCAAACAATCCATAATGTTTTGGAAAGATTTAGCTCTAATCCAAGAAGACTAATGCTGAAGGTTATTGATAATTTTTGGTGATTGCTTGTTAATAAAGATTTCATAGGTATGTTAGAACTTGCTGGCAATGTAAGGTTTTGTAAACTACCAGTATAACTTCAGCCCCCCTCTCTTCATCACAGAATCAGCTGCCCCCCCCCCCCCTAGATAATAAGCTACGTACGCCCATGTTTTAGACCAGTGGTTAAAAAAAAAATCAATCCAACTTAGACCAGAGTCACTGAAACACATCTCCCCGGGGAATGGCGAAGCAGAAATTTGGTGAAGAGCAAACTCTGTTCTTGTCTGATGGCAGCCAGAGAAGAAGAGCAGTCACCCTAGTGCTGAATAGCACTGCCAAAAAGGCCCTCCCGTCGTTCTCACTAGAAGTACCCAGGTTCCTGAAAGCAAGGCTCAATGTCAAAAACGGAAAAATAACGGTTATCACCTGTTACGCGCTAACAAATAACTATAACAAGAAGACAATGACATGTTTTACGCCATATTGAGTTCTGAGCTCTCGTCAGTACCTCCATATGATTACCTCATATTCTTAGGAGACATAACTGTTAATCCTTCAGGCCTGTGGAATTTAGCTGCGGGACTCGAGACAGTAGAAAATTGAATTATAATAGAGAGGCTGCTCAATTGCTACTTAGCCCACAATCTTATATATTGAACACTTGATACCAGAGACTGGGTATAGCCAAATATATATGGTATGACAATGATGGATCACAAAGGAAGATGCTAGACTATATCAACACATGCCAACGATAGCTGTTGTATATTTAGATTGCTGTGTCTACTAAGGTGTCGAGCCCGAGGACACAAACCGTTGGGTGATTAGTGCCAAAATTAAGCTTCGTCTTAAATTAAAAGAACAGCAGTTCATCTCTTAAATTTGACACTTGTCGCATATAGCATGACTCTGCTCTAGCTGATCGATCCGAGGTTAAAATATCCACCAGATCTGACGCTCTTGAGAAATGTAATGATATTGATGATGCATAGAATTCCTTCAAGCAGATGCTTTTGAAGCTGCAACTAGCATTGCAAGGATGAAGTGACGAAAGAAAAAAAGATCAGCAGCAATGCCCCTGCCATTATGATATACAGTTGGGATGCTGACTTTCACAGGACATGACTGCCTAGGGTTGTTAAACATAGAGTGGAACATCATTCTGGAAAAGGGTCGGAAGAAATTTAGTAACAACAAGGCATGTGAGCTGCAAGAGGCCTTAAATAAGAAGAATATAGGAATTACGTGAACTTTCAGTTCAGTGCACTCAGGTTATGGCATAGCTTCGAAATGCCATTGGTAAGAATACCTACAACCAGTCACAGAGCCTAAGTCAGTGGGAAGACCACTTTGAAAACTATTTTACTCTAAGTGACTCAAGTAGCATGACGAACAGCTTGCTGCTTCTAGGGCCAATGTCACACCTGCTCCTGGAAAAACTATGTTTACAGCAGAGGGGATTAAAGTTGCAACTTGAAAGGTAATAAATAAAAAAGCCGCAGTCTTATGTGGCCTAACGTTGGCATTCTTGAAAAATAGTGCTCAAAAATAATCCTCTGGTTACAAGTGCTGCTTAGTATTATGCGACTTTGAAAAGGTCCATCAGACTGGAGAAACAGCGTACTTTTGCCAATTTGCGAAAGAAATGGAAGCAAAGCAGAATGTAGCAGCTATCCTACCATAGCTCTGCTTTCGGTACCCAGTAGGCTCTTCACTATGCTGCTCTTTCAACGAGCAGCAAACAACTTACAGGCCCTCCAATACTCACAGCTAGCTGGGATCATGCCAGACCGTTAAACAGCGGAGCAAATCCATATAATTGGACCGCTAGTGGAGAAAACCTTAGAATATAAGAGTAATATATACATTTTTTTTCAAGTTTCCATGTGCTTTCGACACTGTCAACAGACAGTCACTGTGAACAATCCTCCAATCTGTAATTGTGGCCGTAAGCATTCTCAGTCTCTTCGAAGAGTTCTAAAACAACATTGAAAGCGCTGTCTTTGAAAACGGTCAGCTATTATCATATTTCAAAATCATGAACAGTTTTTGGCAAGGCTGTACCACCACAGCCAAGCTTTTCAACTGCATCACATACCATATACTCAACGAAAAATTGCTGTCGAAGCCATTTGTCATAGATTTTGCAGTAGGATTTCTCTCGGATGTTAACTTTGCTCATAATGTCGCACTAGTATGTGAAAGTCCCAATGATCTCAATACCGCACTGGAGTCTGCAGTAAACAAATTTGGTTTAAAAGTAAATTTCTCTTAGATCAAAATCATGCCAGTTGGCATGACACCACCTAGCTCTGTAACATCTATAGGTGTTTGGGGTCAGAATGTTCAGTTGGCAGTCGGTTCACTTAAATTTATTTAAAGGCCTACTCAAATAGAGATTATGATGCAGGAGTCAAGATCAGCAAGGATCGTGAAGATGAATACCATCTTCAGCCTTCTTCTAAAAACAAAATTTCACATGCCTCAGATCAGCCACATTACTAAGCACAAAATCTATTCTGTTTTGGAAGCAAACTCTTTGCTATTCTCGTCAGAGACGTGGCCTATGACATAGCTTCAGGTAATTAAGCAGAATACCATCGAGATGAAAAACCTCCGAAAAATTAAACACGTCGGATGATTTGACAGGGTACGGAGCCTGGAAGTTCTATTAGCCTGCAAGATATTACTCTTTTCAAAGCAGCTGATTACTCACTGTTGTGTTGAGATGACCGTCTGAATTGTCTGCCCTCGTAAATTCCTGCCTGACTCATCTTCGACTTTGACCCAACTACAAAGGGTTGGAAGTGGTCCAGAGAAAGACCACGCCCCAGATTGAGGGTCAAATTACTTTTGGAAACATCAACCTCGACAAAGATCCTACTCTCGCCCACAACAGGCTACTCCAGAGAAGACCAATGGCATTGAAGTCTGCCTCCCTTTGTGCTTGTGACAACGCAAAGCAAGACCTTTAAGCAAAAGCAAGTCAAAAAGCTACTCAAGACCTGCGTAGTTTTCAGAGGCCTAATAGCTACACTGTGGTGCTTTCATCCCAACATACTTTGACAATTTATGCAAATAATGGCCGATAATTATGAAATATATACGCAGTGCTATTTACACTTGCACAGTATTTGTAGTTGCACGCCAACTATAAGGACGATTTTAGGTTTTTTAGGGGGATGGTTCTTAAAACTCAAAAGACCTGCCTTTTGGGCCAAAATACTATAATTTTACGAAACAATTCTTTCAGATATGTTTTTCGGGTCAGAGATGTGGCTACCTCCTAATATTTCTTAGTTGGAAAGAATAATGTTTCGTGTCTACCATATTCTACGAATCTATGGTCTGTGAATAATGCGAATGGAAGCTAAGGGGAAGGAACCACACTCTCATTGCTGAAATAATCCAAGTGTGAAAAAGAAATCATATCCATATGCTTAGCTCCACTGATATGGTTAGGTCGGGAAGCGTTTCCCGGGTGTAATATTTGCCCGAAGAGGCTTCTCCTTAAATGAATACATTATAACTTAACAAATCAATTTTGGTAGTTTCGGTTCCAACACCACTTGCCAAAAAATTAAGCGTTGCCCCTTATCCAAGGGAACATCCTTTTTAAAACATTTGTATGCATAAATCAAACTTTATTGCCCTGAGGGAGGGATAAGAGTGAGGGAAAAGCTCAGCTCATAATAAGGATAACCTGAATACGAGATTAAATCGGATATATTAAAACATTTGAAAACAAGCTTTTGAAATAAAAGTAAAGAGAATTTTAACACTTAAATCAAACATAAATTATCTAATGTAGCATGCGGGAGGGCTGTTTCCATAAACATCCAGCTTTTTACAATGAAGTTTTAACTTGTCATAGATATGATTTATCCCCTTAGTAAAGCTATCATTAAAATTTAGCACGGAGAGCAGTGAGTTCATGGGGTGGTTTTCCCCTCAATTTTTTTAGTTTTTGTAAAAAAAATTAGTTTCACGCTTTACTTTTATCTGAATTTTTTTTCATTTGATCTCAATATGTAACCAGACATGAAATAGGAGAATTGGTATAACTGTTGTGCATATGTACAGAAAAAGTAAGGGGTATGAGGACTATCTTACCCCTAAACCACAGTTTATATAATTATCCAGTATGATCATTCCTTATCTCACCCGTTATAAAAACCCGGACCGGGGTGCGAGTGCTCCAGAGAACGTAGAAACATAAGCGGCATCAGATCTTTTCACGGGTAGACAAGTCAGATTTCTCTTGGACGCGAAACTTGGCTTCAACGTTGGAACACTAATTTTGAAGAAACTAATTTTAAATTAATGTATTCCAATATATACATGAAAATCGGTAGTTAGTAGTGTAATTTTATTATTAGATGTTCTTAGGAATTAAAAATAGGTTTCGAAGTCTCAAGTTGGTTTCAAAGGCATTTTGAGAAAGTTTCTGCCAAAATACGTGTTCCAGGGTAATTGGACCGCTGATGGCAGATCAAATGAGAGGAGCTGTTTGTACGCGCCGATATAAATATATATATATATATATATATATATATATATATATATATATATATATATATATATATATATATATATATATATATATATATATATATATATATATATATATATATATATATATATATATATATATATATATATATATATATATATATATATATATATAATATATATATATATATATATATATATATATATATATATGTATATATATATATATATATATATATATATATATATATATATATATATATATATATATATATATATATATATATATATATATATATATATATATATATATATATATATATATATATATATATATATATATATATATATATACTACGAAAACTTTACGAAAAAGAAAGTTTTTTTTAAAGAAAAGTAAAGGCCATATTAAACTTAAGAGCAGTAGAAATAGAAGCCTGCTATAATTCAAACTCAAAACGACCAGAAATTATTATTAAAGAATAAAAAAGGAAAGGAGAATAATTGGTATGGCGGTAACACTGCATATAAATTTATATGAATGTATATATAGTGGGCTGTAATAATACAAAAGGTAAATATAACATTGGTTTAAGAATGGAAAGAAAAACAAAGAATAAATTTACGACGATAATCAAGTAAAAAATAAGTTTATTTATTTTCTGGTAAAGAAACTGGAAGAATATTCTATAATAGGAGCTTTTCTAGCGTAAAGCCCCGTAAAATTTTGGATCTGCCACTAAAATGTGTGATGTTCTTCAATTTTCTGAAAATTCCCTAAGAATTTTACGAAAAACACTTCTTAACAGACGTTTGGTATTTTCTTGGATAGGGCTATTGTGGCAACTTTTACCACAACAACCAATAATTAGAACCCAAGTCCTAAAATTGGTCTCAATCAGGAACCCTTATCGCTATCTAAATTCAGAAAGTGCAAAGATTTTCAAACAGAGGTGTTTATTGTTTGAAGTTCAGGAAAGGTCTGCCCATTTCATATGAAAACATTGATTGAAAACAAAACTAGTCTTATCTAGGCTCTCCGCCAAAACAGGTAACTAGACTTTTCAAATATCACAGGAACTACAATCTGAGAAAATAAATATCACGACGTGAAAAAAAAATGATAAACTATCCAGTTGCGGATCCAGAGGGGGGGGGCGAGGGTTACCCCCGTAAAGTAGTCTAAAGTAGTGTAATTTACCTAATTAACACAAGTTTGCATTAATTAAACTTGCTCCTAACGTAAGTTTGTCGGATCAACCTACTTTGCGCCCCCCTCCCCTAAAAAAATCCTGGATCCGCCCCTGAAACCATCACACCTATTCCAGCAGTTATTAGAAGAAAAAAAATTCCTTATTTTCACAAATTTCATCAACCCCCCGCCTCCTTTTTTCAAAATCCTACATAGGCCAATCATTTGAGTCCACTGTATGTAAATAATAGATTAAGTCATAATTTGTATATAAATTAAGTCATACCTGTGAGATGGGACAGTTGCAAACCACTTGGCAACTCACCAAGTTTTTTTTCTGCTTTTGCAATTTCGAATAATGCACTTTCTAACCATTTCTCATTGATTGACGCAAACACACTGATCCATAACTGCATGAAGAAGTGGGAGGAGCTTTTTGTTCGCACCGAGAACGAAGACCAGAAATGATCTGCGATAAGCTTACTGGATAATTATATAAACTCTGCCCTAAACAATGAGCCTGATCCTAAACTTCTAGCTAGGTAAATTATCTTACAAAGTCTCATGGGTCTTACATCGCAATTTTTTTTCAGTAACTTCTAAACAGTGGAAGCAAATAAATTACTAAGTTTGAATATGTTAAATTTATATGGAAATAGTTTGATTCTTTAACCAAGGTTGTGCTCGATTTGGAATCTGTGATCCCAGGAACAGTAAGGAAGCATAGTTTTCAATTCTTCTCATATAATTTGTGTTGAAGAATAGATTTATTTAACTGGAGTTGCCTTATAATATTGTTACTAATTTATGCTCTTTGCTTGGAAGCAAAACAGCGTCATCTATAATAATTCTTAATAGCGGATTCTAGAGTGCGTTCATATTATTAAATTTTACTAATAAGCGAGCAGAAGAGGGGAGTTTCTTGTCGCAAGGGCCGTTGTACCTGCCGGGAGTGTGACTCCCTTAAACTGCGGGGATCAGGTAGCAAGAAACTACGCTTCCCTCGCTTATTAGCTTAAATAGCTCTGTATTACGTCGTAGTTTATTGAACTGGCTCCTCCCCTCGGACTTTGATTTTGCATTACGGATTGTGACGTGGCTGTTGCGATGGGGAGTAATGAGAAATTGGTTTGGAATGCGTTACTGAATTATGCTTTCCGTGCGATAAAAGCTGGTAATCGCTCGGAGGATATAGCGAAAAAAGCAGTCGAGTTTTTCTCAGAGGAAGCAATTGCAATGGCGAAGGAGTTATTGTGGCCCCTAGCAGGAATTACCACACGTGTTACTGCGCGATCGAAGAACACCGATGATATCCTGGACATATTAAAAGTATTTCGGGTTTGTGAAGATAAAAATATCTCGTTGCCGCGGTTTGTGATTTTCGAACCTGATGAAGTTCCGATAATCCCGGGAGAAGTGACGGCTACCCTAACCCGGAAAGTAAACGAATTGTGTGCTAAGTTCGATAGTTACGTGGATTCTAATCCCTCTCCTTCTGTCTCTGCTATGCCTGCGGCAGAAACCAACACGATCATGTCGAAACTGTCATATGCGGTTGTTTTGAAGAATCCCCCGAAAGATCTTTCGAACCCTAGCGCTCGGAAATCCTATTTGGACAGAGTATGTGGTGATACTAGTTCGAACATTGTGGAGCTGAAACCTAGGAAATCTGAATGGAGAGTAGTCTTGAACAACAAGAATGCTGCCGAGTCCCTGGCTGAGGCAGTGGGTAAAAGTGACTCAACTATAAGTGTTAAAGTAAAAACTCCCGCTTTCTTCGGAATAATCCGCCACGTTCCCACTGAAACTTCAGATGACGAACTGCGCTCAGTTGTACCGAACTGTGTTAAGGCCGTACAAATTGGTAGTACTCGGTCATTCAAATTACAGTTTGAAAGCAAAGCTCATCTCTTTAACGCAATGAACTCTCCGCCCATTTTTGGTTACGAGCGACTACCCATTACAGAATTTAAATTCTTACCGATGCAGTGCTACAACTGTCAGTCCTACGGACATGCAGCAAAATCTTGTGTAGATCCCCCGAAATGTTCAAAGTGCGGTGGAGATCATTCCAGCTCTCGGGACAATCCATGCCAAAATGCCCCCAAATGCGCTCTGTGTGGTTCTTCTCGACACCCGTGCTACAGCTTCCAATGTCCAGTAGCTCAGAAGCTAATTTCTAAACAATGATCGGTGATTCTATACGGGTTGTTTCATGGAACTTAAATGGTGGAGTGGTTGATAAAATGCCACTGTTAGAAGGATTGTTATGTTATAACGATGTACTCTGTGTGCAGGAACACTTCCTCTCGAATCAAGCCGTTAGTCTGCTTGAGCTAAACGATGGCGTCAAAGTATTTGCTACTCCTGCAAAGTCATCGGGCAGGGGAAGGCCGTCCGGTGGAATCGCCATTCTTGTTAGCAGCAGGTTAAATCCCATTCTGTATAAATCTTCAGACTTTTTTGTTGCTGTTAAGGTGCACAAAACTGTTATCCACTCTGTGTACATGCCAACAGACTACAGAGACAGTAAATCAGAAAAAAAATTTAGTGAAGCCTGCAGTAAGCTATCGAGTTCGGTGGGCAGCTGTTCTAGCCAGGGCCTTGAATGTATAGTCGCTGGTGACGTGAACTGTGACTTGACTGATGAGTCTAACGCTCGAGCACAGATCCTCCTATCTTCCTGTGACGGTCTTCGTCTTGCTAACAATGATCTGTGTTTTACTTATATCCATAACTCAGGCTCGACTTCATCTCTCGACTTCATGTTAAGTTCCATCCAATCTCCAGCTTGCGGCAATTCGCACGTAGATCTGAGCGTAAGCGCGTCTGATCACTTTCCAATTATAAACACTTTTCGAGTAATTCCTGCCTCTCCTAACCCCCCAACTAATGAAAAGAAGTGGAAAATCAAAACTAATTGGAGTAAAATTGACCTGGCTACTTATCATTACGTATTGGATGAGATTCTCACAAAGATTAAAGTGCCGTTCCAATTACTACAGCAGAGTGTATGTATTCAAGATGAAGAGAAACAGCTGCTACTAAACATCTACTGTAGTGAAATATCTCACGCACTGTTATCTGCCGAGGCCGCTGCGGTCCCCATTCGTAAAGTCCGAGTGGGAACGGAAATTCCAAAGTGGTCCGAAAACCCTGCTCTAAGTGAAGCATGTGGTCGTGCAAAATTTTGGCTTAGGCTCTGGAACGAGTGTGGTCGTCCGAAATCAGGTGTTGTAAATGAAGTTCGGCTGTTCAGCAAACGCAGATTTGCCAAGATTTTGTCTAAGCATAAATGTGAAGTGATCGATCAACATAGTCAATTGATAAGTAATGACCCAAATGCTGTGTGGAGATTTCTTAAACGTAATGGTGATCAGAATAGTGTTGAACCTGTGATCTCTGAGCAAGATTGGGTGTCCCACTTTACTTCTGAGTTCTCTCCACCCGAACAAGATCTTGAAGATAAATATGAAGTCGAACTTGATAAGTTCATGGAATTGCCTAGTTCTGGTGTTGGCTACATAGTAACTGTTCCTAATCTGATTCGTGCAATTTCAAAATTAAAAAAGAAACAATCGAAAGGTGTCGACAAGTTGTGTGGGTTGCATCTTGTACATGGTACTGCTGGTCTCCTGAGTCATTTAGAGCTTCTATTCCAAATTATCTTTAATTCTGGTCTCGTTCCCGACGTTTTTGGTACTGGAGTAATTACACCTATTTTGAAAAAAGGGAAAAATCCGTCTGAATGCGTATCTTACCGCCCTATAACTGTTTCGCCGGTTTTATGTAAGCTTATGGAATTGCTAGTTATAGATCATATTGCTTTTCAATGTTCTACCCCCGATAATCAGTTCGGATTTAAAAAAGGTGTTGGTCGCGAGCACGTCCATTATATTCTTGCTAATATATTAATAGAAGCTGATGAACTGAATGAATCCCTTATTCTAGCGAGTCACGATGTTAGACGTGCTTTTGATTCTGGGATACATCCCCAGTTATTAGTGTCTGCTCATAAACGTGGTGTGGACCGATCGGTTATTTTGCCTTTTCGGGATATGTATAAGAAGCTTCGAGTCCAAGTTAAAGTCCCGTCTCCTAACGGGCCGATTGTATTACCAAATGCTATTCCGGTTAGAAAGGGCATTAGGCAGGGTGCAATTTCGTCACCCCGGTTGTATAATAATAGTGTTCTCGAGGCCCAAAAGTTAGTGCAAATGAGCTGCATTTTCCGAGGTTTGGATGTAACATTACTTAATTACGCAGATGATATTTTTAATTTAAGTAGATGTTTGTCTCGTATTGAAGAAAATTTTCAGATTCTAGATGATGCTTATAGAGAGATAGGCCTATCTTTTAATGCAAGTAAAAGCGAGATTGTTGCTTTCAATAGGAGAAATGCAGATTGTATAGATCTTGCTGTCAAATTTGGTGCTCAAGAGGTTCCACTGTCTGACTCCATAATGTACTTAGGAATGCCTATAGGTCATAACATGGCATCTACACGTGCTCGCCAAATAAGTAATTTCGCAGAAAAGGCACGTAAGGCTTACGGGGCGCTATCTTCAACTAAAGCGAAATATAATCGACAAATTCGAGCTAGGCTATATAATGCACTGGTGATCCCACACTTTCTGGCTTTATCACCGTTTTGGCATATATTTAGTGTTAGTGATAAAAGAAACCTTCGATCACTTTTTTACAAATATGCAAAGTTTCTTTTAAATACCCCACCGTGGGTTAAAAATTCCAAGATGTCTGCAAGGTTCGGTATCACAGATCCGATTGCTGCTGTGACGAAACGTCGTTCTGAATTTTTGGGGTCGCTTGGGCCTAGTAGTCTGGCAATTGCAATTCGTCCTTAGTGAGTTTTTGTAATAATGTTTTTATTTATTGGCGGTGTATCGTAACGTTTGTTTTTGTTTGTGCAGTTAAGTGTTTGTTTTTTTTTTGTTTTTTTGTTTTTTTTTTTTTTTTTCTTCTTCTTTGTACTCCATTCGTGCCATTTGTGGTTTTGTATCGAGTGGGTGAATAAAATTATCTATCTATCTATCTAATAGGAAAAACAGATGTTCTTTTCCTAGAAGGATAGATAAGACCCGATAGATATAGCCCTAACTGTTATCTATTTATTTTTATACGTTATCAGTAGAGGGTTAAATACCAGGCTAAATATATTAAAAAAATCACAGAATTAATTAGTAAATTAAGTATGTTACTAAGTATGTTATTAAGTATGTGGAATGCCCAAAATCTGGTTAATGTCGACATTCACCGGTAAATGTCTGAAGTTCCATTTTCTCTGCTTGAATTCAATTAGCTTTGCGAATCAGCTTTTTCAGTCTTATGCAAGCTTTCATAGTAAAAGTTAAATTTAGGTTAGATTTGGTTAGGTTAAATTAAGTTATAAATCTCAGGAATGGGTTGGGAACCTAACCCAACCTAACCTAGTCAAATCTAACCTGTCACCATCGACCCTTGCATAAAACTTTAAAAGTTGACTGGCAGCGCTGACTAAATCCAAGAAGATAAATAGGTATTTTGGACATTCACCTGTGAATGTTGGCATTCACCATATTTTAATGTCATCGTATTTTTGTTTCTGTGAATATCTGACAAAATTTACATTTTCTTGAAGGGTTTACTAGATACCTGAAAGCAGGATGAATGCGGAGTAGCCCGTGGGAGCTTGCAAAGTATTGCCAGTAAAGAGAAGGATCTTGTCTCTGGTTTTGCTTAAAGACATTGTCTAATTTTTCAGTCCAGTTCAAAGCATTCAGCACTTCGATATCTGAAATTAAAAATCATGCAAGTTATTGGTAATTTACATGGGAATTAAATCGAAGTTTTCCTGGGAATTGAAGAATCATGAAAATTGGAATTCTCAAGATTATTGTTAGCTCTAATTAAACTAGCAAGGCATGATCCAATAAACTTATTTTTGAATAAAATCAACACATTCAGAAATACTGATTTCAAAAGTCGAATTTTTATATAAAAAGCATTCAAACAATGACCCTGTTTGGATATTTATTTACAAACGTGTTGCTCTGGTTAGAGCGATTTTGCGTGTATTTTTTTCAGAGAGACGTTTCTGTTTGGAAACTAAGAGGTCACTGAAGATCTTGATCGTTGCTAAAATTTCTGTTCCCTGTCAAGCACGTGACTTTGCAACAAGCCTACATCAGTAATTGTGTACACCAATGATTATTAATTACTATGAACAGATTTACTAAACTGAGTCAAAGCTTTGGCAATTAAGAAACAATGACTATGTGCCCCACTCCCACCAAAAAAAACTAGTTAGTGGTGAACAGACTAATGTTTAGTTTGTCCATCCTTACAGTATATTTTGCTAGATGCCAGACGTTACCATCCCTAATTATGAGGCGTAATGAAAAATACGCGCAATTTGTTCCTTACCAGTTTTTTGTTTTAATGAATCCAATTTTCAAAGGTCCATGAACATTTTTTGGTGGTTCTTCAATCCTTATAGACCATTTTTCAAGAAATCTGGGAACCTCTTGATAACCCATTTTTTCTGCGTGATTTGCCTCATCAGCGCTATTAAAATGGACGTATTTCAACTTGTTTTTGTGTTCTGAGAATTAAAAAATGTAAGATGGGATTTGATCTAGGCTGTAAGTTGGATGTGACAGCAATTGTCATCGAGAATCTTTCGAATATCTTATGTAACACGAGAAGAACGTGCCAGGGTATTGCCGTGATAGAAGAGGATTTCGTGATGCTTTCTTCAAAACTTTTAAAGTTTTTCGACCTTCAAGTCAATAAGTGGACAGTAATTTAGGTAAGAATGAACAAGAGCAAAATAAATAGAACACACAGCTTCCAGAGGCAAAACGAATTTCATACGGTTCTAATACCTATATTCCTTTCAAGGTTCAATCTTAGATTATTAATATGTGGCTTCCAACTTGAATTCGAATCAACTTGAATTCGAATTTTTCGAGTATTTAAAGCTAGCCTATTTGCCGTAAACCATGCCACTAGTCTATCAAATGCAAGAATTAAAGTAATGTTTTCCACTATCCTCATCAACTCCAGAAACAGTACAGGCTGTGTCATCAGCGAATAGTGCGGTCAACTCTAGGTCTGCAATTGAATTACTTATATCATTAACATAAATTAAAAACAACAGAGGGCCTAGAATTGAAACTTGAGGTACGCTAAAATTATTTGATTTTGATTTGAAGATAATGATTTAACATCGCCCCTATCAATGCACTGAACTCTATCTCTTAATATGACATTATTAACGCATTAGCCTGACCTCGTGTGCTACAATTTGACAATTTTTGATTTAAAATTATATGGCTTATAGTATTAAACGCTTTCCATATATCCACAAATATAGTAGCTGGAATTTCATCCTTATTCAAGGCATCATGTATAAACTGGGCTACTGCCAAGATAGCATGTTCTGTGGAATGGCCTTTGCGAAACCCAAACTAGAACTTACTGAAAAAAAACTATTCTCTTCAAGAATTTAACCATTCTTTTATACAAACAACGTTCAATAATCTTTCCAAAAGCAGATAGGATTTATTCTATCTGCCTATAGTTAGATGGGTCACTCAAATCTACCTTTTTATGCAGTGCAATGACACGGTTGGACTTAATCGATTTAACTAAATTCATAGAAGATCCGTCAGTTCCTTCTGATTGTCCATTTTTGAGTTGATGAGGTACCATCATAAATTCAGCAGATGACACAGGGGGGGGGGGGGAATATGGATCGGTGAGTAAAGAGGATAAAAAACTTTGAAGTCAGCAGAATGTGGTGCAAAGTTTCGGAATGCCTCTTCTGACGTCTTTTCACCTAAATTGGCGAAGTGAGTGTTGAACATGTTAGCAATGGCAATTTTTCCTTTAAGAGCTGTACTACCATCTGGAGTCATCATCTTATCTAGAAGAGACTTCGTCTTTTTTTTTTGCCGATATAGTCATTTATTAATGACAACGCCTTCTTAGGAGAGCCATGCCCAATATTGAATGCCTTCAAATAGTGCTGCTGTTTAGTTAAGCAGTTAATAGAGCTTTGACTAGCATTTCTCGTATGCTTTAATAGAAGCTTGATTTATCTAATCTGGATGAGACAAATTCTTTTTATACAGCCTGTTCTTTGATTGGATTAACCTTAGTTTTCCTCTTGCAATCCAAGGCTTTTTGGGTCTATTATAACGTCTTAAACGGGTTAAAGTCATAGGGCAAGCCAGATTGAGTGCTTTGATGAATTCTTGACCAATTAATGTGAAGCTTCATTTGTATCCTCACAGCCTAAGCATGGTGAGGGGTCAATTTTAAGCAGCAGTTCATTCAATCGCTGAACAGATGCAGTGTTAGTCTTCTAGTTGTCTTGATCGGAGCTGCCACTTGCCGACACGTATGCATCTCCGTCAGAAGCATAAAGTTGTCTGACTTTTCATTAACAATAACATTTCATGAGTCAAATTTCAATATTAAGAAAAATATTGTCGATAATCTTTGCTGTCAAGCTTACAACTCGAGTTGGAACACGGCAAACTGGGGACAAGGCCCAGCGAAAGACAAAGTGTCGAAAAATCAAAAGCCGAAGGTGAATAATATTTGGATGAAAGAGCCTGACTAGTATTATTAATATCAATATTAAAATCCCCAATAAAAATAATCTTCCGACTCCGCTCAATTGCGACAAAAGAAAATATATCCCTCTTGCTTATAAAATGTTGCACCGAAGAACTAGGTGACCTATAGAACAAGCAACACAAAACTTTATCACTCCCAAAATCAAGCTCAACAACGAGGAATTCAAACATGATTTCTTCGAACATAGAATAAAAATCTGAAAAAAATTCTACAATAAATATTATTATGAATAAAAAAACTAAGGCCTCCTCTCGATCTAGCATTCGTAGTCTTAAAATGAAATTATAACCATTAATATTCGCCATTAACCATTAATACTCGGTATTAACCATTAACCATTAATACTCGGTGGTAAGGAAGGAATCAAGATAAATGGTCCAAGCTACTAATCAGCCCACAAAAGTTTAAACTTGCCAGCCTTATGCTACCAGGATAAACACGGCCCTTAAAATAATTAATTAAAAACAGATAGATGACTTTGATATCTCCGGTTGAATATTTTAAATCTAATTATTGCTTTTGGCCCTCATGTTTGACCAAGCTCTAGATTACTACTTTAAGAGTTTGTATGCCTGGCGGGTTTTACTTCGACTCCAGTGGACGCCTGCCTGACTTTATTTCGAATCTTTCAGTCAATCACATCGCTTAGAATTGTACTTGATCCGTCCTAAGTTTCAAACTATTGCCCGCTCTACATTTTTCTCAAATGCCACGTCTGTGACAGCCTCCACCAAGCAAACTGTGCTTTCCTCCGCTCGTCACCCATACTTTAGTTAATCGATAGGTTTGAATGACGTTCCCAGTAGATTTGCATTTCCTTTGCATGTCTTTTACTTGAATTAAATAAAAAAAAAAAGTTTTTTTCAACTGAAAGTAAGGAGCAACATTAAAACTTAAAACGAACAGAAATTATTACGTATATAAAGGGGTGTGCCCCCTCCTCAACACTTCGCTCTTTACACTAAGTTTTTTAGTACTTTAAACAAGCGTCTTATTGCTCTAATTAAACAGTCTTGTGTTTCAGGAGTCATTCTTAAAGAATTGGGACAAAATTTAAACTTTAGCGTAAAGAGCGAGGTGTTGACGAGGGGGTAACCCCCTTTATATACGTAATAATTTCTGTTCGTTTTAAGTTTTAATGTCGCTCCTTTCCTTCAGTTGAAAAAACTTGTTTTTTATTTAATTTCTGATCATTTTTTAAATAATGCCAGGAAATCTGGCCCCACCTCCACGGAGAAATCCCCTTCCCACGAAAATATCCTCTACACAGTTCAATCCCGGTGAAAATTTACCCCGGACAATTACTCTTAACCGCTCCGCACGTAAAATTGAGACGGTAGAGAGAAAGCAAGCCATATAAAAAGAACTTTGTATAAGAATTCTGGCAAATTCCCGCAGCGTATAGTTTCCCCTGCCAAGTTCACTCCCTGGAAACTTCCCTCCCACTGGAAAATTCCCCCGTGGTAAAACCCCTAGCATAAAGTTTGCCCCCCCCCCGACACCCAAAAATACATGCATAGATCCGAATAACAAATACTATGTGCAAACAATGGGCAAATTTTTTAACTTAAAGACCTTTCCCCTGGGGCTGTAAAGGGGTCGTGTTATACCCAAATGCATAGTTACTAAGCCTTTAAACTATGATGAACAAAATGGTTATCTCAAAATTTTAATCAGCCGATTTTGGAAAAAAAGGGACGGGGGAGGGGGCCTAGTTGCCCTCCAATTTTTCTGTCACTAAAAAGAACACTAGAACTTTTAAGTTTAGTTTTAATGAGCCTTCTCTCAATATTCTAGAACCACTGAGTCGATACGATCACCCCGGGGGAAACAAAAAAAAATAATAATAAACACGCATCCGTCAAAAAATACAAAATTCCACATTTTTGCAGATAGGAGCTTGAAACCTGTATAGGAGGGTTCTCTGATACGCTGAATCTGATGGTGGGATATTCATTAAGATCCCTTGACTTTTAGGGGCATTTCTCCCTTTTTTTGAAAATCAGGAAAATATTCTCAGACTCGTAACCTTTGATGGCTAAGACTAAACTTAATGTAATTTATATATTTGAAATCAGTATACAAAGATGATTCTTTTGATATATTTATTGATATCAAAATTCAGTTTTTTAAAGTTTTGGTTACTATTGAGCCAGGTCGCTCTTTACTTACAGTTCGTTACCACAAACTGTTTGATATGCTCGTCCACTTTGACTCAAGGTTGTTTCGTGAGAGCTGTTTAGTTGGACAGCACCTCTTTAAACGAGTTGTTGGTAAGAATATTAGATAGGAGAAACATGTATTTATACCACGATTCTAGTTCTCACCTTACTAGAGTCCTGGAATTTCAAGAACAACTTTAATGGGTCATTTAGTATAGTTTAACATTCTGAGGTGGTGATGCTGCAGAAATACATTTGTGACAATCAGTGAAATATATGTTTTCTGCCGCATATTAGTGAATCTTATTTTTTGAAGAGCAAATGTATTTCACGGAGCTCTTAGGCACATATGCTGTTAAAACTTATTATTAAACTAAGAGTGTTTCACTAACTTATAGTGGCGATTATAGTGGAACACCAAATTATAGTGAAAGATTGCGGAAACAAGCTACCTGAGCCATGGATAGTCTCTCAGCAATTATGTCAAAATTTGACCAAAAAGTAGGAAAAAGTTAAAAGAGTAGAAACTGGTGCTAGTGCCAGACAAAAAAAAAAAACTATATTTCTATTTAGTGATTGGTGACTTTGTTGGGCCTAAAATTTCTGCAAGACTGACTTTTCAGGCGTCTTAAATTGCAGGGAAGGTTAAAGAAAGCAACATTCCAGCCCTAAAATGTCTACTAGATCAAAATCCACTACCCTGCTTATCCTACCAAGGCCTACCAAAGCCAAACTAGGCCTACCTTGTCAAGAACAAAAATTTTGACTTTAACTAATTCTTAAAATAAATGCCGATAAATTATCATTTTAACTAAAGTTTAGCTTTAATTTTAGTGCATTGCTCATTAATCTTATCATTACTTACGCGTTATAGCAACCGCACTCAAGAAGTGAAGGTAGGGCAATCATAATCAAATATACCAAAATTGGTATATTTCATAATCATAATATCAGTATATTTAATATCATATCATAATCATAATATCATAATCATAATCATAATAATCAGTATATTTCAAATCATAATCAAAATTGGTATATTTCATAATCATAATATCAGTATATTTAATATCATATCATAATCATAATATCATAATCATAATCATAATAATCAGTATATTTCAAATCATAATCAAAATTGGTATATTTGGTATATTTGATTTGGTATCATAATCAAATATGATGAAAATATAATACTTTACTGACAAAATTATGCAAAGTACAACAGAGGAAAGCAACAGAGGAAATCTGAGGAAAGTGCAGGCCACCCAGAACGCATTATATTGAATACCTAACCTAGCCAACTCTGTACATTAAATGTTTAATTAAAATAAACACTGGTTTTAAAACAGATCAAGAACAACAATGTGGTCGCTATAAGACGTATGTACCATTTTATCAAATATCCCATTCTCTTTGAAATTTTCTAGTTTTACAAAGAATGAGAAATGAATAAAAGATCAAGGAAAGATTAAAATCTACCAAAGATTAAAGAAAGTTGAATAAGAATATTAAAACTAATTCTTTTCAGAAAACGCTTTTGTTCCCAAGAGCAATAGACAGTAAAAAAAAAAAAAAACTTTTATTCTAACTAACGCAAATAATTAAGATTGGTTAAGACTAAAAACGAAAGTGTTAGGCATTTGTAACGTAAGACTCAATAAAGTAAATTCATTACTACCCAAACTTTCATTTCAGTCCTAACAAATTTCAATTCATCTGCGTGGTAGAAGCAAATTTACACCCTACACTTTTTGACGCAGTTGGAGATCATAGCAGTGAAAGAAAAGTGTTTGTAAGTAAGAAAGGTGAAAATTAATTAAAATATTTAGCAAATATTAAGGAAAGTTGAGTAAGGAGATTAAAACACATTCTTTAAAAAACACTTTTATCTCCAAATACGCTAGACAGTAAAAACACTTCTTTCCCAATACCCCAAATAATTACAAATTTTAAGAGCAAAAATTAAAACGTTGGGCAGTCATGACATAGGACTCACTGAAGTCAACAGATTTAACATGACCACCAAATGCTTTAGTTTCAGAAAAAAAAAATCAGCAATTCTGGATTTCAGGAGCAAATTTAAACCTTGAACATGTCACCATAGTTGGAGATAATAGCAAAAAAAAAGTGTTTGCAAGTAAGAAGAACGAAATTTGATTAAATTATTTACCGAAGAATAAAGAAAGTTGAAAAAGAATATAAAAAACAAGTTCAAGAAAATGCTTTTGTCTCTAAATGCACTAGACAATGTAAAGACATTTTTTTTTCTCGTACCACAAATAGTTTAAATTTGTAAAAATGGACGCCGCCTAATTCAAATCATAAAACTCCTGTTCTTTCATTTCAGTCCTAGAAAGTTTCACTAGGGTAGCAGGAACCAATTTATAACTTATACATTTGGGAAGTAATTAAAAAAAAAAAAAAAGGACAAATAAAACATACCGGAACCCCTCCCACCTGCCTGGAGACTGCCTTGATCCTAAGTAAAGGAAATTTGTTAAATCAAAAATGATAGCACAAGACAGTCATGATATAAACCTTAAAAGTCATACAATATATCACAATCTTCCGTAGTTTCATTTCAGTCATCGACGATTTCGTTTTCTTGGGTAGCATGAACAAATTTACACCTTATAAGCTTTACTACAATGGGAGGTACTAGCAATAAGAAAATTTAAACAGAAAGGATGAAAGTTGATTAAAAGAGCTATCGAAAATTAAACAAAGTTAAATAAGAACATTAAAATTAATTATTTTAACAAGATTCAATTATCCCTAAGTTCAATAGACATTAAAAACATTTTTTTTTGTTACGCAAATCATTGAAATTTGCTAATATTAAAAATGAAATTGCAGGGCAGTCGTGACGTGGAGCTCACTGAAGTCAGAAGATGTGTCATGACTACCCATGCTTTAGTTTCAGTCCCAACAAATTAACATTTTTCTGGGTAGCAGGAATAAATTTCATGCCTTACGTACTTTGCCGTAACTTGAGATAATAGCATTTAAAAAGTGTTTGTAAATAAGAAGGATGATGATTGGTAATATTTAGAGAACAATAAAGAAAGTTGAATAAGAATGTTAAATCAAATTCTTTTAAGAACACGCTTTTTTCTTCAAATGCACTAAACAGTGAAAAATCACTTTATTTTCTCACTACCCCAAATAGTTAAAATTTGTTAAATATAAGAATGAAGGCGTTGCAAAGTCATGGCGAAGAACTTACTGAAGCTATGAAATGTGCCATAAGGCTCCATGATTCCATTTCAGTCCTTAGGAATTTCAATTTTTCTGGGTTGCCAGAACAAATTTATACCCTTTAAATTTAGAACATTCGGAGATGAAAGCATTTCAATTTTCTTTTATAATTTTGTTCATATTTTGTTCAGGTAAAGAAGAAAAACCAAACCAAAATAAAATAAAATGTGTTTGTTTTCATACCTGAACGGATACCATCTACTGAACCGGGGGATTCTAAAATAAAACACAGGGATTAGACGAGACAGACGATAAATAAAAAAATGGAAATAATAAGCTGAGAAACGGCCAGGTTACATAGCCACACAAAAAGCACTAAAGCAGAGAGGAAAGCAAAGATTCTATAAGCAAGGTTGTACACCGTCCTTGAAGGACACCTGACTGTGTCAGGGACACCGTTTAGGAGTAAAGCGAGATTAGTGATGTATATTAGAGATCAATTATCATAAATCATATATGAATATTAAAAAAAAAATAACAATTAATAGCAAAGAAAATATAGCAAATGATTTAGTGTCTTTAATGATAAATAATTTTATTCTTTCGTTTTAATACATTGAATAACACATATATAGAAGCAATTTTTAATATTATAAATACAAAATGAACTATAATGTTGGCTCCTTTAAGGTGGTATAAGTATTTTAGGGAGTAGATATGTAGATTTAGGGAGTAGGGTAGCCTATATGCCCGGTTGATATGCAAAGCTATGAATTGTGTTGTGATATGATTGATGTTGTGTTTAATATCAGCACTATCTATGGCTGGAAATCAGAAGATAAAGGGCCGTTTGATCATGAAAGCCAGTGTGTGATTTATCTGAACAATTCAACTGTTTTGTATTTGAGGGAGGTTAGCCGCTGTTTGGCGCTAGTTTGCATACTGCTGGAGGATAGTTTGGAAAAGCAGGGACTAATTGATTATAATTTTGTTTTTTTAAGGGAGGATATACATAATGTGTTTGATTTGAAGTTGACTGGAGGCTAAGAAACAGTTATCCTACTATTTCTACTCCCTAAATCTTTTTAGGGAGTAGAAAGTGGTGGATTTAGTTATCCGCCACTTTAGGTTAAGAAATAGCAAATAATTGATGACTAGTAGTGACAATGGAGGTCTGAAATACACTATAGGTCAAGGATCTTCCCTGCTCGGCATGATAGGCTGGAAACGATTTGGGTTAGGTTCTACGAGTGGCCCCAACACACGGAAATGTAAGGGGGGAAGCAAGGATTTTTTTTTCTTTTTTTAATGAAGATGCAAAAAAAATTATTTTCAAAATGTGGAAGGGCAATTCAGGTTTTGTCTATTTCATCTAATAAAAATATGAAAAATCTTATTTCCAATATATAGGGGGGATCTGCTCCCTCCTCCAATTGATGCTCCCGAGATTTCCTGTTTATTTTTTCCTTGAATCACTGTCTCTGACTTTAAAGTAGGTTTTAAACGACACGTAATGAAGACATTTTTTAAGCTAAATTAGAACGACAAATTTTTTTTATAATTTTAAGCCCGTTACATAGAGTCCAAAAAAGCTGAAGTTTAGATGTGAAATTACATCAGAAATATGAAAAACCGTTTTTAAAGTTGAAATTTATCACTGTCATTCTCATTTAAGGAGCAAAATTTTAATATTAGAAATCTGCGATTTATGGCGATGTCAACTTTAGTGGTTACCATGTATCTGTATTTGTCATCTTTTCATCTGTGTCATGTATATGTCATCATAACCTGAACAACCTAATATTTTTGATCTTATCAAATTTTGAGCAATTTTTAAGTTTTTTTTTTTTTTTAATCCATTTTAAGTCATGTATGCTGACATAAGTGATTAGGCAATAGGTAATAAATGACTTAGATAATACTTTGATAATTCCAAGTTAATACATAATAATGCCATTTTATTAGAGTTCATAAAATTTTATTTTAATATGTTAAATTAAATTATGATCTTTGAAAATGAACATAATTACAAAAAAAACTATCTATAGTTAGATAATTATTTTCAAAATTGACCTTTTGTATTAAAAGTATTGAAAACTTTTTGCATAAATGTTGGTGTGATTTTACTGACTCATTAAGTGGACTGTGTTGTCATGAACTATGTCCTATATGTATTTTTTCGTCCACTTGACTTATTGGAAAATGAAAGTATATTAAGGACTAAAGATAATAGCTTCAGTTTATTAGTTTACTTTTTCGTATGTTTTATATTATATTTTATCGACTGAAAATATATATACTTCTAAATTATATACCTAATTCTTACATTGATATTATCGTACTATATTACTAAATGTGGTCGCTCTTAAAATAGTACTGCTCATTGAGAGAAAATGTTCAATGCCTTTTTATTTTTGATTTGCTAGGACTTTAACCAAAGAATAAAAACCAAAGTAATAAGAACAAGAATATGATTTTATAGGCCACAGATGAAGTATTGTGCGAATAGCATTCTTTCTTACTAATCGTAGATTCTGGGTGACTTGCTCGATATTGAAATTTGGATTTTTAGCTTTTCAATTGCAATTCTACTAACTTTATATTTTATCTGCTTTTATTTCTGGTGGTTCTCCCCGTTGTTTGGTTTCTATTTTCATTCTTCCAATTTTGCCTTTTATTTTTTTTTTCTGTTTAATCCCGGGCTGATGGTTTATTGCCAGGTTCGTTTCGTTCACATTTTCGTTTAGAAAATATGAATGTGATTCCTTCTAATGCAGTTTCTCTTAATGCACTTAAACAGAGGCTGTTGTTCTTTCGAAATATCATTTTTGTTTCGTCCAGTATTTTCATTGGCCTTTTAAAACCCCATTCTCGTTTTTCTTTTCTTTGGTTTCTTTAGTGGAAGGCCGATGGGGTCTATGAGATTATCAGAGTTCAATACATAAATACAATAATGCGAGATCGAACATCGAAACTCGACGAGTCGAACCGATACACCTTCGGTGAGCCTTTAAAGTATTAAGGACATCTAAATAAACATTTTGCCTTTTAGACCCACCTTAAGTCCAATCACAACTGAAAACCATGATTTTCTAAAATTTTGTTTTTGGATGTTTTCAAATTATTAAGTTTATTGGCAGTATTAAATTTTTGTCAGCTTTGCCACTGTAAAAATTTAACATTAACAATCCGTTGATTCATAAAGATAACCATCGCTCTATTAAGATGTTTGGTGCCATCTGTTTTTAGTCTTTTTGCTCCTGATATTATCCAAAACTGTGTATCTATTTACATCTTTTTCATTAGAACTGAATATTCGATTGTTCTTAACTTTTTAAGGTATATTTGGTTTTGTAAGTTTCCACTTAACCAGTTCAAACAATCAGATTACATTTCCTTGGTACTTTAACCACTGTATAGTCTAAATATGACTCAAATATACATTTTTTTTCCTTTTTGGAAAAAATTTTGTCAAAGCTGTTAATAAATTTACAGGTTAACCAAAGTTGACCTTAAGGTCAACCTAGCAAAAGATTATGTAATGAATTTGAAGATTTCATTTCAGTCCGTTTAATATTTCAAAAACAAATGAAAAATAAAAGCATATAGTTAAAGTGATTTAGACTTAAAAATAGAGTATTAACGAAAAACCTACCCTGCCAAAATGCCGGCTTGTAGCGGTGCCACATCCCTTGGACAAAGAATACAGTTAGTCACATCAAAAGCACATATAACATCTCATCATT
This sequence comes from Artemia sinica, assembly GCA_027921565.1. Classification (NCBI taxonomy): domain Eukaryota; kingdom Metazoa; phylum Arthropoda; class Branchiopoda; order Anostraca; family Artemiidae; genus Artemia; species Artemia sinica. The sequence goes on along the minus strand of CM051269.1, from coordinate 19,328,266 downwards.
TCTCTGACGCCATAAGGCCGTACCTGACGTTTAATATTTTTCTGGTAGTAGCTGATAATAATTTGATAGCCTTTCTTCAAAGGGGGGAGCAGTAGCGTAGTTTATGTTCAATCGCACTTTGATCCTCCTGATCTAAACTGCTCTGTTGATTCTCCCTTTGAGAACAGCTTAGCAATGATTTGGACAATTATTCCAGAATAGTGAAAACGTCAGACACGACATCAAGACGGGAAAAAAGCGTTAAAAATATATATTTAGTATTTAAAATGAAAATTCTTGAATTGCATTTGCCCCATTTGTTTTGGTGCGATAAGAGGACAAACGACCAAACTTCAATGGTGTATCCAGGGTTTTTACTGGGTTTGAGCCCCCCCTCCCCCGGATTTTTATGAAATGTAAAAAGTAATAAAAATACATATTATAAACAATTATTGATTTTTTTTTATAAATCTCCTCTCAAACAAAAATACCTCCCCCCCGAACATAAATCTTGGATACTGCTTCGCCAAAATTAGTAAGGTTCACGTCGTAAGAGACCTCGCCAAAAGTGGCAAAGGCCACATCTTCCTTCTTAGTCAACTAGTGAAGTCCATCTGTATATTCATCTTAATGGACATTTCTTAGAGATATTAAAATAATTTATTTTTTAAAGAAAAACAGCGATAAGTAAAGAAAGTTAACTTTTTGAGAGGAATGAACTCAGCACTTAAAAAATATGTATTCAATTAAAATTTTAAAAATAAATTTCAGCAAAATTTAACTTATTAAAAAAAAATACTCGGCGCATCGTAAAATCAAAGATATCCAAAACTGAGTAGCTTTGTAGTACATTTAAAATATTGTGTTTTTATTGAATTTTTTTTCGTTCAATTGAAGTTTTCTTTATTGCTGTTAACTCGAGAAAAGACCTTAAAATCTATCCTGAAGGTTACATAGACTTATGAGGGGGAAGCGATGAAAATAATTAAAACTGCTCTATAAAGTTATAATTTTTATTTGTCCCCTTTTCGCAAGGTTGGAGCAATATACTAAAGGTCCATTCACAATGAGGTTTTAATAAAAAGTGAGATACCTTGGGTCCATTCATAAGAAGATATAGTCTGATAAGCAACTGATGACTAATTCTGATTGGTTCAAATACAAAATGTCTCCAAAACTTTTCATCTAACGGCTCAATACAACATCGCTGCCTGATTCTTCTTCTTCTTTGAACATTTAGAGACGCTAATGCGTGATCTCCGTACTGTTGCAGGGTTTATAGCAGGTGGGATTGAACCCCACTCCCGTATTGCCAAGCAGATCTCAATTTATTATGCCATTTTAGGCTGAACAAAGTAGCAAATAATATATGAACGATTGATAATTGAGTTCTAGAAGATGCCTTATATCTTATCATGAGTGGATCTGGCGTTAGCCAAATCGAACTGTGAATGGGGTGTAAAGGATATTTGAAATCATAACAACTAAAATCGTGACGTCAACCGATAGCATATACTTGATGTAGGAACATTTAAGGGTAAAAGCAAGTGAAAATAACACTTTCCCTTTTAGCCAAAAAAAATTTTTCTTGTGCTCTTTCCAGGATATCACACATCCGGTACGAACTGCTTTACAACCTTTAGCTGGAAAAAATAACAAGCATCATTTCTAACTGGAAAGGTGATCCTAAAAGAGTTGTCGAGTCACAAAGAAAATAAATCTGTTGTAAAAGTTTTTATCTGTTGTTGTTGACCCTACTCGTTTGGCTAGATACTACATTCTCAGAATGCCATTCAATCTAGGCCAAAGGAAAATAAACAGAAACATGAGTGGAAACTGGCGCTAGCATCGAAAAGAAGAAAACGTGAAGGTCATCTTGCCTTTAGTGACAACTGCTACATATCTGCATCTTGCCTTTATGTTTGACCCAAAACCGCGGCACACTTGTCTTTTCAGGCACTTTCACATACAGGAAGCGTAAAGAACTTGGAATTCTGTTACCGGTAAGCCTAGCAGTTTATAGTAAAAGTCTCTGTGCAGAATGAATTTCGACTTTAAATTGTTTATTAAAAAATCACGATTATTTATTACTTAGAGAAATTTGAGCCTTAATCGTTATGCCTTGTAAATTAGTCATATCGAATGCAAATTTTTTTTCTTCTACGTTTTTAAAGAAGTTGTCGAACGCTACATCGTAAGTAATACTTGTACGTTAATCCCTATCTTCCTATGCTGAATCAGCGGAGAAGGAGCTCCAACCCTTAAAGTTCCCCATTCTCTTTTGTCAACCCAGAGGGCATATGCCTAGTATGGGGGAAGTCATAGGTACGACGACTCATACTGATGCCAGATGTTTCACAGTTTTTTTTGTAATCTGTGTATTTAAAAGCAAGTTTAAAGGTCCTTTTAAAGTTTGAGGCCGGGATTCGTAACTGAAATTGACGACGATGAGCTTCTTGGAGCGCTGAGCCCTCATGGAAATACCTTGTTTCTATAAATACATTCCAAGGCCAAACTGGCTATACATGACATATGAAACTAAGAGAGGAAGGGAAATATTAAATGAAAAAACAAAATCAAAAAGGCGAGAAAACTAGGTTTTTGTCAGCCATTGGCAAAATTTGAAGACGAAGGACAAGCAAATATTTCGACAAGGACCTCCGCCAAGTCGTCCTTAGTGCAAAAGAAAAAAAAATCTAACCTTTCGAAGTGTGCTTGACAAAGAATATTTTTTCTTTTGCGCTGAGGACACATATATATATATATATATATATATATAATATATATATATATATTATATATATATATATATATATATATATATATATATATATATATATATATATATATATATATATATATATATATATATATATATGAGGTTCGCCATGCACTAATGGTGAATTGTTGAGCATTTCTGAGATCTATATTTCTAACATTCTAACTTAATTTCTAACTCATTTTTGGGATTTGTAATCTAATCTCACCTAACCTCTCACCATCATACCTTGCATAAGACTGACAAAGCTGACTGGTCAACAAACTTAGAGTTACAGTTCGTTACACTTATAGTAACGAACTTACGAACTTACGTAACTTACGAACTACGTAACGAACTTACAGTTTGTTACCACCAACTGTTTTATACCAGACAAATACATTAGAGTGATTAGTGTTATGTACAAGGATAACACTGCTAAAATGTGGTTAGTAGCTGGTTTCGCATTAAATCAGGAGTTAAAAATGGTTGTGTTCTATCCCCATTTGTATGGATCATTTGATGGAATTTATCTTAAGGAGCACAGAAAGACAATGGGAAAACACGAATCAAATGGGGAAGTATAACTTTCCTGGACTTACATTAAGCTGATGATTTCATCCTGGATGAAAGTGTGATCAAAATGAATGGACTTTTAAAGGTTTAGCGAGTTCAGTGTCCTATAATAGGTTTAAAAATTAATATTAATGTTAAGCAACTAATGTTAGCAACTAGTGTTAAGACTAAGTTGCTAAGGCTAGGAATAAGTGAAGATGAAAAGGTGATGATGGGAAACAAAAAGATCGGTCAAGCTGACAGCTTCACTAACCTTGGTAGTATTATTAGTAAAGACGTTGGGTGCAGTGAATATGTTAAAATTCAACCCTAGAATAACAAAACTCAAGCCAAATTCAAACCCCCAAGAAATTTAAAATGTTTAAATTTCAACTTGCGCAAAATCCTCTTCCCACAAGACTTCAACCCAGAATATGGATGCAGCTAATTATTTTTTACACAAAATTAAACTTGGAAAGCTCAACCCACCAAAGCTTATTCCAAGCCAAGCGAAACACGAAAATAAGCGAAAATCAACCCACACAAAACCCGTCTCATTAATTACAATCAATAAAACCGCAGCCCACACAAGTATTACTGATGCCAAACTCGGTTGACAGTATTAACTTTGCATACAATTTCTCATAAAAAATTAAGCCGAAGGGACAACATGTTTTGGAACGGCTTTTCTTGGGAACCATTCGTTATGACGGGTTGTCATGTTAAGTATTTCTCCCAGGAAGTACCGGAGGGATGGATTGGCGCTGGCTCTTAGCACCCTTCATGGCACCTATAGCTCCTTGGCTCACGGCACCCATCACCCAGGAGCTATTTTACGGCCATAAGATAACGATGAGGGAAAACAACGATATCGACAGGGTTTAAGGTAAAGAGCAAGGCGGAAGATTTTTGAGTAATTTTGAGGATAATAACCCCCGCGACGAAGACAATAGCTCTCAGCAGTGCGGCCATTATCTCCACCGACACAATCTTGACGATATTTTTAGGGTGAGAAATAAAACCCACTTTTATTATTATACAGACTGTCTGGACTAAAATTCTTCTTTTAACATCATCCAGTCTTTACATGCAAAATTTAACATTGTTTTCGTTACAAATATATCCTTTTTAAGTGTCTATGATGCGTACATTTTATAAAAAAAAAACACTGGTTTTTGCTTGGAATGGTTTAGTTTATCCTTAGTTCGCCCAAAAATCACAAGGCTATGATTCTTAAGCCAAAATTTAGTTCAATATATTTAAATAGTGAAAAAATTTTAAAGTAAATCATCGATTTACTTTAAAAGGAAATACACATTTACCTACTTTCTGTGAAGTTGCACGGTATTAGATACAAAACCCAATAACGTAGCTAGGGGGCAACGGGGCACACTTTTCCGCAGGTGTAGCAGCTTCTGGGCACGATTTAGATACATTCTATGAAATGTAGACCACAAACGTTGTTAAGGCAAAGAGGGAAAGTGGTGTAAAAAACAGACATCGTCCCAGGTCTTGAAGCGCCTACTTCCACCTCAGATAACACCACTCAAAATCTAAGGTTTGGTTATTGATTTAAACTATTTGAAAAACGAAGCTGTCAGTCAGAAATAACATACTCAAGTCTCTTACAAACACCAAAAAGAATGCTCTTAATAATCATTTTTGTGGATACAGGCACGTACATGTACGTTTTTCTTGGGGGGGGGGGACGAGATTCCAAAATAAAGTGAAAAAATGTTCGATCGTATGACAAAATACTGGGAATTAAAGTGACGTTCATAAGATTTTGAGATTTATGATGCGGTAAGGCCTAGGTTTATTTGAGTTGTTTCCTATTTTCGTTTCTGGTATGTAATTTTTTTTTCAAATCTTGACAGGCAGCTTCTAAAAGGTACATTTCTTTATTTATTTTATTGTGCTTGTAAATATAGAATTGCCTTGTTTAGGGTATTGTAGGAAGTGACCTTATAGCTAAGTTAATGCACAGGATTTGAATGCTCGCCCATTCCGAAAACGTGCTGCTTTTTTTGTTTAACAGATAATATTTTTCCGAACATAATCTTTTTTTCAATTTTTTGCATTTCTTTTGTTAATCTGTAAGTGTCGGCCTTCGGAATTTCTGCTCACAATTCAGATTTTTACAGAGCACCAAACCATTTTTTTTTTTTTTTTTTTTTTTTTTTTTTTTTTTTTTTTTTTTTTTTTTTTTTAGCAAATAATTACTTAAATACACTAATGTATTTCCTTAACGAGAGAAATTCCAATTGTGGGTATGTTTTTAGTTATTTTTTATCTTTTTTAATATAATACAAGGTTACAAGACACCCATGGTATGGACCAGCCTGTAGCTATTATTGTAGTAATTTAATACATATGAAACCTTATTTTTGTCAATTGTTCAGTACAAATGTGCCCTTCTCACAAAAAAATTTACACAGAAAGGTTTGCGAAGAGCAGGGGGAGGGGGGCTAGAAAACCTGTTTCTGGAAGCCACCAACCAATAACATACTCACATCCCTCATAGACGTCTAGTGGAATGTGAACACCAGATAGACTAAAGTTTACAGGTCTTTTGAATTTTTCGCTATACTCCAGTGAAATATTGGTGATCTTCGTTACGGGATGCATATTGCTTTCCATTTCTAGCTCTTTTTTATGTCTTCCAATATGTTTAACGTTTACATATCGAAGATCTTCGTGTTCCAGCTCGTATTTGTGAGAGTACCTTGCAGCAATCTGCTCAGCGTGCTTAGCTATGGTCTAGAAAGAGATTTTATCTGAAAGTGAAAACACTAAATGAAAAGCGTGGGACATAATTTAGAGTTATTAGCACACGATAAAATACCCTACAATAAATATTTATGTTTAGAGTTCAGATAGCACATTAAAAAGAAGCAGCTGTTAAAAAAAAACATTAGATTTGTTTTGTTTGTTTAATTTGAATTGACTGTTAAAATTCAAAACGTATTTCCTGCAAAAAACGATTTTTGCACAGTTACACCTCGAAAACAAATGAACAATATTAAGTTATACCTATTTTTAGAAAAAGCATACATTTTTTCAAATACCCTATTTACCTCTTTATTGAAATTAATTTAAAAAAAAATCAACAAAATGAGTTTTTCAAAAAAAAAGAGCTCCATTAAACCAAAAATTAACAAAAACAGAATCAAATACTCTACCAAGCATACAACTTCCACAAATCAGTTTCAATAAATAAATGAAACCTAAAATGAACAGAAATTAAAATAAATAACAGAGTCAAACTCAAAACGAGCTGAAATTAATATGAATAGGGTTCAAAACCCCTATGCTTTCTAAAAGCCAGAATATAATTTGTGCTGAACTGAAAAAAACTCTTTTAAATGTATTCACTTTTATAACTTTAAGAAATCAAAAATTTATTAAGATTTTAAGGAATAAATATCAGCATATGTATATTAAACTGACAATGCACATTAATTTAATTTTTTTTCAGGATAGCTGCGCTTTGATCACTTTGACGTTTAAATGGCACTAGAACTTACGGTTACCAATCCAATGAGTCCCCTCCAAAGCATGTACGACCAACCTTTTTATAAGAATCTTATATAACCCAAGGACATAACTTACAACGCTTTTCCTGAGAGGTATAAGGGGGGTGGGGGTTGTACTCCTCACAGACAAAGTTTCCGAAGCCTTCAACTACGATGAATAAAATTGTTATCTCCAAATTTTGATTGGAGATGTTAAGGTAAATGCTGAGGGTGGAGGAAGGGGGGGCTGTTTGACCATAAATCAGTTTGACTCTGAAATAGGGCACTATAGCTTCCAATTTTAAACCAAATAAGCCCCATTTGATGTTTATACAACCGCCAATTCAATAAAAACCTTACATACCCTCAGAAAATAACTTACAACCATATCCCCAGGGCACTGAGGGGCTGTGTCATCCTTTGAGACATTATTATATGTTCTTTGGACTATTTTGAAAACATCGCTATCTCATAATTTCAATCAGTTGCGTTTGGTGAAAGGAGGGGTTGTAGGAGAGGGGGGGGGCTAAATGCAGTCCATCACTTTTGACGCTTAAAAAGGAACTAGAACTTTCAATTTTCAACCAAATGAGCCTGTTCTAAAGTTAAACAGCCATCCCTTCCATAAAAACCTTAAATACCACCTAGGCATAACTTACAACCCTTGTCCCTATTCTCTGGGGTTTGTTTTAACCCCAAAATCCTTGTTATATGATATTTAGACTGTTTTGAATAGAATGGCTATCTCAAAATTTCTATTAGATACATTACGGGACAATGTGACGTGTGTGTCTGGGGGGGGGGTTAGCTGCCCTTCGATCATTTTGACTCTTAAAAAGAGCACTAGAGCATCTGATTATCAATCCAATGAGCCACCTCCAAAGTTTATGTGACCACGCTTTCTATAAAAACCTTATAAACCCCCAACCTTACATAACTTACAACCCTTGTCCTGAGGGCTGGTGGGACTTGTTATCCTTAATAACATAATTTCCAGACCTTTCAAATACGTTGAACAAAATAGCTATCTCAAAATTTTGATTGGAAGTGTTTGGGGAAATGATGAGCGTGGAGGGTTCATTTGCCCTCTGATCACTTTTGGCTAATAAAAAGGAACTAGTCCTCTCAATTTTCAATCGAATGAGCCCTTTTTGAAGTTTCTACGACAACACTTTCTATAAAAGACCTTATATGCCCCCAGGGCATAACTTACAACAATTGCCCGAGGGTTGTGGGGAGAGTGTCATCCTCAAGACATAATTTCTAGATCTTTCAACTATGTTGAACAAAATGGCTATCTCGAAATTTTGATTGAATGCATTTGGGGAAATGGTGGGCGTAGAAAGGGGTGTTAGTTGCCCTCCAATCACTTTCGACTTTTAAAAAGGGTACTAGCCCTCTCAATTTCCAATCGAATCAGCCCTTTTTGAAGTTTCTATGACAACTCCTTCGATACAAAGTGACCTGGTCTAAAAAAAAAAATAATAAATAAATAAATAATACATTGTGACCACATTGTTCTTTACTTATGCAGCGCTATTGCGCTGCCTATGATGCTTCGAGAATCAATGCACTCAAGTCAGTGTTGTTACATGAAAATACAGGGTATTCAGTAAAGCCAGAAACGACACAATTTTTTATTCTAATTTTTAAAAGACAATAATCAAACACTAGCATTGCCCATACCAGCCACAATTGCTGGATTTTAATAAGCTTCCCGTGCGGTGCAAAATAAATTTTAGCATGACGAGCAGAGAGCTTAGGGAGTGACTGCCCACTCATATATAGGATAATTTCTGTTCGATTTACGCTTTAACGTCATTCTATATCTTCAAACCCAAAAGATTATTATCATTTAATTTGTGTCCTTTTTACATAATTAAATTTTTTGCATAATTTTTACATAATTCATTTACTTAATTATTTAATTAATTTACTTAATTAAAATAAATTGAAGACTGCCCCAAAAATGTTTAGGAAGATACGCATAGCCGAGTCGCAGCTTGACTTTTCAGGCTCGTGGATTTTCATGCCATTTTAATCAGCATAGTCCAAGGCTCAATAAATATCCCTTCGGGGATAAATGAAACACATAGACCCTGAGGCAAGGGTGGCAAATAATCCAAATTGGGAATTGTAAAGAAGACTATTTGCAATGTTTCATAAATAGCGAAGGATATTAAGATGAAACTTTCAGGGAATGTTGTGATGCCAAACTAAATCAAAAGACACAATTTGCACTCTATACGCCTGCAGCTTCATCACTGCATCGTTCTGGAACCCTGCTAAAACAAAATGTTGTTTCAGAGTTTGTCTTTCATAAATCAAGTTCCAAGTTTTATCAGAGATACACCGTTCTTTGTGTCTCTTTTTATGTCCAATTACTTACTTTGCAACATCATTGAAAGTGTTGCTGATGCTACTCCATAAAGTATCCACGTCTCCCTCTCCTTCCCCAATATGGCTAAGAACCTCAAACTTGTTGTAGATACTTAAAATGAGCTTACTCCTGAATTCTGGTTCAGCAAGCTTATGCAGCAAGCTATCAAGCGAGTCATGTAGGGGCATCAAGGGGTCTGTCTTCTTTTTCGGGGTCCTTAGTTTGAGCATAATCTTAGCGATACAGAGATTCTGGTCTGAGCCGGCGTCAGCTCCTCTGAGTGTCCTTACATCTTGGAGACTTGATCGCCATTTCCTGTTTATAAAAAAGTGGTCGATCTGATTTCTTGTTGTGTCGTCAGGGGAGGTCCATGTATACCTATGGATATTCTTGTGACGAAACTGTGTTCCACCATTCAGGAGATCATTTGTGGAAGCAAATTCTATAAATACGGCTCCATTTTTATTTCGGTCGCCAAAGCCATGTAGGCCAAGTACTTCTGGGCAGTAGGATCAATCATTGCCTACTTTGGCGTTCTTTGGCGTTATATTTGTCTCCGGCAAATATAATCATGTCATGACGCAGTATATCCTTGGAGACTGAGTTAAGAGTGTCATAGAAACGCTCTTTAACCACCTCTTCAGCATCATTTATTGGTGCATAACAGGAACAGTAGACAGAATATACAGTATCGACAAAGGTTATACTCTCCATTAAAAATATGTGAGACAGATTTAAAACCACCCAAGATTCGTACCCCGCCTTCGTGCACGTGCGATTCCGATGAACACATCATGATAAGCCTATAGACAAACCTGTTTTTTGTGTTTTCGATTCACGACTCAATTAGCAGACAAAATTAAACTATATGCTAATCAAGAAAAATAAAAAGGTGAACTTTTTTCTTTATAAGAATAAACATCAGCAGAGGGAAACTTCTACAAATCGTTCTTTCCATGGGGGAAGTGAAGTAAAGTAAATGTTTTCCTCAGACGAATAAAAAATGTGTCTCTAACAATAAATAGGTAAGCTAGATAATTTTTTATTTGTTGACAGATAGATATTTTTGCAAATTATCACACTAAAAAAAAAAAAAAAAAAAAAATCAAAATTCCTAATATTTATGCTGTGTTTGAAAGGAATCGAGCTCGGCTAATCAAGCCAGGTTTGCAACAGTTCCCCACTACCCGACACTTTTTTTTATTGGATGAAAATGGGTTGTCGGATGAAAATTTGATTCCAGTCAAGACAGATACGAATCTTGACAATTACCTGAGAGGCAAGGTTGCCACTGCTGGTGATATATCACCAGATCTTGTGATTTTTCACTCTTTTGGGGATTTTTTAAGTTCTTGAAGATTCAAAGTAGGTCTTGGGAATTCATTCTGAGGTCACGAGATGACGCATTAATTAATGGAGCTAGCAACAGCAAATTTAGTACAAGGGGGGGGGGTAACCCTGCCAGGTTGCCCCCATCAGTTTTCACATTGATTGATCAGCTTTCACGTTCAAATCATCAGTTTTCACGTTGATTTTCACTTGATTTGAAAAACCATTGAAAGCTCCTGGATTAGGTGGTATTGTCAATCTAGTTATTTCAAAATATTTCAGTTTTCACTGTGATTTTCACTTGATTTGGAAAAACTGGTTCCAACATTACCACCACCCTCAGGACCGGATTAAATAGGTCCGGCTGGATCTCTTTTAGAGGGGCCATCTCTATACATTAAATATTTAAATAAGATTTACTTTACGTACGTAAAGTAGTTCAAGTACGTAGTGCAAAATCTCTGTAATATCCTGATTAAATTCAATAAATCTGACTTGAACTTTACGGGTATCAGTTTTTTATATTAGAAAGTATATATTATATAATAGTAGATACATTAATAAATCTCATCCAGCAATGCAAACTTAAAATAAATCTATTTTTGATTAGTTGAATAACTCATAATTTATCCCTTATCGTCAAAAACAATTTGCTTTAAATTTCAAATCTTTTTTAGGCTCACTCTGACGGTAACGTGGGGCCTGATTGGGCTCAATCGTTCCAATCGTCCTTTATCTGGCCCTGACCACCCTCCCCCAGAATTTTGACAAAATTACGCCACTTTTTGAAAACATTTTCAGTTTTACCGTCGGTACTAGATAGAACATGTAGGCAACCTTACACCAAAATTCAATTAAGAAAGTTTGACTAGTTTTCTAAAAAGTAGGTTTGAAAACACCTTTTCAACAGAACAAATCCTGCACTTCAGTAATTCCTTGTTAGTCTCTGACAGCCAAAGGTCGTTAAAAAAGAATATCAAAATACTTAGAGAATTACGCAATTTTGCATCAAAACCTATAACTTCCATGATCTTAATACTAGAAAATACTACATCAAACACCTTACTCATATCGTTTTGTAGCAAGCATAGACTTAAAAACTAGGGCTGTTCAGAGACTAAATCACCTTCTAAAGTTATGTGCTGCATATATACTTAGAGTTATATATGTATATTTTAAAGTTATAGATACTTACTTATTTGCAGGAATTCCATGCAAAGATATCCCCACACAACGGTTTTTTCCGCTGCTTTTGCAGCCATCGACAATACATTTCCCAAGCGTCATTAGCCTGTTATCTGATTGAATGTAGTGTTGGGCGATATTCAGTATCGATATTGATATATCGATATATTGGAGCAAATATCGATATCGAATATCGAAACGAAAATATCGACATCGAAAACGATATTTGAACATATTTGACTATTTTCGGAATTTTCTACTACTGGTAAACGTCCTGCAGAAAAGATCCAACATAGAAAATTGTTTGGGAAATGGGCGAGAAGAAGAACAATGATGTATTTAATCCATTGACTCATACATGCTGATACACAGCATACTTACCTGTATCCATAAGTTGGTATAGCCTGTTCTCAAACTCAAAATACGTTTAGTCAGGAGGAATTCCAAATGTTGCTGAGAACCTCCAAAAGGCCTTGGCTGTATTAATGCCTTCTAAGCTGATAGGCCTTGCTCATATAAAAGAGAGTTGGCTTTCTATGCTGAATCCAAATATATAGGATTCATTCAGTTTAGTGTTCCCATCAAAAGATACGAGCCTGAGAAAATTTGGGTGATTTTTGGAAAAGGGGAGAAACCCTCCAAAAAGTCAAAGAATCTTAAAGAAAAGCGCACCATCAGATTCAGCATATCATAGAACCCTACTTGTAAAGATTTTAACCTCCCGTCAGCGTAAATGTAGAATTTTGTATTTTTTGTCAGAATAAAAATCACGGATGCATGTTTATTTATTCCTCTTTCTTTCGCCAGCGTGATTGCATCAATTCAAAGGCCCAAGAATGTTGGGAAAGTGCTCGTTCGAAAGAAAATAACAGTTCTAGTTCCCTTTTAAAGTGACCCGAGATATTGGAGAGCCAATAGCCCCTCTCCCACGCCCTTTTTCCCTGAAAACACCCGATCCCAATTTTGAGATATTCATTTTGTTCACCATAGTTGAAAGATCGAAAAAATGTTCCTCCGGAGATAACCTGACTCCCCGCAACCTGAGGAAAGGGCTTTAAGTTATGAATTTGCCTATTGTTTACGTATAGTATTTTTTATTTGTAAGTAAACAGGCCTTTTTAGGGGAGGGGGAATTTTCTCTGGGGGGATTTTCCACAGGTAGAATTTCCAATGGGCAGCGAAGTTTCCGGGGCTGAACTAACAAGGGGGAATTTTACACCGGAGAACTTGTCATAACGCCTATACGAAATTCGTCATAATGTTTCTCTGCCGATTCAATTTTTGATGTAGAGATGTTCCGAGGAAATTGTCATGATCCCCCCATGATGCCCGGGGGAAGGGCTATAAGTTATGAATTTTGTCTGTTGTTTACATATAGTTTCTGTTATTGGAAGTAAACAGACGTTTTTAGGGAGGGAAATTTTGCGCAAGGGAATTTTCCACGGGGAGAATTTTCCATGGGCAGGGAAGTTTCCGAAAATGAACTTATAAGGAGAATTATTACACGGGAGAATTTGCCAGAACTCTTATATCAAATTTATCTTACTTTCTCTTTGCCGATTCAATTGAACATCTAGAGATGTTTTGGGGATATCATCCGGGGTAAATTTTCAGAGAGGTTAAAATTGCCTGGGAGATTTTTTTGTGGGAGGGAGGGAGTTCCCACGGGGGAAATTTTCCATGGGAAAGTTTTCAGTGGGAGCAATTCTTCGTGGCGGAATTTTTCGCAGGAGGTATTCTCCATGGGGAAATTTTTCGCGGGAGAAATTCTTCATCAGAGGATTTTCCGTGGAAGAAACTTTCCATTCGGAGGATGGGATTTCAATGAAAAATTTCCTGTTGAAGGAGTTTTCCGGCATGATTTGAAAAAGATCAAAAATTAAATGAAAGACAAGTCTTTTTTTTTCAAATGAAAATAGGCGTAAGAGAAATTTCTAGGCGAAATTGTCCACAAGAAAATATCTGGAGGGAATTTTCAGCAGGGACGGATTTGTAGTGATGATTTCCTGGTATTAAATGAAAACAACCAAAAATTAAATAGAAAATTTTTTTTTCAACGGAAACTAGGGAGACATATTGAAACTTGAAACAAAAAGAAATCCTACCGTATGCGAGGGGAGTTACCGCCTCCTTTAAAGAGTTCCAATTATTTAAAACAACTCCTGAAACACAAGGGCTATTTAATTAGAATAAGAAGCTTGTTTTAAAAATACTAGAAAAAACGTATATGAAGGGCATCCCTCTCATATACGGAATAATTTCTGTTCGTTTTAAGTTTTAATGGTGAACCTTACTTTCAGTTGAAAAAAACCTGTTTCCTTTTTTTTTTATTTAATCACTGAAAGGTAGAACAAATGCTCAGGGAAAAAACATTGACATGTTGCTGAGTTTGAATAGCCAGAAGTAGTCAGTAGGTCATCTTTCTTTACCCTGAGCCCGAGTAATTTCAAGTCTAGATTTCTATGATATTCACTCTTGTAATCGAAGTTTGTTTTTATTGCTTGATTTTCTATTATTCAAAGTTTAAAAAAATTGTGCAAAATACACTTTTATTATAATTGTTGGTACTTTTCTATCAGCCAGGACACATTCGAGAATTTGGTTCTACAGGTACGGGGTAGAAACAACCGCTATGCTTGTGAAATAGATAGGATATAATAATAATAATAATAATATAATAATATATATTGAATCTATAATATGCGTACCATTCAGAATCAGGGATAGCAGATGCGGATAAAGACTCATCGCTTTTAGAGGACAGAAAACGCCAAAGGAGAGAAGGATTAATTTTGGCCCGTGTAGATTCGATATCAATCATATTTTTTCATATGTAAAAAAAATCATCATACAAAATCATCAATCATATATATAATTTGGGCTGTATATTTGCACACTAGGGGGATGGTGGGGTGGGGGTTAAGTATAGCGGGGCTGCATGCAATAAGTAACCTAACCTAAATGAAACCAAAATACCAACTAAATATTTATTAAAACATAGCTACAATGTAGTTTTCCACTGAATCGAAGCTAATTGTCTCCGTATACAAACAGCAATAAACCGGTTGTTGTATGATTTTATAGATTCAGATTCTCGAGTGTGTAGTGGCTAACAGGTAAGTACCCAATTTTTTTTTAACTTTGCAAAGCCAAGAGTTAATCTGAATAAAACTGATCAGAAATATCGAAATCGATATATCGATTATCGAATATCGAAAGTAAAAACATCGATATTTCGATATATCGTTTGATCAAGTTATCGCCCAACACTAATTGAATGCCAGGTAGTAACTAACTAAGGTTCTGACGTATATTCCCAGGGTCAGTACGCGCGGTATCAAGTGTGTGTCATATTTGGAAAAAGGAGTCGCTACACTACAGTCTACAGTGATAACAGGCGACTACAGTCACTTTAATCTGGTGTCCTTGGAACCTCGCAAACATTACTCAATCATTGACAGGAGTTCAGCTGATGAGGGATTTCGCTGCCTTTCGGGACATTAACATTGCTACTTCTGCTTCTCGTTTCTTTTCGGGTCCACTGTAGATTATTGTTTAACCATTATCGAGTGTTTCTTTGCCGAAATCGGTCCATCTCACTTCTGACAGCGCTACTATGTTAAGGTTATAGGCGGCTACTTCTTGCAGGACCTGCTTGGTTTTGATGAGCTGCCACATTGTCCGTACATTCCAAAAACCAAATCTAAGAGGCTGTTTCGTGTCCATAAAATCAGTCTGGGGGTGATTCCTTGTTGTCGTCATTTGAGGGGTTTTATTCTTCATCGATGTTTCAATCGCTGATTGGTTTTGACGGGAGAGGGACGTGAATTCTCTGCCTAACCGTCCTCCTTTTTCCAGGCTTGGGACTGGCTGCACTTTTGTACAAGCAGAGTACAGGCGGTGAGAAAACAAGCCCTAAGTCTTATTTTCTTTTTCGACAATTTCTTTTCATGTTTTGCAAGGAAAAAAAAATTCTGGTTTTTAATAATTTCTTGTTTTTCTGTGATTCCATTTCTGTCCTACTTGCAGATGTAGAGGGTGTATCCATGCCCATTTTTGAAAGTTTTAAAATAAAAAAATCTTATACTGAATTGATAGATTTTAGGAAGTAAAAGACACTTACTTATCAGGGAAACAGTTTGACTCGAGCAAACATGGCTAAACAGGAAGTAGAGTATATTTTCGTAATTTTGTCATCAACTAGGCTCACCATTTACTTGATGATAAGGTTTTGAAGGCGGTATATTTGTGTACATATTAATGTGGAACATATTAGGAAGTGTAATGGACCTCTGTTTTTCGTGTTTTTTTTTTATATTAAAAACAAGGATGGATTAATTAACAAAATTATCTGCTCAGAGTAAAGAGTTACTTAATATTTTTTTTCTTCAAATTATTGGGGAACAATTGCCCCAATAATTGGGGAGGGGCACCCCACCCCAATAATTGGGGGGCAGTTTGCCCCTCCCGAAATTAAAGGCCCGAAAGCCTTTCAGTAAAGGGGTTTTCTGCCACATTTGGAGATAGTGAAGGAGTAGATGACATAACAAACTGTTGATGCACGATATATTGATCAGTCTATAAAACACGTACATGAACCACCTGTTGGTCTTCCGAGCGGCTAACATTGAACTGAACAGCTGGTCAAATGTGTCAACACCGCTTTTGGTGATATTATAGTATTTAATTATCTTAGGCTTCTGGATTGAATGCTTGATACTAGTACCGTCATGGCAAGTTGACAGAAGCAGGACCATTTTTGGTGGCTTAGCAAGATAAGACACTAGAGTCAGCTCCTGATCGAAACAGAACATTGATGTTCCTGTAATTCTTCCTTTGCTCACAAGAAGCTCTTCCGGAATACCCTCTTGTCTTTTCGCAGAGTCCCAACTGTCGTCAGTCGATACGGTTCTTTCAGTTGTTCTGCAGCAAATGGAATCGATGTAAACCTGTTGTCAAACGTGACATTTCTATTTGATCCCCATATATGGGAACAAATAGGTTAAATCAGCAAATAGCCAAATTCAGCATTTTCATATGCCATACCTGACGAAGTTTGCTATGAAGCTTGTAAACAACGTTAGAAAACTGATAAACGTGAGAAAATTCACCTCATAGTACGAAGAAACTTAGTAATTACTAAGTTTTGGTAAAATAAAAAAAATCCCTTTTCCTGAAACAGGTGAAAAACTTACGTAGATGGTAAGCTTTCGTAAATTTTACTACACACCCTTAATATTTCCACAATCAATTCAGATAATAAAACCTCGGTGACGCCACAAGAACTGGATAATCATGATATTAGCATACAAGGGACGTGGTTTCGCGTAATGTATCCGTTTCCATGGTAACCGCTAAAACATGTTTTGGTGTCGTAAAATTTACAAATGCTTACCCTTCTAAGGTTAAGAATAGCGAGATTTAGCGAGTGCAAATATCCGAAATTTCCGATTGGCTGATAGTAATTTCCGATTGGCTGAAAAACTCTATTAAAAATTCTGATTGGTCCAAGTTAGCATTTGATGTTAGTACAATCTCATTGTGAATGCGCCTCTTGTTGGTCTTGTAATATCTAACGTACCTGGTTATTTTCTATATTCTTACCTGGACTGCTTCTTTTCTTCTGCCAAACATATCACCTAGTTCCTTCATGGCCGTATCAGCTACATACGCTCCGTTAAAAGCGTGAAGCTTTGCTTGATC
>CM051269.1:19240862-19308362 GCA_027921565.1 Artemia sinica | reverse complement strand
CCTTCCCAAGGCCAGAACATAATTTGCACTTTACTGAAAAAAATACAAATGAATGTGCATTGTCAGTTTAATATACATATACTGATATTTAGTAGTCAAAATTTTAATATTATTTGATTTATTAAAGTTATAAAAGTAAAAACATTTATATTTTTTTCAGTAAAGTGCAAATTATGTTCTGGCCTTGGGAAGGCATAGGGGTTTTGAGCCCAACTTATGTTAATTTCTGCTCGTTTTGAGTTTGACTCGGTTATTTATTGTAATTTCTGTTCGTTTTGGGTTTCGTTTATTTATCGATGCTGATTTGTGGTAGTTTCACGCTTGGTAGATTATTTGATTTTATTTTTGCTCATTTTTTGTTAAATAGAGTTGTTTACTTTTCTTTGAAAAATTTATTTTGTGGAAAAAGTTTTTTTTAATTAATTTCTGTTCGTTTTATATTGACAGAGTCTTTTCAGGGAAAAAAATAACACTTTAAATCTTTTCGTTTTTTACGACTTTATAGTTTGGCCTGCTATTTGTATGCTGGAGAGAAATTTTTAACAACATACACCCTCTTAAAAATCGGGACACAAATAGTAGTGCTTAATTTAGTTTCATACCTCCTCTAGTTGACCTGAAATGGAAAACTTGATATCATTCGCCAAAAAATCTGTTTACTTTCTTTGATAGCTCGGATACACTTACGCTATTTTGATTTGGTTAAATTTTAAGAATAGAAGCCGCCCCGAAAGTTTGAACATAATGCCCTCAGTCGTTCTTGGGATACTGCTGAGATACCTTATTGGGAATTAGCATTAACACAGTGCATTTTGATTTAATCTTATGGCAACATTTAGTTTTTAAACATAAAGTCAAATGGGAGGGTGGGCGTGGGAGGGGGATTAGTTTCCCTCCAATCACTTTTGATTATTAAAAAGGGCATCAGCCCTTTCTATTTTCAATTGAATGAGCACTTTTCGAAGTTCCTACGACAACTCCTTCGATACAAAGGGCCCTGGTCTAAACAACAACAACAACAAAAAAATAATAGCCTTCCAATCACTTTCGACTATTAAAAAGGGCACTAGGCCTTTCGACTTCCAATTGAATGAGCCCTTTTTGAGTTTCTAAGACAACACTTCCTATAAAAACCTTATATGCCCCCAGGGCATAACTTAAAACCCTTGCCCTGAGGGTTGTCGGGGAGTCTCTTCCTCAAAAAAATATTTTCTATCTGGAAATCAACTACGCCGAACAAAATGGCTATCTCAAAATTTTGATTGGATGTGTTTGGGAGAATGATGGGCGTGGGGGGGATAGCCCTCCAATAGCTTTCGACTATTAAAAAGAGCACTAGAACTCTCAATTTTCAATCGAATGAGCCCCTTTTGAAGTTTCTACGACGACCCCTTCCATATGAAGTACCCTGCTCTAAAGGAAAAAAATAGTACATAGTAAATTGTGCCAACATTGTTCTTATATGCCCTCAGGGCATAACTTAAAACCCTTGCCCTGAGGGTTGTGGGGGAGTGTCCTCCTCAAAAACATATTTTCTATCTGGAAATCAACTACGCTGAACAAAATGGCTATCTCAAAATTTTGATTGGATGTGTTTGGGGGAATGATGGGCATGGGGGGGTCTAGTTGCCCTCCAATCACTTTCAACTATTAAAAACGGCACTAGAACTCTCAATTTCCAATCGAAGGAACCCCTTTTGAAGTTTCTATGACGACCCCTTCCATATGAAGTGCCCTGCTCAAAAGGAGAAAAATAATACATAGTACATTGTGCCAACATTGTTCTTATATGCCCTCAGGGCATAACTTAAAACCCTTTCCCCGAGGGTTGTGGGGGATTGTCCTCCTCAAAAACATATTTTCTATCTGTTAATCAACTACGCTGAACAAAATGCCTATCTCAAAATTTTTATTGGATGTGTTCGGGGGAATGATGGGCGTGGGGGGGGGGCGGCTAGTTGCCCTCCAATCACTTTCGACTATTAAAAGGGGCACTAGTCCTTTGAATTTCCAATCGAATGAGCTTTTTTTGAAGTTTCTACGACAACGCCTTCTTTAAAAACCTTATATGACCCCAGGGCATAACTTAAAACCCTTACCCTGAGGGATATGGGGGAGTGTCCTCCTCAAAAACATATTTTCTATCTGGTAATCAACTAGGCTGAACAAAATGGCTATCTCAAAATTTTGATTGGATGTGTTTGGAGAAATGATGGGCGTGGGGGGGCTAGTCACCCTCCAATCACGTTTGACTATTAAAAAGGGAAGTAGCCCTTTCAATTTCAAATCGAATGAGCCTTTTTTGAAGTTTCTACGACAACACCTTCTATAAAAATCTTATATGCTTCAGGGCATAACTTAAAACTCTTGCCCTGAGGGTTGTGGGGCAGTTTCCTTCTCAAAAACATATTTTCTATCTGGAGATTAATTACGCTGAACAAAATGGCTATCTCAAAATTTTGATTGGATGTGTTTGGGGGAATGATAGCGTTGGGGAAGGGGTCCTGTTGCCCCCCAATGACTTTTGACTAATAAAAAGGGTACTAGACCTTCGAATTTCCAATCTAATGAGCCTGTTTTGAAGTTTCTACGACAACGCCTTCTGTAAAAACCATACATGTACCCAGGGCATAACTTAAAACCCTTGCCCTGAGGGTTGTGGGGAAGTGTCCTCCTCAAAAACACATTTTCTATCAGGAAATCAACTACGCTGAACAAAATGGCTTTCTCGAAATTTTGATTGGATGTGTTTGGGGGAATGATGGGCGTGGGGGGGGGAGCAAGTTGCCCTCCATTCACTTTCGACCATTAAAAAGGGCCCTAGAACTCTAGATTTCCAATCGAATGAGCCCCTTTTGAAGTCTCTACGACGACCCCTTCCATATGAAGTGCTCTGCTCTAAAGTAAAAAAATAATATATGGTACATTGTGCCAACATTGTTCTTATATGCCTTCAAGGCATAACTTAAAACCCTTGCCCCGAGGGTTGTGGGGGAGTGTTCTCCTCAAAAAGGTATTTTCTATTTGGAAATCAACTACGCTGAACAAAATGGTTATCTCAAAATTTTGATTGGATGTGTTTGGGGGAATGATGGGCGTGGGGGGGGGGCTAGTTGCCCTCTGATCACCTTTGGCTATTAAAAAGGGCACTAGCCACCCCAATTTCAAATCGAATGAGCCCTTTTCGAAGTTTCTACGACAAATCCTTCGATACGAAGCGCCTGTCAAAGAAAAAAAAACACACACATTGTGGCCACATAGTTCTTTACTTAGGCAGCGCTAGCGCGCTGCCTATGATCACAGAATTAACAACTCCATGTAGAGAAGCTCAACTCTCTTTTATGCTTGGAATTTTAGGCATCATTTTTTCGTAATATCTCAAACATGTAAGTTAATCAAGAAATTAATTTTTTCAAAAGGGCGCAATGATCAATTTTACATGTCCCATTATTGTCTAAATTGTCTAATTGAATACCTTTTCCTTTTAACTGCATAATGTGTGATATGTAAAAGGGTCCCAAAGGAAAATACTTGTCTGTTTGGGTCCGTGCGAACGCAGTCCCTCACTACAGAATATTACGCTTTTGAGTTACCCCCATTTGAGATAATCACAGGGGTCAGCCAGTCCGATGTTCAATGGAAAGGCCTCACCCTAGGACAGACTTGTTCATGGCAGGGTTGCCACCATAATGAAATAAAAATCACCAGTTTTTCACCAAGAAAATCACCAAAAATCACCTGTTTCTCACCAAGAAAATCACCAAAAATCACCAGTATTTCACCAAAATCACCAACAAAATCACCAAATTCGGTGGTCAATAATGATAGGCATCACAACCGAAAGACGCGTTGGGAACCCTAAGCTAAGACATTATGTTTTTCAAAGGCTACTGCTCAAGAAAGAAGAGGATTTATACCAAAAACAGGAATTCCAGCCAAAACTGAAATTGTAACCTAAAATCCTGTTTCTGTATATAAAGCACCTTTTTATTTATTTAACTACTATTTTTTTTTCTTTTTATTTACTTTGCAAAATCGTTTCTTTTTTTTCTAGGTTTCCATTGAAAAGAATAATCACAATAATCCTCTTTCGTCCTCAAATCGAATATCATTTGCTTATGAATGGTTTTAATCCCCTGCCACTGTTGGTATCCTTAATGGTAAACTATAGCTTTGAAAAGGACCACTCAAATGGTGTCGATTTCTAATATTTTTCATTTACTTCTGGAAAACTGTCATGGGTCAAGTTTAAGCTGAAATATCGGACAAGCGGTGATAAATCTTATTTCCCTGGTTCCTTTGACAAGAGCCGTGCTCTGGCCAGCCATCTAAATACTGTGGTTTGGAGGTATCATACAAAAGAAGCATCTTAGCAAAAAACGCAAGGGCCAGAGAGCACGCAATTCTACCAGCCAGCAGAAACAGATTTCATCATTAAGTTTTTAACAGCATTCCTTTTGCGAACCCACAACTTCACAAAATGTACCTGGTGATGTTGCCCCCTCCCCCTGTAACAAATTTAAGGTCACTAGCTCCGTTAATTAATGCGTAAATTTGTGACCTCAAGAATGAATTCCAAAGACCTACTTTAAATCTTCAAGAATTTTAGGTCTAATGCTACAGTTTATTTTTAAGCTAACGAGTTAGATAAGCAGTGTAGACATAAAAAAGGGGACCGTGAATAATTTTAGTATCTTAATAGCTTTCCGTGAGTCCTGTCCTCGAATTCGAAGTGAGAAGGATGACTTTAGCCGAAGACAAACTATTTGAAGTACAGAGCAACGTTGACTATTATTCATTAGTTCAATATTAGGCAGAAATTGATGTTCTTTAATAAACCCTCCTTTCTACTACAATTTAGCGAACACCTTGTTTTGATCATGTACTAGTTCTAAATGGAAGTACAAATTATACACAAGGAAACCAAATATGTCAATATTCAAATAATATCAAATCAAAATCTGTAATTCAAATCAAATCATATCAAATATAGTATATGATAATAAATCATATCAAATATATAGGAAAGTATCACGTTGCAGAAGTTTGTGCAGAAGATTTAAATGAAAAAACAATTCTGTGCTCTTCAAATATGAAACAGAAATAGATAAAAATATCAAAGGTTATCCAAAAATGCTACTGGTCTTCCCTTTTTCACAGCCTAGCCTTTGTGACTAATGATGAGGATATATCCCATGTTGCTGGGCCTTCAAAAAACCTGTGCACATGCATCAAAGCACTTAAAGTTTCAGGCTCTACTTTATTTCTGAGGGAAGCTTTGATGATCTTTAGACGCCAAAACTGTCTCTCTGCTGGAGTACTTGAGTGTGGCCGTGCAAAATTCTTTTACATGTTTTTACTTTTATAACTTTAAGAAATCAAAAATTAATTAAGGGGGGACGCCAGTCCAAAGCCGTTTTGGCCGATTCGAGCCCTTTTCCTGGTCGGCAAAAAGACTCAAACACAAAAGTATCAGATTTCACACAGACTTGAGTAAACAAACTCGAAGAGGGCGACTTCCAGGGGTTCCTTACGCTTTCAATATTAGTTACATTTTATGATAGATACTTTCACGGAGTGTAATAGGCAGGCGATTGAGCTAGGTGATTGAATGGTTAGGCGATTAAGTTAGGTGATTAATTATGGAATAAAATGGCTTTGGAAAACGACAAATGAATTACTAAATGTATACATCTATGATCCTACGCATGTCTTCTAATCCTGTCTGTCTTAAGTTTATCAGCTTATCTGAATTTGTGCCCGGCATAGATGACTTAGGAATTCTCCTCTTTTGATTAAAACTAGTATATCCCGTCTCTATTATGCCTATATTTGAAAGATCAACTAAATTTGTATTCTTACACTGGCAAAAACGGTTCCTAAATTTCCATGCTTCTCGGCAACCTTCCATCAACTATTTCTGGTAATAACGCTTCAAAATAAAATTTCAACTTATTCGCACTTATTCGCAAACATCTAACTTATTCGCACAATTTGTCGAATGTCCAACTCTCAATCTAACGCTTTCAAATTATACACACCAAATAAATCATTTCAAGAGCTAAAGCTTCACTAAATCAAAGTCCAACTGACCGCTTTTGAACAAAAGGAAGCGTTAACCCCTCAGCATAATTTATGCGCCCACATCCGTTTGATTCCAAGTATTTTAGGCTCTTTGTCGGGTGATAAGCAATTTGAAACGTTGGTATGTAAAGTATTCGAAGGGACTGCAGTCAGCAAGTGTTTTTTATAAAAATATGCTACAAATGCTTCAATAGAATATTTTTCGCTGCATTTTTAAGTACCAATTACGACAATATTGACAGCAGCGATCTTGTAGGCAAACCCAAAATAGGTTTTTGAGTTTTTTTGGGATTTCAGGAAAAATAGGTGTCGGCTTTAGCATTTGCTAAATCAAAATGTTCACCTGATTCTATTCTATTAGAAAAGACTGAGACCGCCTAACTGCCTCAACTATTAATGTCAGACAAACTCAAAACGCTTACTACGGGAGAGATAGGAAGGTCGCTTCAAGTAAAATGGGTGAATACACGGTAAAATTCTAGGTGGAGGGACTTTTGGAATCTTAGAAATAGTTGGGTTATGGGAATGAAACTTTCAGGAGTGCATCTTAACCTTTGAAAATAAAATCCTAAAATAACTTAAAATCCAATTCACATCATTAGCCTTGTGTTTTAAAAACCTAAGTTTAAGGGAAAGTAAACCAACAAAAATTATGGAAAAAAATTCTATTCTATTTCTGAAGCCTTATAAATAGCAAATCAGTTAAAATGGAAGCTAGAATGCACCTTCCTGGGGCAGGCTTTAGGACTTGAGTTCATTCCTGAAAGTTTCACTCTCCTAGTGCAACTATTTTCCAAGATAGTCAAAAGCTCCTCAGCTAGAATCATGCCTTGTTAAGTTTAGCCCATCCTTGCCTATTATAGTAGTTGATAACTAGAAATAAGTATATAGCCCCACCTAGTTAGGCGTTAAGATGTGAATATAGGCTTAAATGTTAATAATCTAATATATTTTCTGGTCATCTCCCCTGAGCGGCTATTTTGATATGCAGTAAATTCTCCATCCATTGACAATTGAGTCTATTTAATAGCATTTTTACGAGAATTTCCTCATTGTTTTAAAATCTGTTACGTAAACATAGTAAAATCACCAAATTTAATAAGAAAATAACCAAAATTAAGGTAAAATCACCATGTCACCAAACGAAAAAAAAATCACCAAATTCGGTGATAAATCACCAACGGTGGCAACCCTGTTTGTAGATGAAAGAATACAAACCAAAGTATAAACACATACGTTGTATGTGTTTATACTTTGGTACAAACATAGGTACAAAAATATAGAATTGTACCATATTTTGTGGGATTGTACTAAATAGTACCAGTAAAGGTGAAATGTACCAAAATGAACAATTGAACCACGTTTGTAGTTCATATAAGATAAACTATGGTTTTATTAGCTGAAACCCGAAATCAGAGTTACCGTCTTTCAAGGCAAGTCAGCTTTTCAAAAATTGTTATATTTAAACAAATAGATATAATATTTCAATTGTTTCGCAAGGTTTTTATAACCATTTTAGATAAAAATAGTTTCAAAATGAACATTGTTTTTTTTACAAGGATTGGTTCTCAAAAATAGTTAAAATATACATTCAACAATAACATAATTTTAAACAAAATATTTTTCACTTCACCATATTAGACATGTTAGCACAAGAAAAGACTTGTAATTATTATAACGCATATTCTTGAAATATAAAAGAAGAAACAAGATGCGCTTTCAAATTAACATAAAAATCTATTCCCTTTGATATCTATATTGTTACTGAAAACTCTTTTTTTTGTTTAGGTTACAATTAGCTTGATCACGTGCTTGTATAAACTAGTTATAACGAAACGTGTTATTCTTTTGGGTTTGCACTTCGTCTTTCATTTCTTTTTACAGCTGTTGCTCCGTCTATGAAACTTCAGTCAAAAGGAAATCTTGTTTTCAAGAGTACTTTATCTTAGTCTGATCAAAGACTACGTTAATTGCAAAAAAATTAATAGTAAAAATGAAAAAAATATAAAAGGTTGAAAATGAAAAGATTTCGAGATATGCCAGGCCAATGCTACGCCATGCTTTATACATAGTATTACTTGGGTCGTTAAAAAAAATTGCTGCTACTTGTGCATTATATCTTATACAGCGCTATAAACTGTACAAGGAAATACTACAGGAAATCAGACAAACAGGTATTTGCAATGGATAACTGGATCGCAAAATGTGATTTCTTATTGCGTTTACAATATTAAAACTGTTGTTTTTTGGGGTTTAGGGGAAAAAGGTACCTAGGTTAGGTTAGGTTACGTATTTAATATATGCTATTACAATATTATTATATTTGTATATATTATTATATTACAAAACTATTATATTTTCATCCTATTTTATTTTATTTCATTAGCATTAACAAACTTGACTTCTTTCGTGTGTAGGATATAATGCACAAGTACCAATTTGCTCTATCAAATCTATTTCCCATAAATCACGGCTCTGATACTGGAAATCATGATCTAGTTACTTCTTTATGCTAATTTTTACTCTCGCCACTGTGGATATGGGTGTTTTCAACAGATATCTCGTACACAGTTTATAGAATTATCCAGTAAGTTTATCGCAGATCATTTCTGGTCTTCATTCTCGGTACGAACAAAAAGCTCCTCCCACTTCTTTCTGCATTAGCGGGTTAGTCTGTTTCCGTCAATCAATGAGAAATGGTTACAAAGTGCATTATTCGTAATAGCGGGTTTCCACTTGTTTCGTGTCCAAGAGAAATCTGACTTGTCTACCCGTGAAAAGATCTAATGCCGCTTATGTTTCTATCTGCAAAAACGTTCTCTGGAGCACTCGCACCTTGGTCCGGATTTTTATAATGGGTGAGATAGGGTATGATCATACTGCTAATTCTATAAACTGTGATCTCGTACTAAGTGCATGATAAAGTAGGTTCCTAGGGAGCTACTCATAAACACGCAAGTGACATATACTGATTTGGCAAAATTCCTTCACAAAATTCTTTTTATTTGCTTCTTTTTCTTTGTTGTAAAAAAATACAACAAAAATAATAATAGTAATAAAACAACAGCAAAACATATATATATATATATATATATATATATATATATATATATATATATATATATATATATATATATATATATATATATATATATATTATATATATATATATATATATATATATATATATATATATAATATATATATATATATATATATATATATGGGCCCCACTGCCCCAAGCAATTCTATTAACACATGTGGCTCCTGTCCTTATGAAGTTCGTGAATAAAGAAATTGCTTACGGCGTATTTAGAGCTAAGTCAAAACGGTACTTTCACATTATATGGGCCCCTCTAAAGAAGTCCAACAAGATATGCTACAGTCAAACGGGAAAGACGCAATGAAAAACCTTTTTTACAAGATGATTCAATACACCGCAGCAGAGAAATCCATTTTATAGCGTGGTTTAAAATACTTAAAGTGTTGTTCTTTGGTGTTTTTTTTTTGGGGGGGGGGGAAGGGTACCTAGGTTAGGTTAGTTTACGCATTTAATATATGCTATGCTTTGCTGTGTATTGCCCCCACTCCCCCTAATGTACAAATATATAGCCAAAATTTGTTACTAAACTATTATATAGTCATCCTATTTTATTTTATTTCATTAGCATTAACCAAACTTGACTTTTTAGAAAGACCCATAATAAGAAAGTACCGTCAAAACTAGCTGAATCGGGAATTTTCGTTAATGAATACCTGACAAAAAGGAAAAAGGCAATCCTACACGGTGCACGTGAACGTTATGGTATAAAAAATGTTTTGTCAGATTGTGGGTGCATTTTTATACGCCAGCAAGGTGATATGAGCCCCAAAAGAGTGGTCACTTGCTGACACATTGTGAAATGTTAATTGAGTGATTGTTTGTTAATTGTATTAGATATATTTTTGTTTCTTCATGTAGGCTACCCATCCCATATATACATTTATATATATATATATATATATATATATATATATATATATATATATATATATATATATATATATATATATATATATATATAATATATATATATATATATATATATATATATATATATATATATATGTATATATATATATATATACATATATATATATATATATATATATATATATATATATATATATATATATATATATATATATATATATATATATATATATGTATGTATATATATATATATATATACATATATATATATATATATATATATATATATATATATATATATATATATATACATATAAATATATATATATATATATATATATATATATATATATATATATATATATATATATATATATATATATATATATATATATATATATATATATATATATATATATATATATATATATATATATATATATATATATATATATATAAAAATGTATATATGGGATGGGTAGCCTACATGAAGAAACAAAAATATATCTAATACAATTAACAAACAATCACTCAATTAACATTTCACAATGTGTCAGCAAGTGACCACTCTTTTGGGGCTCATATCACCTTGCTGGCGTATAAAAATGCACCCACAATCTGACAAAACATTTTTTATACCATAACGTTCACGTGCACCGTGTAGGATTGCCTTTTTCCTTTTTGTCAGGTATTCATTAACGAAAATTCCCGATTCAGCTAGTTTTGACGGTACTTTCTTATTATGGGTCTTTCTAAAAAGTCAAGTTTGGTTAATGCTAATGAAATAAAATAAAATAGGATGACTATATAATAGTTTAGTAACAAATTTTGGCTATATATTTGTACATTAGGGGGAGTGGGGGCAATACACAGCAAAGCATAGCATATATTAAATGCGTAAACTAACCTAACCTAGGTACCCTTCCCCCCCCCCCCCCCCCAAAAAAAAAAAAAAAACACCAAAGAACAACACTTTAAGTATTTTAAACCACGCTATAAAATGGATTTCTCTGCTGCGGTGTATTGAATCATCTTGTAAAAAAGGTTTTTCATTGCGTCTTTCCCGTTTGACTGTAGCATATCTTGTTGGACTTCTTTAGAGGGGCCCATATAATGTGAAAGTACCGTTTTGACTTAGCTCTAAATACGCCGTAAGCAATTTCTTTATTCACGAACTTCATAAGGACAGGAGCCACATGTGTTAATAGAATTGCTTGGGGCAGTGGGGCTCATAAGTCTGAATCTGGTAGCCTTTAATACTTGAGACTGAGCTATTGTTGACAGACCCACTTGGTTCACAATAGTATCAAATACAGCTACATTAACTCAACTCCTGATGTTTGCTTTAGTCCAGAAAATACTAATGAATCCAGCAGCATATCCTGCTTGAAATCCTCCAGCTTTTCTTCAAATTTTTTAACATATTATTCAAGACATTCAATTTGATCTTTGAGGCCTAGTAGGAATTTTTCAATTTGTTTAAATTTACCACTGTATTATACCAAATGAAACTCAGAGAGGAAAGAAAATAACAAAATGAAAAATAAACTAAAAAAAGGTGAAAACCTTTTTCGCCTTTTTTATTTTATTTTTCATTTTGTTATTTTCTTTCCTCTCTGAGTTTCATTTGTCATGTATAGCTAGCGTGGTCTTAGAATGTATTTACTTTATTATACCCTTTTTTATAATCTCAATGTAAATATCTGGATGATTTTCGCATTCACTGAAAGCATACCTTACTCCTTTTGCACTTTTTTGAGGCTAGGTGATAATTTTCCTTAAAATCTAGCAGGTTTACAAAAGTTAATCTTTCGCCTTTTACTAAAGATTACCGTCGGGAGGGGCACTGGATGAGTCTTAACAAATTTTTGAATGCCGAAAGGCAGATTAGCTTATACTCTTGTAGTACGTTTGAATCACAGTTTATAGAATTATCCAGTAAGTTTATCGCAGATTATTTCTGGTCTTCATTCTCGGTACGAACAAAAAGCTCCTCCCACTTATTTCTACATTAGCGGTTTAGTCTGTTTCCGTCAATAAATGAGAAATGGTTACAAAGTGCATTATTCGTAATAGCGGGTTTCCACTTGTTTCTTGTCCAAGAGAAATCTGACTTGTCTACCCGTGAAAAGATCTAATGCCGCTTATGTTTATATCTGCAAAAACGTTCTCTGGAGCACTCGCACCTTGGTCCGGGTTTTTATAATGGGTGAGATAGGGTATGATCATACTGCTAATTCTATAAACTGTGGTTTGAATATTACAAGATTACTTATCTGACATGCCCGATTATTTACCCTTAGTGTCTCACGAGAGCAAATGACATGAGAGGTCAATCTTTTCAAAAATTAAAAACAAATTGTGAAATAGCAGATAGCAAAAAGGGACAGTAATTGTGAAATGTGGCACATCTTCCGGGGGTTTCTAAGTGAGCTATGTTTACAGTGGAGTAGACGTGATTAGTGTTGTTATTCGTCTAGTTGCCTACAGCTTTGCAGTTGACAAGTTGCCGGTTAAGTAGTTGTTATTATCATTTGCAGATTACATCCGGGGAAGCTAATTTTAAGCAGGTAGGGGATGCTTGAAGGCACTCTTGGCTCAGTGCAATAACGAGCCAAGTCCTAGGTGCTATTGAGTCCCCATTCTCTAAGGCGTCCTCATTCCTCCTTCGTCTAGGAACAGTAATTTCATTCCAGGTTAGGAGGTTCCTCTTAAATGAGGAGTTTTGAGATCTTATCCTTTCATTGAGAGCAAATCTTTTCATTTGGGGATTTCTAGCCTGATACTAACAAAGATTTTAGTCTCTTTGGTTCCTTATCTTGTTTATATACACAGTGCTCTGATTAACGGGAGAACGTGATTCAAGAGACAATGCTCTGTGTGAAAGGAGAACGAGAATCAATAGAATGGGGTCTCTGAGGAAGGAGAAGTCTGGGGCCTAAATGCAACTAGCACAAAAACCATGTGATTTACCATCTCAAAGTTTTATCTTCGTTGATACATCCGGGGAATCTGAAGTATGGCATTTTTACAGCTTCACTAATGATTCGTTGGTTCATATATTAAAATCTTTCAATGAAGAGTGAATTCATTTATTTAATGATTAAAGTGTACTCTTTTGGTAAAAGGAATTGGTATGGTCAAAGCTGGCCCTTGTTTATATAGCAGGCCTTGCTGCAGAGCAGTCCTAAATTTTACAAAAATATATTTATCTCCAGCGGGAGGGTACTCTGTAAGGGGCCCATGGGCCTCTCCGAGATTGGAAGGAAACGATTGTTGTATTTATTTCTTAAGTCCTTAGATGGTGTAAAAGCGAGCCAAATCTAAGCTACATTTAGTAATCTTTTGTTTCGTTTTAGAAAGTAGCTATTGCTGGATTTGTTGTCCTCATAGTATAGCTGCAAACTTTGTATTGCTTTTCTAGGGTTCAAAGCTTAGAGTGCTGTAATAAGTTTATACTCATTTTCTACTATAAAACTGGAATTATACTTGAAGGCCATCGATTCGTCAATACAGTTTTCTGCCTACATAACAAGTAACAAGATAGTAACAATACACAGTAACACAGTAACAAGATAGAATTAATCAAGTAAATGACGAATGAAAAGGATAAATAATAATTAAAATAAAGTAAGCAATCATTTGCCTGATAAAAACTCACTGTTTTGTTTCTCTGTATTTTGCTTGGGTGATTATTAATCGGGAACAAAACTGCTCAAAAGTTGCTGAAGATCTGCCAGCTAATTAAATGAAAAGTAAAAAGAAAAGCAAAAGTGATATCTCATAAAGTAAAAGTCTACTACCACTCTTTCTAATTAGCCTTGATTGAATGAACTAATTCCGCCAAGTAAAAATCCAAATGGCGAGTGTTCCCGTTTATGGACATACATTAAAGATGAAATGGGTTCCGGATTTTCGACAGCATATAATC
Organism: Artemia sinica; assembly: GCA_027921565.1. Classification (NCBI taxonomy): domain Eukaryota; kingdom Metazoa; phylum Arthropoda; class Branchiopoda; order Anostraca; family Artemiidae; genus Artemia; species Artemia sinica. The sequence goes on along the minus strand of CM051269.1, from coordinate 19,294,374 downwards.
CAATGTTTTTGAAAAAGGGTTGTAAATATGAAAGTGGCCCATTGCTTAAATATAGTTATGTACTGAAAAATGGGAGCACGTTTCATTGTGGTTGTCAAAAAGTCCATTGATCAATGCAAGTTCCGACTATTGTCAGCTAAAGGGTCAAGATCATATATCTCATATTTAAGGCTTATCTTCTCTGATTTTGGTTTTTGGATGACAGTTTTGTCCAGGTCTTGATTGGAAAGTTTTCTGTTTACCATTAAAATTTTGCTATAAATATTGATACAATGTGAAATGTTTTATTTTGTTGAGAAAAATCTAAAGACAAACTGATAATTCAATTGAAAGTTATTTGAGCATTGCAACCGAAATTAAATTTGCGACAAACTTTGTTTCTTGTATTCTCATATAGTCTTTGACAATCCTTGTAAAACTAACGCTTCTCGGCAGTGATACCAAACGTGGTACAATTGTACCATTTTGGTACGTTTCACCTCTACCGGCACAATTTTGTACAATCCAACAAAATATGGTACATTTTACAAAATTAGGGTACAGTTTCGTTCAAGTCAGAATTGTTGTACTAATGTTTGTATTCTTTCATCAATGAAGCACTTTTGGTATAGCTCAGGGACCCACAGCACTTTCGAGACATAAAATTAGTAGACTGGGGCAGTCGTGTAGAGGTTATATTTATCAACAACAAAATTCCGTTATCAGCTGCAACTTCCTTCAAAACAGTGTGTACCGAATACATGATAAAAGCAACGAAATAAGGAAAAGGTTTTTCATTTAAAAATTCTCGTCGGCTAAAAACTTAAACAGACTGGACCCAAAGATAGCTATGTCTCCTGACCACTCAAACTTAAGCATTGTCCCAATTCTTGTCCAGTTTCCAAATTTGACAAAGGAGACTAATGTGAAAAACATTGCCAAATAATGGAAAAGGCAGCCATTTTGGCATGCACTGATATCAAGAAATGTGCAGATTCTGACCCGGTTTATTTCTGATTAATTAAAAAACTTTTTCCAAAAAATAAGTTTTTCAAAGAAAAGTAAAGAACTCCATTAAACAAAAAATGAGCAAAAACAAAATCAAATAATCTACCAAGCATGAAGCTACCACAAATATTTACTCTACCACATAATTTGCTCTTTACTGAAAAAAATACAAATGAATGTGCATTGTCAGTTTAATATACATATACTGATATTTAGTAGTCAAAATGTTAATATTATTTGATTTATTAGGTTATAAAAGTAAAAACATTTATATTTTTTTCAGTAAAGTGCAAATTATGTTCTGGCCATGGGAAGGCATAGCGGTTTTGCGCCCAACTTATGTTAATTTCTGCTCGTTTTGAGTTTGACTCGGTTATTTATTGTAATTTCTGTTCGTTTTGGGTTTCATTTATTTATCGACGCTGATTTGTGGTGGGTTTCGCGCTTGGAAGATTATTTGATTTGATTTTTGCTCATTTTTTGTTTAATGGAGTTCTTTACTTTTCTTTGAAAAACTTATTTTGTGGAAAAAGCATTTTAATTAATTTCTGTTCGTTTTATATTGACATAGTCTTTTCGGGGGAAAAAAAATAACACTTTAAATCTTTTCGTTTTTTAAGACTTTATAGTTTGGCCTGCTATTTGTATGCTCGAGAAAAATTCTCAGCAATTTTTAACAACATACACCCTTTTAAAAATCTGGACACAAATAGTACTGTTTAATTTAGTTTCATACCTCCTCTAGTTGACCTGAAATGGAAAACTTGATACCATTCGCAAAAAAATCTGTTTACTTTCTTTGATAGCTTGGATACACTTACGCTATAAGGATTGGGTTAAATTTTAAGAGCAGAAGTAGCCCCGAAAGTTTGAACATAATACCCTCAGTCGTTCTTGGGATACTGCTGAGATACCTTATTGGGAATTAGCATTATCACAGTGCATTTTGATTTAATCTTAAGGCAACATTTAGTTTTTAAACATAATGGGCAAATATGAGGGTGGGCGTGGGAGAGTGGGCGTGGGAGGGTGGGTGTGGAAGGGGAATTAGTTGCCCTCCAATCACTTTCGACTATTAAAAAGGGCATCAGCCATTTCTATTTTTAATTGAATGAGCCCCTTTCGAAGTTCCCACGACAACTCCTTTGATACGAAGGGCCCTGGTCTAAACAACAACAACAACAAAAGATATCACTAATCACTTTCGATGATTAAAAAGGGCACTAGCCCTTTGAATTTCGAATCGAATGAGCCCTTTATTGAAGTTTCTGCGACAACGCCTTCTATAAAAACCTTATATGCCCTCAGGGCGTAACTTAAAACCCTTGTCCTGAGGGCTGTGGGGGAGTATTCTCCTCAAAAACATATTTTCTATCTAGAAATCCATTACGTTGAACAAAATGGCTATCTCAAAATTTTTATTGGATGTGTTTGGGGGAATGATGGGTATGGGGGGCCTAGTTGCCCTCCAATCACTTTCGACTATTAAAAAAGGGACTAGCCCATTGAATTTCCAATCGAATGAGCCCTTTTTGACGTTTCTACGACAACGCCTTCGATAAAAACCTTATATGTCCCCAGGGCATAGCTTAAAACCCTTGGCCTGAGGGTTCTGGGGGAGTGTCCTCCTCAAAAACATATTTTCCCTCAAATCACTTTCGACTTTTAAAAAGAGCACTAGCCCTTTGAATTTTCAATCGAATGAGCCTGTTTTGAAGTTTCTGCGACAACACCTTCTATAAGAACCTTGTATGCCCCCAGGGCATAACTTAAAACCCTTACCCTGAAGGTTGTGGGGGACTGTCCTCCTCAAAAACATATTTTCTATCTAAAAATCAACTACGCTGAAAAAATTGCTATCTCAAAATTTTGATTGGTTGTATTTGGGGGAATGAAGGGCGTTGGAGGGGGGTTAGGGTCCCTCTAATCTCCTTCGATTATTAAAAAGGGCACTAGCCCTTTGAATTTCCAATCGAATGAGCCTGTTTTGAAGTTTTTACGACAACGCCTTCTATAAAAACCTTATATGCCCCCAAGGCATAATTTAAAACCCTTACCATGAGGGTTGAGGGGGCGTGTCCTCCTCAAGAACATATTTTCAATCTAAAAATCAACTACGCTGAAAAAATGGCTATCTCAAAATTTTGATTCGATGTGTTTGGGGGAATGATGGGCGCGGGGGGGGGGGCTAGTTGCCCTCCAATCACTTTCGACTATTAAAAAGGGCACTAGCCCTTTGAATTTCCAATAAAATGAGCCCCTTTTCAAGTTTCTACGACAACGCCTTCTATAAAAACCTTATGTGCCCCCATGGCATAACTTAAAACCCTTGTCCTGAGGGTTGTGGGGGAGTGTCCTCCTCAAAAACATGTTTTCTATCTGGAAATCAACTAGCCTACGTTGAACAAAATGGCTATCTCAAAATTTTGATTGGAAGTGTTTGGGGGAATGATGGGTGGGGGGGGGCTAGTTGCCCTCCAATCACTTTCGACTATCTAAAAGAACACTAGCTCTTTAATTTCCATTCGAATGAGCGTGTTTGGAAGTTTCTACGACAATGCCTTCTATAAAAACCTTATATGCCCCCAGGGAATAACTTAAAACCCTTACCCTGAGGGTTGTGGGGGCGTGTCCTCCCCAAAAACATATTTTCTATCTCGAAATCAACTACGCTGAACAAAATGGCTATCTCAAAATTTTTATTGGATGTGTTTGGGGGAATGATGGGTGTGGGGGGCCTAGTTGCCCTCCAATCCCTTTCGACTATTAAAAAAGACACTAGCCCATTGAATTTCCAATCGAATGAGCCCTTTTTGACGTTTCTACGACAACGCCTTCTATAAAAACCTTATATGTCCCCAGGGCATAACTTAAAACCCTTGCCCTGAGGGTTGTGGGGGAGTGTCCTCCTCAAAAACATATTTTCTATCTGGAAATCAACTAGCCTACGCTGAACAAAATGGCTATCTCAAAATTTTGATTGGATGTGTTTGGGAGAATGATGGGCGGGGGGGGGCGGTTAGTTGCCCTCAAATCACTTTCGACTTTTAAAAAGAGCACTAGCCCTATGAATTTTCAATCGAATGAGCCTGTTTTGAAGTTTCTGTGACAACGCCTTCTGTAAAAACCTTGTATGCCCCCAGGGCATAACTTAAAACCCTTGCCCTGAAGGTTGTGGGGGAGTGTCCTTCTCAAAAACATATTTTCTATCTAAAAATCAACTACGCTGAAAAAATTGCTATCTCAAAATTTTAATTGGATGTATTTGGGGGAATGATGGGCGTTGGAGGGGGGCTAGGGTCCCTCTATTCTCCTTCGACTATTAAAAAGGGCACTAGCCCTTTGAATTTCCAATCGAATGAGCCTGTTTTGAAGTTTCTACGACAACGCCAGTAGTAAGGCCATAGGGAATACTGGACGTGATTGCGTAATATGCCTTACCACGGGTCAGACACCTATTACTACGAACGGTACATGCCTTACCAGACGGGTTTCTAGCGCAAGAAAAACCCATGCTTGAGACACGTTTGGTGGGTATACTCTGGTTTGATGGGTATAGTCTGGTTTAGTTTCTCAAAGAGAGTGAGTATTTGACATTTTTGCAAAACGGGATAAGGAATTCGCAAATTGTACACTATGAACGATATTAATTAATGTTTTGAATAATAGGAGTGTGAATGATTCTAATTAGTGATTGGATAATTTTTAACAAGAAATGACTGAAAAGTGTTTTGGATGAGATGGGATGATTGTGTACTGTATAATACACAAGTGATGGTTTGCACAGTATTTTCAATTTTAAATAGTTTAGAAATAAAAAAAAATTAACAAGAAATGGCTGAAATGTGTTTTGAGGGAGTTGAGTTGCACGAGGGTTGAGTTGCACGAGGGTTCAGTTACATGCGGATTCAGTTACACGGGGATTAGTTAAATGGGGTCGAGTTGCACGAGGGTTCAGTAGCACGGAGGTTCAGTTGTACGGGGTTTCGGTTATACAGGGGTTCAGTTACATGGGGGTTCAGTTGCACGGGGGTTTAGTTAAATGGGGCTTGAGTTGCACGGGAGTTGATTTGCACGAGGGTTCAGTTGCACGGGGGGTTCAGTTACATGCGGATTCAGCTACACGGGGATTAGTTAAATGCGGTTGAGCTGCATAGTCTCGTTGGAAAAAATTGGAGTTCATACTTAAACAGTTCTGTTAAGAGCTATTGCTATGGAAATGGCTCATTTTTGAATCAAAACTATGCTTTTCCGACTGAAGATACACATTTGAATCAGAAAATGTGAAAATGTATACAATTGAAACAGAGAAGTGTGTTTTGACGATATTTTCTATATTTTCGTCTGAAAAATAGGAGTTCACGCTTAAAAAGTTCTATTAAGAGCTATTTTTATGGAAATGCTTTTACAATCGGAAATGTTCGATTAGCATTTGCAAAAAGGGGTAATGGGATTTGCGAATTGGAGGAGATGGGGTGATTGTGTACTGTATAATACACAAGTGATGTTTTGGAGAGTATTGTCAATTTAAAATAGTTTAGAAATAAAAAAAAAATTAACAAGAAATGACTGGAAAGTGTTTTGAGGGAGTTGAGTTGCACGAGGGTTGAGTTGCACGAGGGTTCAGTTAAGGGGGTACAGTTACACGGGGGTTTAGTTAAATGGGGGTCGAGTTGCACGAGGGTTCAGTAGCACGATGGTTCAGTAGCACGGTGGGGGTTCAGTTGTACGGGGTTTCGGTTATACAGGGGTTCAGTTACATGGGGGAGTTCAGTTGCACGGGGGTTTAGTTAAATGGGGCTTGAGTTGCACGGGAGTTGAGTTGCACGAGGGTTCAGTTACTTGCGGATTCAGTTACACGGGAATTAGTTAAATGTGGTTGAGTTGCATAGTCTCGTTGGAAAAAATTGGAGTTCATACTTAAACAGTTCTATTAAGAGCTATTTTTATGGAAATGCTTTTACAATCGGAAATGTTTGATTAACATTTGCAAAAAGGGGGTAATGGGATTTGCGAATTGGAGGAGATGGGGTGATTGTGTACTGTATAATACACAAGTGATGTTTTGGAGAGTATTGTCAATTTAAAATAGTTTAGAAATAAAAAAAAATTAACAAGAAATGGCTGAAAAGTGTTTTGAGGGAGATGGGTTGCATGGAGGGTTGAGTTGCACGAGGGTTCAGTTAAAGGGGGTACAGTTACACGGGGGTTTAGTTAAATGGGGTCGAGTTGCAGGAGGGTTTAGTAGTACGAGGGTTCAGTAGCACGGGGGTTCAGTTGTACGAGGTTTCGGTTATACAGGGGTTCAGTTACATAGGGGTTTAGTTAAATAGGCTTGACTTGCACGGGAGTTGAGTTACACGAGGGTTCAGTTTCACGGGGGTTCAGTTACATGCGGATTCAGTTACACGGGGGTGCCCACCTCACCTGCCCAGAGTCTCAGGCAAGTGACCCTAAATTTTAAAAAGTGGAAATTGGCACAGATTTTCTAAACTGAGCTGGAAAAAATTGGAGTTCACAGGTAAGAAGATCCATTTAGAGTTATTTTTTGTGGAAAATAACTCATTTTGGAACCAAAACTATGCTTTTCTGACTGAAAATACACAATTGAATCAGACAAATGTATCTTGATTGTATTTTCTGTAATTTTGCTGCATAAAATGGATTTCACACTTAAAAAGTTTCATTAAGAGCTATTTTTATGAAAATGGCTCATTTCAATCCAAAACCACGCTTTTCTGACTGAAGATCCAAGAAATGGGTTTTTGATCAAATTTTCTATAATTTCGACTGAAAAATAGGAGTTTACACTTAAAAAGGTCTATTAAGAGCTATGAATTGCTTTCGAAAACCCCAAATGAATTAGTTGAAAATAAAGTTTTAACAAGAAATGTCTAAAAAGTATTTTTTGGGTGGTTGGGGTGATGACAGAGTGGATGTCTTAGACTAGTTATAGTGCTGTACTCTGGCATGAATTGCTTTCGAAAACCCGGATGAATTAGTTGAAAATATAGTTTTAACAAGAAATGTCTGAAAAGTATTTTTTTGGGGGGAATCTGAGCTAATTAGGGTTTTTGACCGTAAACTCTAGTTTTTACAAGAAAATTATGGAAAATACAATTCTCTGGTTCAAATGTGAAACTTAAGTCCTTTTTAGGATCGAAAAAATAAACTATTTCTGTAAAATCTGAGCTAATAAGGGTTTTTGAGGGAGTTGAGTTACACGAGGGTTCAGTTGCACGGGGGTTCAGTTACATGCGGATTCAGTTACACGGGGGTGCCCACCTCACCTGCCCAGAGTCTCAGGCAAGTGACCTTAAATTTGAAAAAGTGGAAATTGGCACAGATTATCTAAACTGAGCTGGAAAAAATTGGAGTTCACACGTAAGAAGATCCAGTAAGAGTTATTTTTTGTGGAAAATAACTCATTTTGGAACCAAAACTATGCTTTTCTGACTGAAAATACACAATTGAATCAGACAAATGTATCTTGATCGTATTTTCTGTAATTTTGCTGCATAAAATGGATTTCACACTTAAAAAGTTTCATTAAGAGCTATTTTTATGAAAATGGCTCATTTCGATCCAAAACCACGCTTTTCTGACTGAAGATCCAAGAAATGGGTTTTTGATCAAATTTTCTTTATTTTCGACTGAAAAATAGGAGTTTACACTTAAAAAGTTCTATTAAGAGCTATGAATTGCTTTCGAAAACCCCAAATGAATTAGTTGAAAATAAAGTTTTAACAAGAAATGTCTGAAAAGTATTTTTTGGGTGGTTGGGGTGATGACAGAGTGGATGTCTTAGACTAGTTATAGTGCTGTACTCTGGCATGAATTGCTTTCGAAAACCCGGATGAATTAGTTGAAAATATAGTTTTAACAAGAAATGTCTGAAAAGTATTTTTTTGGGGGGAATCTGAGCTAATTAGGGTTTTTGACCGCAAACTCTAGTTTTTTACAAGAAAATTATGGAAAATACAATTCTCTGGTTCAAATGTGAAACTTAAGTCCTTTTTTGGATCGAAAAAATAAACTATTTCTGTAAAATCTGAGCTAATAAGGGTTTTTGACCGTAAACTCTAGTTTTTTGTAAGAAAATTATGGAAAATACAATTCTCTGATTCAAATGTGAAACTTAAGTCCGTTTTTGGATCGAAAAAATAAACTATTTCCGTAAAATCTGAGCTAATAAGGGTTTTTTACCGTAAACTATAGTTTTTTGTATGAAAATTATGGAAAATACAATTCTCTGATTCATAGGTGAAACTTAAGTCCATTTTTGGATCGAAAAATAAAACTATTTCTGTAAAGTCTGAGCTAATAAGGGTTTTTGACTGTAAGCTCTAGTTTGTCGTAAGGAAATTATGGAAAATACAATTCTCTGGTTCAAATGTGAAATTTAAGTCCCTTTTTGGATTGAAAAATAAAACTGTATTCGTAAAATCTGAACTAACAATTCAATATTTTCTTCATAAAAACAAACTTTTTTTTTAAAAAAAAAACTTCGAAATTTTTCAACTTTATTTATTTTTTCTTTTTGTACGTATCTTAAAATGTCAAAGTATGCTTACGGTTCTAACAATTGTACTCTATGATTTCTCAGAGACACGATGCGGCTTTCCCACTGGTACTCTATGGCCGGTTATTGACACTACCTAGTTTATTGCATGCATTAAATCAGTATTTTTTACGCAGTGGAACGATAAACACATAAGTCATATCTTTAAAAAAAAAGTGAAGATGGAACATTTTAATAAAGTGTGTTTACATGACAATGTTATTGTAGCATTGAATGCCAACAAGGAGAAGTATTTAAACTATGAAACAAGTACAAGTGGTAGCACTATTGGAAATGTATGCATGCATTGTCATGACAGTAAGGAATTAAATTTCTTTGGAATACCGAAAAGATTCCGTTTTACAAATGGTGGATATGCGAGATTGAGATCTCCGGAGATGATTGCTCTCAAAGAGAATGCCAACATAAAGATAATCGTTGATGATAGAGGACAACTCCTTGCTATTGTTGCAGGTAACACATTACCTACTGATACATCCAATTGTCATCTTCTAGGTATTAGCATTCAACGGAAGGCTAATAAAAGAAAGGCCCACTCTGCTACTAATATCGTAAACCATATCTTGTTTAGGTGCCGAAACTGTTACCTGTGTAAAAATAATGTGTTAATAGACAGTGAAATTGCAAGAAAAATAAAAATGGCATTGTCAAAAAATATCACTACGGAATATAAAGATGAAACGATGAAGAACAAAGCACCAGCAAACATTACTGGCATTGATCAAACAGTCAATGAATCAAATAATAGCAAAGACGAAAAGCATATTGAGCCTGTTCATGAGACACCAGTAAAAATTGTGTATGATTCAAAATTGAATAATGATTATTCTACTGATTACGAACTAAGAGAAGACAATAACTACAATATCAAGAGAGAACATGGTGAACTATTTTATGGAACAGATTCAAAATGTCCAAAGTTAATCATTGATAGTAATAATGTATCATAATATGTTTTTGTATTAATATTCTACATAGCATTATTTCATTAAAAATATTACATTGTTATGTGTTCATTATTTTTTTTAGAGTAAGCTAGCATATCAAGCGTTTAGAATGTATATTAAAACGTCGGAGATGTAAGAAAAGGAATTTGCGTACATCTATTGTCAGACACACTATTTCCGTAAAATCTGAGCTATTAAGGGTTTTTGACCGTAAACTCTAGTTTTTTGTAAGAAAATTATGGAAAATACAATTTTCTGGTTCAAATGTGGAACTTAAGTCTATTTTTGGATCGAAAAATAAAACTATTTCCGTAAAATCTGAGCTAATAAGGCTTTTTCGACTAGGATTCTACGATAGAGTGATTTCACCACTTAATAATAGTGGTCAGGAACTGAGAAATGTCCAGGAGGAAGTCAGTGAAATTTGCAGCTTTTTCGGGGTTGAAGCACTCTGTGTAAAGGGTAATGTACCTACAGATAAAGTCTTAATTCAAAAGTGTGACACTAGGATTCCACTTTTCAATCTAGAAGAATTTAAGTGTCCTAAATTTGAAGGGGTTTATCATCGTCCTGAAGACGAGGTCAGGTTCTTCGTGCACTGGATACCTAAGGACATGCCTGATCGTGATAAATGCATAAGACATGGTAAAAACTATTCTATATCATGGGACCATCGTTTCTGGATGCTTAAGAGTGAACGTGTGTATGACTATGTGTCATAATATAATTTTGTATTAATATTCTACATAGCATTATTTCATTAAAAATATATTATGCATTACATTGTTTTGTGTTCATTATTTTTAGAGTAAGCTAGCATATCAAAAGTTTAGAATGTCTATTAAAACATCGGAGATGTGAGAAAAGGAATTTGCATACATCTATTGTCAGACACATGGGGTAACATTGACAAAATCTAGGTAGCAGACTGAATAAATTTTTTATCAACATCCGTTGTTGGATATGTCATTATGTCATTATGAAAAAATTGTAAGTAAGTAGGAAGTAGGTAAGTAAGTAAGTAAGTAACAAACTCTTTCTCGAATTCATCTGTTGTTTACACAATACAGAAATTTTATTATAGGAAATTATAAAAAAAAAATTGAAGAAACTCTCTATTAACATTCGTTATCGATTGAAGTCGCTTCCTAGACAGACAATACAGCAATTTCACAAAATCTAAGTATAAGAGTGGTTAAATTCAATATCAGCATCCATTTCTCGGATACATCGGAAAAAGTTGACAAAATCTAAGTACCGGAAAGAATAAATTCATTTTCAAAGTTTTTATCGGATACATCAGATAACAGTCATAAAATCCAAGTTCTATTGTTTTTTTTGTTTTTTTTTTTGTTAAACACGATTGGTTGAAATAAAAGAGGAACTTTTAAAATCACAACAACTGAAGGTCAGTAAATAAAAAAACCTAAAATAATGTCATGAAATCAACATGCAAAGTCGACATAGCTTTATTTCATTTTTTTAAGGTTCATTTAGACGAGGTTACGTGTGCGCACGTAACCTCGTCTAAATGAACCTTAAAAAATGAAATAAACATATTTTCAATCTGAAAATCAATACGCTGAACCAAATGGCTATCTCAAAATTTTGATTCGATGTGTTTGGGGGAATGATGTGCGCGGGGGGGGGGGCTAGTTGCCCTCCAATCACTTTCGACTATTAAAAAGGGCACTAGCCCTTTGAATTTCCAATCAAATGAGCCCCTTTTGAAGTTTCTACGACAACGCCTTCTATAAAAACCTTATATGCCCCCAGAGCATAACTTAAAACCCTTGCCCTGAGGGTTGTGGGGGAGTGTCCTCCTCAAAAACATATTTTCTATCTGGAAATCAACTAGCCTACGCTGAACAAAATGGGAATCTCAAAATTTTGATTGGATGTGTTTGGGGGAATGATTTGCGCGGGGGGGGGGGGGGGTTAGTTGCCCTCCAATCACTTTCGACTATTAAAAAAGGCACTAGCCCTTTGAATTTCCAATCAAATGAGCCCCTTTTGAAGTTTCTACGACGACGCCTTCTGTAAAAACCTTATACGCCCCCAGGGCATAACTTAAAACCCTTGCCCTGAGGGTTGTGGGGGAGTGTCCTCCTCAAAAACATATTTTCTATCTGGAAATCAACTAGCCTACGCTGAACAAAATGGCTATCTCAAAATTTTGATTGGATGTGTTTGGGGGAATGATGGGCATGCGGGGGGGGGGGGGGCTAGTTGCCCTCCAATCACTTTCGACTATCTAAAAGAACACTAGCTCTTTAATTTCCATTCGAATGAGCCTGTTTTGAAGTTTCTATGACAATGCCTTCTATAAAAACCTTATATGTCCCCAGGGCATAACTTAAAACCCTTACCCTGAGGGTTGTGGGGGCGTGTCCTCCTCAAAAACATATTTTCTTTCTCGAAATCAACTACGCTGAACAAAATGGCTATCTCAAAATTTTTATTGGATGTGTTTGGGGGAATGATGGGGGGGGCGTAGTTGCCCTCCAATCACTTTCGACTGTTAAAAAGGGCACTAGCCCTTTGAATTTCCAATCAAATGAGCCCCGTTTGAAGTGTCTGCGACAATGCCTTCTATAAAAACCTTATATGTCCCCAGGGCATAACTTAAAACCCTTACCCTGAGGGTTGTGGGGACGTGTACTCCTCAAAAACAGATTTTCGATCTGGAAATAAACTACGCTGAACAAAACGGCTATCTCAAAATTTCGATTGGATGTGTTTGGGGGAATGATGGGCGTGAGGGGGGGCTAGTTGCCCTCCAATCACTTTTGACTGTTAAAAAAGGCACTAGCCGATTGAATTTCCAATCGAATGATCATGATTTGAAGTTTCTACGACAACGCCTTCTATAAAAACCTTATGTGCCCCCATGGGATAACTTAAAACCCTTGCCCTGAGGGTTGTGGGGGAGTGTCCTCCTCAAAAACATGTTTTCTATCTGGAAATCAACTAGCCTACGCTGAACAAAATGGCTATCTCAAAATTTCGATTGGATGTGTTTGGGGGAATGATGGGCATGGGGGGGCTAGTTGCCCTCCAATCACTTTCGACTATCTAAAAGAACACTAGCTCTTTAATTTCCATTCGAATGAGCCTGTTTTGAAGTTTCTACGACAATGCCTTCTATAAAAACCTTATTTGCCCCCAGGGCATAACTTAAAACCCTTGCCCTGAGGGTTGTGGGGGGTGTCCTCCCCAAAAACATATTTTCTATCTCGAAATCAACTACGCTGAACAAAATGGCTATCTCAAAATTTTTATTGGATGTGTTTGGGGGAATGATGGGAGTGGGGGGCCTAGTTGCCCTCCAATCCCTTTCGACTATTAAAAAAGGCACTAGCCCATTGAATTTCCAATCGAATGAGCCCTTTTTGACGTTTCTACGACAACGCCTTCTATAAAAACCTTATGTGTCCTCAGGGCATAGCTTAAAACCCTTGCCCTGAGGGTTGTGGGGGAGTGTCCTCCTCAAAAACATATTTTCTACCTGGAAATCAACTAGCCTACGCTGAACAAAATGGCTATCTCAAAATTTTGATTGGATGTGTTTGGGAGAATGATGGGCGGGGGGGGAGTGGTTAGTTGCCCTCAAATCACTTTCGACTTTTCAAAAGAGCACTAGCCCTTTGAATTTTCAATCGAATGAGCCTGTTTTGAAGTTTCTGCGACAACGCCTTCTGTAAAAACCTTGTATGCCCCCAGGGCATAACTTAAAACCCTTGCCCTGAAGGTTGTTGGGGAGTGTCCTTCTCAAAAACATATTTTCTATCTAAAAATCAACTACGCTGAAAAAATTGCTATCTCAAAATTTTGATTGGATGTATCTAGGGGAATGATGGGCGTTGGAGGGGGGCTAGGGTCCCTCTAATCTCCTTCGACTATTAAAAAGGGCACTAGCCCTTTGAATTTCCAATCGAATGAGCCTGTTTTGAAGTTTCTAAGACAACGCCTTCTATAAAAACCTTATATGCCCCCAGGGCATAATTTAAAACCCTTACCATGAGGGTTGTGGGGGCGTGTCCTCCTCAAAAAACATATTTTCAATCTGAAAATCAATACGCTGAACCAAATGGCTATCTCAAAATTTTAATTCGATGTGTTTGGGGGAATGATGTGTGCGGGGGGGGGGGCTAGTTGCCCTCCAATCACTTTCGAATATTAAAAAGGCACTAGCCCTTTGAATTTCCAATCAAATGAGCCCCTTTTGAAGTTTCTACGACAACGCCTTCTATAAAAACCTTATATGCCCCCATGGCATAACTTAAAACCCTTGCCCTGAGGGTTGTGTGGGAGTGTTCTCCTCGAAAACATATTTTCTATCTGGAAATCAACTAGCCTACGCTGAACAAAATGGGAATCTCAAAATTTTGATTGGATGTGTTTGGGGGAATGATTTGCGCGGGGGGGGGGGGGCTAGTTGCACTCCAATCACTTTCGACTATTAAAAAAGGGAATAGCCCTTTGAATTTCCGATCAAATGATCCCCTTTTGAAGTTTCTACGACGACGCCTTCTATAAAAACCTTATACGCCCCCAGGGCATAACTTAAAACCCTTGCCCTGAGGGTTGTGGGGAGTGTCCTCCTCAAAAACATATTTTCTATCTGGAAATCAACTAGCCTACGCTGAACAAAATGGCTATCTCAAAATTTTGATTGGATGTGTTTGGGGGAATGATGAGCATGGGGGGGGGGGGGGCTAGTTGCCCTCCAATCACTTTCGACTATCTAAAAGAACACTAGCTCTTTAATTTCCATTCAAATGAGCCTGTTTTGAAGTTTCTACGACAATGCCTTCTATAAAAACTTTATATGCCCCCAGGGCATAACTTAAAACCCTTACTCTGAGGGTTGTGGGGCGTGTCCTCCTCAAAAACATATTTTCTTTCTCGAAATCAACTACGCTGAACAAAATGGCTATCTCAAAATTTTTATTGGACGTGTTTGGAGGAATGATGGGGGGCGTAGTTGCCCTCCAATCACTTTCGACTGTTAAAAAGGGCACTAGCCCTTTGAATTTCCAATCAAATGAGCCCCGTTTGAAGTTTCTGCGACAAACGCCTTCTATAAAAACCTTATTTGCCCCCAGGGCATAACTTAAAACCCTTGCCCTGAGGGTTGTGGGGAGTGTACTCCTCAAAAACAGATTTTCTATCTGGAAATAAACTACGCTGAACAAAATGGCTATCTCAAAATTTCGATTGGATGTGTTTGGGGGAATGATGGGCGTGAGGGGGGGGCTAGTTGCCCTCCAATCACTTTTGATTGTTAAAAAAGGCACTAGCCGATTGAATTTCCAATCGAATGATCATGATTTGAAGTTTCTACGACAACGCCTTCTATAAAAACCTTATATGCCCCCAGTGCATAATTTAAAACCCTTACCATGAGGGTTGTGGGTGCGTGTCCTCCTCAAAAACATATTTTCAATCTGAAAATCAATACGCTGAACAAAATGACTATCTCAAAATTTTGATTCGATGTGTTTGGGGGAATGATGGGCGCGGGGGGGGGGGGCTAGTTGCCCTCCAATCACTTTCGACTATTCAAAAGGGCACTAGCCGTTTGAATTTCCAATCAAATGAGCCCCTTTTGAAGTTTCTACGACAACGCCTTCTATAAAAACCTTATGTGCCCCCATGGCATAACTTAAAACCCTTGCCCTGAGGGTTGTGGGGGAGTGTCCTCCTCAAAAACATGTTTTCTATCTGGAAATCAACTACGCTGAACAAAATGGCTATCTCAAAATTTTGATTGGATGTGTTTGGGGGAATGATGGGCATGAGAGGAGGGGGGGGGGGGGCTAGTTGCCCTCCAATCACTTTCGACTATCTAAAAGAACACTAGCTCTTTAATTTCCATTCGAATGAGCCTGTTTTGAAGTTTCTACGACAATGCCTTCTATAAAAACCTTACATGCCCCCAGGGCATAGCTTAAAACCCTTACCCTGAGGGTTGTGGGGGCGTGTCCTCCCCAAAAACATATTTTCTATCTCGAAATCAACTACGCTGAACAAAATGGCTATCTCAATATTTTTATTGGATGTGTTTGGGGGAATGATGGGTGTGGGGGGCCTAGTTGCCCTCCAATCCCTTTCGACTATTAAAAAAGGCACTAGCCCATTGAATTTCCAATCGAATGAGCCCTTTTTGACGTTTCTACGACAGCGCCTTCTATAAAAAACCTTATATGTCCCCAGGGCATAGCTTAAAACCCTTGCCCTGAGGGTTGTGGGGGAGTGTCCTCCTCAAAAACATATTTTCTATCTGGAAATCAACTAGCCTGCGCTGAACAAAATGGCTATCTCAAAATTTTGATTGGATGTGTTTGGGAGAATGATGGGCGGGGGGGGGGCGGTTAGTTGCCCTCAAATCACTTTCGACTTTTAAAAAGAGCTCTATCCCTTTGAATTTTCAATCGAATGAGCCTGTTTTGAAGTTTCTACGACAACGCCTTCTATAAAAACCTTATATGCCCCCAGGGCATAATTTAAAACCCTTACCATGAGGGTTCTCCTCAAAAAACATATTTTCAATCTGAAAATCATACGCTAAACAAAATGGCTATCTTAAAATTTTGATTCGATGTGTCTGGGGGAATGATGTTTGCGGGGGGGGGCTAGTTGCCCTCCAATCACTTTCGACTATTAAAAAGGGCACTAGCCCTTTGAATTTCCAATCAAATGAGCCCCTTTTGAAGTTTCTACGACAACGCCTTCTATAAAAACCTTATATGCCCCCATGGCATAACTTAAAACCCTTGCCCTGAGGGTTGTGTGGGAGTGTCCTCCTCGAAAACATATTTTCTATCTGGAAATCAACTAGCCTACGCTGAACAAAATGGGAATCTCAAAATTTGTATTGGATGTGTTTGGGGGAATGATTTGCGCGGGGGGGGGGGCTAGTTGCCCTCCAATCACTTTTGACTATTAAAAAGGCACTAGCCCTTTGAATTTCCAATCAAATGAGCCCCTTTTGAAGTTTCTACGACGGAGCCTTCTATAAAAACCTTATACGCCCCCAGGGCATAACTTAAAACCCTTGCCCTGAGGGTTGTCGGGGAGTGTCCTCCTCAAAAACATATTTTCTATCTGGAAATAAACTAGCCTACGCTGAACAAAATGGCTACCTCAAAATTTTGATTGGATGTGTTTGGGGGAATGATGTTTGCGGGGGGGGGGCTAGTTGCCCTCCAATCACTTTCGACTATCTAAAAGAACACTAGCTCTTTAATTTCCATTCGAATGATCCTGTTTTCAAGTTTCTACGACAATGCCTTCTATAAAAACTTTATACGCCCCCAGGGAATACCTTAAAACCCTTACCCTGAGGGTTGTGGGGGCGTGTCCTCCTCAAAAACATATTTTCTTTCTCGAAATCAACTACGCTGAACAAAATGGCTATCTCAAAATTTTTATTGGACGTGTTTGGAGGAATGATGGGGGGCGTAGTTGCCCTCCAATCACTTTCGACTGTTAAAAAGGGCACTAGCCCTTTGAATTTCCAATCAAATGAGCCCCGTTTGAAGTTTCTGCGACAACGCCTTCTATAAAAACCTTATTTGCCCCCAGGGCATAACTTAAAACCCTTGCCCTGAGGGTTGTGGGGAGTTTACTCCTCAAAAACAGATTTTCTATCTGGAAATAAACTACGCTGAACAAAATGGCTATCTCAAAATTTCGATTGGATGTGTTTGGGGGAATGATGGGCGTGAGGGGGGGGCTAGTTGCCCTCCAATCACTTTTGATTGTTAAAAAAGGCACTAGCCGATTGAATTTCCAATCGAATGATCATGATTTGAAGTTTCTACGACAACGCCTTCTATAAAAACCTTATATGCCCCCAGTGCATAATTTAAAACCCTTACCATGAGGGTTGTGGGTGCGTGTCCTCCTCAAAAACATATTTTCAATCTGAAAATCAATACGCTGAACAAAATGACTATCTCAAATTTTGATTCGATGTGTTTGGGGGAATGATGGGCGCGGGGGGGGGGGGCTAGTTGCCCTCCAATCACTTTCGACTATTCAAAAGGGCACTAGCCGTTTGAATTTCCAATCAAATGAGCCCCTTTTGAAGTTTCTACGACAACGCCTTCTATAAAAACCTTATGTGCCCCCATGGCATAACTTAAAACCCTTGCCCTGAGGGTTGTGGGGAGTGTCCTCCTCAAAAACATGTTTTCTATCTGGAAATCAACTAGCCTACGCTGAACAAAATGGCTATCTCAAAATTTTGATTGGATGTGTTTGGGGGAATGATGGGCATGAGAGGAGGGGGGGGGGGCTAGTTGCCCTCCAATCACTTTCGACTATCTAAAAGAACACTAGCTCTTTAATTTCCATTCGAATGAGCCTGTTTTGAAGTTTCTACGACAATGCCTTCTATAAAAACCTTACATGCCCCCAGGGCATAGCTTAAAACCCTTACCCTGAGGGTTGTGGGGGCGTGTCCTCCCCAAAAACACATTTTCTATCTCGAAATCAACTACGCTGAACAAAATGGCTATCTCAATATTTTATTGGATGTGTTTGGGGGAATGATGGGTGTGGGGGGCCTAGTTGCCCTCCAATCCCTTTCGACTATTAAAAAAGGCACTAGCCCATTGAATTTCCAATCGAATGAGCCCTTTTTGACGTTTCTACGACAGCGCCTTCTATAAAAAACCTTATATGTCCCCAGGGCATAGCTTAAAACCCTTGCCCTGAGGGTTGTGGGGGAGTGTCCTCCTCAAAAACATATTTTCTATCTGGAAATCAACTAGCCTGCGCTGAACAAAATGGCTATCTCAAAATTTTGATTGGATGTGTTTGGGAGAATGATGGGCGGGGGGGGGGGGCGGTTAGTTGCCCTCAAATCACTTTCGACTTTTAAAAAGAGCTCTATCCCTTTGAATTTTCAATCGAATGAGCCTGTTTTGAAGTTTCTACGACAACGCCTTCTATAAAAACCTTATATGCCCCCAGGGCATAATTTAAAACCCTTACCATGAGGGTTCTCCTCAAAAAACATATTTTCAATCTGAAAATCATACGCTAAACAAAATGGCTATCTTAAAATTTTGATTCGATGTGTCTGGGGGAATGATGTTTGCGGGGGGGGGCTAGTTGCCCTCCAATCACTTTCGACTATTAAAAAGGGCACTAGCCCTTTGAATTTCCAATCAAATGAGCCCCTTTTGAAGTTTCTACGACAACGCCTTCTATAAAAACCTTATATGCCCCCATGGCATAACTTAAAACCCTTGCCCTGAGGGTTGTGTGGGAGTGTCCTCCTCGAAAACATATTTTCTATCTGGAAATCAACTAGCCTACGCTGAACAAAATGGGAATCTCAAAATTTGTATTGGATGTGTTTGGGGGAATGATTTGCGCGGGGGGGGGGGGCTAGTTGCCCTCCAATCACTTTTGACTATTAAAAAGGCACTAGCCCTTTGAATTTCCAATCAAATGAGCCCCTTTTGAAGTTTCTACGACGGAGCCTTCTATAAAAACCTTATACGCCCCAGGGCATAACTTAAAACCCTTGCCCTGAGGGTTGTCGGGGAGTGTCCTCCTCAAAAACATATTTTCTATCTGGAAATAAACTAGCCTACGCTGAACAAAATGGCTACCTCAAAATTTTGATTGGATGTGTTTGGGGGAATGATGGCGGGGGGGGGGGCTAGTTGCCCTCCAATCACTTTCGACTATCTAAAAGAACACTAGCTCTTTAATTTCCATTCGAATGATCCTGTTTTCAAGTTTCTACGACAATGCCTTCTATAAAAACTTTATACGCCCCCAGGGAATACCTTAAAACCCTTACCCTGAGGGTTGTGGGGGCGTGTCCTCCTCAAAAACATATTTTCTTTCTCGAAATCAACTACGCTGAACAAAATGGCTATCTCAGAATTTTTATTGG
Organism: Artemia sinica; assembly: GCA_027921565.1. Taxonomy (NCBI): domain Eukaryota; kingdom Metazoa; phylum Arthropoda; class Branchiopoda; order Anostraca; family Artemiidae; genus Artemia; species Artemia sinica. Next base: position 19,274,936 of record CM051269.1, on the reverse strand, counting down.
ATGTGTTTGGGGGAATGATGGGGGGGGCGTAGTTGCCCTCCAATCACTTTCGACTGTTAAAAAGGGCACTAGCCCTTTGAATTTCCAATCAAATGAGCCCCGTTTGAAGTTTCTGCGACAACGCCTTCTATAAGAACCTTATTTGCCCCCAGGGCATAACTTAAAACCCTTGCCCTGAGGGTTGTGGGGAGTGTACTCCTCAAAAACAGATTTTCTATCTGGAAATAAACTACGCTGAACAAAATGGCTATCTCAAAATTTCGATTGGATGTGTTTGGGGGAATGATGGGCGTGAGGGGGGGGGGGCTAGTTGCCCTCCAATCACTTTTGACTGTTAAAAAAGGCACTAGCCGATTGAATTTCCAATCGAATGATCATGATTTGAAGTTTCTACGACAACGCCTTCTATAAAAACCTTATATGCCCCCAGTGCATAATTTAAAACCCTTACCATGAGGGTTGTGGGTGCGTGTCCTCCTCAAAAACATATTTTCAATCTGAAAATCAATACGCTGAACAAAATGGCTATCTCAAAGTTTTGATTCGATGTGTTTGGGGGAATGATGTGCGCGGGGGGGGGGGGGGCTAGTTGCCCTCCAATCACTTTCTACTATTAAAAAGGGCACTAGCCCTTTGAATTTCCAATCAAATGAGCCCCTTTTGAAGTTTCTACGACAACGCCTTCTATAAAGATCTTATATGCCCCCATGGCATAACTTAAAACCCTTGCCCTGAGGGTTGTGGGGGAGTGTCCTCCTCGAAAACATATTTTCTATCTGGAAATCTACTAGCCTACGCTGAACAAAATGGGAATCTCAAAATTTTGATTGGATGTGTTTGGGGGAATGGTGGGCGAGGGGGGGGGCTAGTTGCCCTCCAATCACTTTCGACTATTAAAAAGGGCACTAGCCCTTTGAATTTCCAATCAAATGAGCCCCGTTTGAAGTTTCTGCGACAACGCCTTCTATAAAAACCTTATATGCCCCCATGGCATAACTTAAAACCCTTGCCCTGAGGGTTGTGGGGGAGTGTCCTCCTCAAAAACATATTTTCTATCTGGAAATCAACTAGCCTACGCTGAACAAAATGGCTATCTCAAAATTTCGATTGGATGTGTTTGGAGGAATGATTGTCATGGGGGGGGGGGCTATTTGCCCTCCAATCACTTTCGACTATCTAAAAGAACACTAGCTCTTTAATTTCCATTCGAATGAGCCTGTTTTGAAGTTTCTACGACAATGCCTTCTATAAAAACCTTATATGACCCCAGGGCATAACTTAAAACCCTTACCCTGAGGGTTCTGGGGGCGTGTCCTGCTCAAAAACATATTTTCTTTCTCGAATTCAACTACGCTGAACAAAATGGCTATCTCAAAATTTTTATTGGATGTGTTTGGGGGAATGATGGGGGCGGGGGTAGTTGCCCTCCAATCACTTTCGACTGTTAAAAAGGGCACTAGCCCTTTGAATTTCCAATCAAATGAGCCCCGTTTGAAGTTTCTGCGACAACGCCTTCTATTAAAACCTTATTTGCCCCCAGGGTATAGCTTAAAACCCTTGCCCTGAGGGTTGTGGGGAGTGTACTCCTCAAAAACAGATTTTCTATCTGGAAATAAACTACGCTGAACAAAATGGCTATCTCAAAATTTCGATTTGATGTGTTTGGGGAAATGATGGGCGTGAGGGGGGGGGCTAGTTGCCCTCCAATCACTTTTGACTGTTAAAAAAGGCACTAGCCGATTGAATTTCCAATCGAATGATCATGATTTGAAGTTTCTACGACAACGCCTTCTATAAAAACCTTATATGCCCCCAGTGCATAATTTAAAACCCTTACCATGAGGGTTGTGGGTGCGTGTCCTCCTCAAAAACATATTTTCAATCTGAAAATCAACTACGCTGAAAAAAATGGCTATCTCCAAGTTTTGATTGGATGTGTTTGGGGGAATGATGGGCGCGAGGGGACTAGTTGCCCTCCTACGACGTTCCCCTTCTACGACGACGCCTTCCATAAAAACCTTATATGCCCCCATGGCATAACTTAAAACCCTTGCCCTGAGGGTTATGGGGGAGTGTCCTCCTCAAAAACATATTTTCTATCTGGAAAGCAACTACGCTGAACAAAATGGGTATCTCAAAATTTTGATTGGATGTGTTTGGGGGAATGATGGGCGCGGGGGGGGGGGGCTAGTTGCCCTCCAATCACTTTCGACTATTAAAAAGGGCACTAGCCCTTTCAATTTCCAATCAAATGAGCCCCGTTTGAAGTTTCTGCGACAACACCTTCTATAAAAACCTTATATGTCCCCAGGGCATAACTTAAAACCCTTGCCCTGAGGGTTGTGGGGACTGTACTCCTCAAAAAAAGATTTTCTATCTGGAAATCAACTACGCTGAACAAAATGGCTATCTCAAAATTTCGATTGGATGTGTTTGGGGGAATGATAGGCGTGGGGGGGGAGGGCTAGTTGCCCTCCAATGACTTCTGACTGTTAAAAAAAGGCACTAGCCCATTGAATTTCCATTCAAATTAGCCTGTTTTGAAGTTTCTGCGACAACGCCTTCTATAAAAACCTTGTATGCCCCCAGGGCATAACTTAAAACCCTTGCCCCAAGGGTTATGGGGGAGTGTCCTCCTCGAAAACATATTTTCTATCTGGAAATCAACTACGCTGAACAAAATGATTATCTCAAAATTTTGATTGGATGTGTTTGGGGGAATGATGGGCACGGGGGGGGGGCTAGTTGCCCTCCAATAACTTTCGACTATTAAAAAGGGCACTAGCCCAATTGAATGTCCAATCAAATGAGCCCCCTTTGAAGTTTCTACGACAACGCCTTCTATAAAAACCTTATACGCCCCCAGGGCATAACTTAAAACCCTTGCCCTGAGGGTTGTGGGGAGTGTACTCCTCAAAAACATTTTCTATCTGGAAATCAACTAGCCTACGCTGAACAAAATGGCTATCTCAAAATTTCGATTGGATGCGTTTGGGGTAATGATGGGCATGGGGGGGGGGGGGGTTTAGTTGCCCTCCAATCACTTTCGACTATCTAATAGAACACTAGCTCTCTAATTTCCATTCGAATGAGCCTGTTTTGAAGTTTCTACGACAATGCCTTCTATAAAAACCTTATATGCCCCCAGGGCATAACTTAAAACCCTTACCCTGAGGGTTGTGGGGCGTGTCCTCCTCAAAAACATATTTTCTTTCTCGAATTCAACTACGCTGAACAAAATGGCTATCTCAAAATGTTTATTGGTTGTGTTTGGGGGAATGATGGGGGGGGGGGGGCGTTGTTGCCCTCCAATCACTTTCGACTGTTAAAAAGGGCACTAGCCCTTGGATTTCCAATCAAATGAGCCCCGTTTGAAGTTTCTGTGACAACGCCTTCTATAAAAACCTTATTTGCCCCCAGGGCATAACTTAAAACCCTTGCCCTGAGGGTTGTGGGGAGTGTGCTCCTCAAAAACAGATTTTCTATCTGGAAATAAACTACGCTGAACAAAATGGCTATCTCAAAATTTCTATTGGATGTGTTTGGGGGAATGATGGGCGTGAGGGGGGGGGGCTAGTTGCCCTCCAATCACTTTTGACTGTTAAAAAGGCACTAGCCGATTGAATTTCCAATCGAATGATCATGATTTGAAGTTTCTACGACAACGCCTTCTATAAAAACCTTATATGCCCCCAGTGCATAATTTAAAACCCTTACCATGAGGGTTGTGGGTGCGTGTCCTCCTCAAAAAGATATTTTCAATCTGAAACTAAACTACGCTGAAAAAAATGGCTATCTCCAAGTTTTGATTGGATGTGTTTGGGGGAATGATGGGCGCGGGGGGACTAGTTGCCCTCCAATAACTTTCGACTATTAAAAAGGGCACTAGCCCTTTGAATTTCCAATCAAATGAGCCCCTTTAGAAGTTTCTACGACAAAACCTTCTATAAAAACCTTATATGCCCCCATGGCATAACTTAAAACCCTTGCCCTGAGGGTTATGGGGGAGTGTCCTCCTCAAAAACATATTTTCTATCTGGAAATCAACTACGCTGATCAAAATGGCTATCTCAAAATTTTGATTGGATGTGTTTGGGGGAATGATGGGCGCGGGGGGGGGCTTGTTGCCTCTAATCACTTTCGACTATTAAAAAGGGCACTAGCCCAATTGAATGTCCAATCAAATGAGCCCTTTTGAAGTTTCTACGACAACGCCTTCTATAAAACCTTATACGCCCCAGGGCATAACTTAAAACCCTTGCCCTGAGGGTTGTGGGGGAGTGTCCTCCTCAAAAACATTTTCTATCTGGAAATCAACTAGCCTACGCTGAACAAAATGGCTATCTCAAAATTTCGATTGGATGCGTTTGGGGTAATGATGGGCATGGGGGGGGGGGGTTTAGTTGCCCTCCAATCACTTTCGACTATCTAATAGAACACTAGCTCTCTAATTTCCATTCGAATGAGCCTGTTTTGAAGTTTCTACGACAATGCCTTCTATAAAAACCTTATATGCCCCCAGGGCATAACTTAAAACCCTTACCCTGAGGGTTGTGGGGGCGTGTCCTCCTCAAAAACATATTTTCAATCTCGAATTCAACTACGCTGAACAAAATGGCTATCTCAAAATGTTTATTGGTTGTGTTTGGGGGAATGATGGGGGGGGGGCGTTGTTGCCCTCCAATCACTTTCGACTGTTAAAAAGGGCACTAGCCCTTTGAATTTCCAATCAAATGAGCCCCGTTTGAAGTTTCTGCGACAACGCCTTCTATAAAACCTTATTTGCCCCCAGGGCATAACTTAAAACCCTTGCCCTGAGGGTTGTGGGGAGTGTACTCCTCAAAAACAGATTTTCTATCTGGAAATAAACTACGCTGAACAAAATGGCTATCTCAAAATTTCTATTGGATGTGTTTGGGGGAATGATGGGCGTGAGGGGGGGGGGCTAGTTGCCCTCCAATCACTTTTGACTGTTAAAAAAGGCACTAGCCGATTGAATTTCCAATCGAATGATCATGATTTGAAGTTTCTACGACAACGCCTTCTATAAAAACCTTATATGCCCCCAGTGCATAATTTAAAACCCTTACCATGAGGGTTGTGGGTGCGTGTCCTCCTCAAAAAGATATTTTCAATCTGAAACTAAACTACGCTGAAAAAAATGGCTATCTCCAAGTTTTGATTGGATGTGTTTGGGGGAATGATGGGCGCGGGGGACTAGTTGCCCTCCAATAACTTTCGACTATTAAAAAGGGCACTAGCCCTTTGAATTTCCAATCAAATGAGCCCCTTTAGAAGTTTCTACGACAAAGCCTTCTATAAAAACCTTATATGCCCCCATGGCATAACTTAAAACCCTTGCCCTGAGGGTTATGGGGAGTGTCCTCCTCAAAAACATATTTTCTATCTGGAAAGCAACTACGCTGAACAAAATGGGTATCTCAAAATTTTGATTGGATGTGTTTGGGGAATGATGGGCGCGGGGGGGGGGCTTGTTGTCCTCTAATCACTTTCGACTATTAAAAAGGGCACTAGCCCAATTGAATGTCCAATCAAATGAGCCCCTTTTGAAGTTTCTACGACAACGCCTTCTATAAAAACCTTATACGCCCCCAGGGCATAACTTAAAACCCTTGCCCTGAGGGTTGTGGGGGAGTGTCCTCCTCAAAAACATTTTCTATCTGGAAATCAACTAGCCTACGCTGAACAAAATGGCTATCTCAAAATTTCGATTGGATGTGTTGGGGGAATGATGGGCATGGGGGGGAGGGGGGTTTAGTTGCCCTCCAATCACTTTTGACTATCTAATAGAACACTAGCTCTTTAATTTCCATTCGAATGAGCCTCTTTTGAAGTTTTCTACGACAATGCCTTCTATAAAAACCTTATTTACCCCCAGGGCATAACTTAAGAACCTTACCCTGAGGGTTGTGGGGGTGTTTTTCTCCTCAAAAACATATTTTCTATCTCGAAATCAACTACGCTGAACAAAATGGCTATCTCAAAATTTTATTGGATGTGTTTGGGGGAATGATGGGCGGGGGGGGGGGTGAGTTCCCCTCCAATCACTTTCGACTATTAAAAAGGGCACTAGCCCTTTCAATTTCCAATCAAATGAGCCCCGTTTGAAGTTTCTGCGACAACACCTTCTATAAAAACCTTATATGTCCCCAGGGCATAACTTAAAACCCTTGCCCTGAGGGTTGTGGGGACTGTACTCTCAAAAAAGATTTTCTATCTGGAAATCAACTACGCTGAACAAAATGGCTATCTCAAAATTTCGATTGGATGTGTTTGGGGGAATGATAGGCGTGGGGGGGGCTAGTTGCCCTCCAATCACTTTCGACTGTTAAAAAAAGGCACTAGCCCATTGAATTTCCAATCGAATGATCATGTTTTGAAGTTTCTACGACAACGCCTTCTATAAAAACCTTATATGCCCAAGGGGATAACTTAAAAACCTTGCCCCAAGGGTTGTGGGGGAGTGTACTCCTCAAAAAAAGATTTTCTATCTGGAAATCAACTACGCTGAACAAAACGGCTATCTCAAAATTTCGATTGGATGTGTTTGGGGGAATGATGGGCATGGGGGGGGCTAGTTGCCCTCCAATCACTTTCGACTATTAAAAAGGACGCTAGCCCTTTGAATTTCCATTCAAATTAGCCTGTTTTTAAGTTTCTGCGACAACGCCTTCTATAAAAACCTTGTATGCCCCCAGGGCATAACTTAAAACCCTTGCCCTGAAGGTTGTGGGGGAGTGTCCTCCTCAAAAACATATTTTCTATCTAAAAATCAACTACGCTGAAAAAATTGCTATCTCAAAATTTTTATTGGATGTATTTGGGGGAATGATGGGCGTTGGAGGGGGGTTAGGGTCCCTCTAATCTCCTTCGACTATTAAAAAGGGCACTAGCCCTTTGAATTTCCAATCGCATGAGCCTGTTTTGAAGTTTTTACGACAACGCCTTCTATAAAAACCTTATTAAAAAATTTAAAACCCTTGCTCTGAGGGTTGTGGAAAGTTTCCTCCTCAAAAATATATTTTCTATCTGGAAATCAACTAGCCTACGCTGGGGGGGATATTTTCTATTTGGAAATCAACTACGCTGAACATAATGGCTCTCTTGAAATTTTCATAGGATGTGTTTGGAGGAATGATGGCGTGGGGCGGGGATGAGGTGCCCTCCAATCACTTTCGACTATTAAAAAGGGCCCTAGCCCTTTGAATTTCCAATCAAATGAGCCTTTTTTGAAGTTTCTACGACAACGCCTTCTATAAAAACCTTATTAAAAAATTTAAAACCCTTGCTCTGAGGGCTGTGGGGGAGTTTCCTCCTCAAAAATATATTTTCTATCTGGAAATCAACTAGCCTACTCTGAAAAAATGGTTATCTCAAAATTTTGATTGGATGTGTTTGGGGGAATAATGGGTGTTTGGGGGGGGGGCTAGGTGCCCTTCATTCATTTTCGATTATTAAAAAGGGCAATAGCCCTTTGAATTTCCAATCGAATGAGCCTGTTTTGAAGTTTCTACGACAACGCCTTCTATAAATACCTTATATGCCCCCAGGGCATAACTTAAAACCCTTACCCTGAGGGTTGTGGGGGAGTGCTCTTTTTAATAGTCAAAATTGATTGGAGGGTAACTAGCCCCCCACACCCATCATTCCCCCAAACACATCCGATCAAAATTTTGAGATAGCCATTTTGTTCACCGTAGTTGATTTCCAGATAGAAAATATGTTTTGAGGAGGACACTTCCCCACAACCCTCAGGGCAAGGTTTTTAAGTTATACCCTGGGGCATATAAGGTTTTTGTAGAAGGCGTTGTCGTAGAAACTTCAAAACAGGCTCATTTGAACTTAAATTCAAAGGGCTAGTGTCCTTTTTAATAGTCAAAAGTGATTGGAGGCAACTAGCCCCCCCCTATGCCCATCATTTCCCCAAACACATCCAATCGAAATTTTGAGGTAGCCATTTTGTTCAGCGTAAACTAGTTGATTTCCAGATAGAAAATATGTTTTTGAGGAGAACACTCCCCCACAACCCTTGGGGCAAGGGTTTTAAGTTATCCCCTTGGGGCATATAAGGTTTTTATAGAAGGCGTTGTCGTAGAAACTTCAAAACAGGCTCATTCGATTGGAAATTCAATGGGCTAGTGCCTTTTTTAATAGTTGAAAGTGATTGGGGGCAACTAGCCCCCTCCCCCACTCCCATCATTCCCCAAACACATCCAATCAAAATTTTGAGATAGCCATTTTGTTCAGCGTAGTTGATTTCCAGATAGAAAATACGTTTTTGAGGAGGACACTCCCCAAAACCCTAAGTGCAAGGGTTTTAAGTTATGCCCTGGGGGCATATAAGGTTTTTATAGGAGGCGTTGGCGTAAAAACTTTCAAAAAGGGCTCATTTGATTGGAAATTCAAAGGCTAGTGCCCTTTTAATAGTCGAAAGTGATTGGAGGCCAACTGACCCCCCCCCCCCCTACGCCAATCATTCCCCAAAACACATCCAATCAAATTTTGAGATAACCATTTTGTTCAGCGTAGTTGATTTCCATATAGAAAATGTGTTTTTGAGAGGGAAAACTCCCCCACAACCCTCAGGGCAAGGTTTTTAAGTTATACCCTGGGGCATATAAGGTTTTTATGAAGGCGTTGTCGTAGAAACTTCAAAACAGGCTCATTTGAATGGAAATTCAACGGGCTAGTGTCTTTTTTAATAGTAGAAAGTGATTGGAGGGCAACTAGCCCCCCCCATGCCCATCATTCCCCCAAACACATCCAATCGAAATTTTGACATAGCCATTTTGTTCAGCGTAGGCTGGTTGATTTCCAGATAGAAAATATGTTTTTGAGGAGAGAGAGACAAAAACACATATAAATACGTAGATTCAGACACACGAACCGAGAAACACGTGCATTGGAATAACCAAACACCCGCCCAGACACAGAGACAAAAAGATTGAGAGAGACAAAAACACATTCAAATAGTAGATTCTGACACACAAACCGAGAAAGACATGCATTGGAATAAGCAAACATCCACCCAGACACACAGGCAAAAAGATTGAGAGAGACAAAAACACATTCAAATACGTAGATTCAGACACACAAACCGAGAAAGACATGCATTGGAATAAGCAAACACCCGCCCAGACACACAGACAAAAAGAGTGAGAGAGAGAAAAACACATACAAATAGTAAAATCAGACACACAAACCGAGAAAGACGTGCATTGGAATAACCAAACACCCGCCCAGACCCACAGACAAAAATATTGAGAGAGACAAAAACACATACAAATACTAGATTGAGACACAAAAACTGAGAAAGACATGCATTGGAACAAGAAAACACCCACCCAGACACACAGGCAAAAAGATTGAGAGAGACAAAAACGCATTCAAATACGTAGATTCAGACAAAAACCGAGATAGACATGAATTGGAATAAGCAAACGCCCGCCCAGACACAAAGACAAAAAGAGTGAGAGAGACAAAGACACACAAAAACACGTAGATTCGGACACACAAACCGAGAAAGACATGCATTGAAATAAGCAAAGAACCGCCCAGACCCACAGACAAAAACAGTGAGAGAGAGAAAAACACATGCAAATAGTAGATTCAGACACACAAACCTAGAAAGACATGCATTGGAATAAGCAAACACCCGCTCAGACACACAGACAAAAAGAGTGAGAGAGACAAAAACACATACAAATAGTAGATTCAGACACACAAACCAAGAAACACATGGATTGGAATAACCAAACACCCACCCAGACACACAGACAAAAAGATTGAGAGAGACAAAAACACATACAAATAGTAGATTCAGACACACAAACCGAGAAAGAAATGCATTGGAATAAGCAAACACCCACCCAGACACACAGGCAAAAAGATTGAGAGAGACAAAAACACATTCAAATATGTAAATTCAGATACCACAAACCGAGAAAGACAAGCATTGGAATAAGCAAACACCCGCCCAGACACAAAGACAAAAAGAGTGAGAGAGACAAAAACACATACATATACGTAGATTCAGACGCACAAACCGAGAATGACATGAATTGAAATAAGCAAAACAACCGCCCAGACACACATACAAAAAGAGTGAGAGAGACAAAAACACATACAAATAGTAGATTCAGACACACAAACCGAGAAAGACATGCATTGGAATAAGCAAACACCCGCCCAGACACACAGACAAAAAGAGTGAGAGAGACAAAAACACATACAAATAGTAGATTCAGAAACAAAAACCGAGAAACACGTGCATTGGAATAAGCAAACACCCGCCCAGACACACTGACAAAAAGATTGAGAGAGACAAAAACCCATACAAACAGTAGATTCAGACACACAAACCGAGAAAGCCATGCATTGGACTAAGCAAACACCCACCCAGACAACCAGACAAAAAGAGTGAGAGAGACAAAAACACATACAAATAGTAGATTCAGACACACAAACCGAGAAAGACATGCATTGGAATAAGCAAACACCCACCCAGACACACAGAAAAAAAGAGTAAGAGAGACAAAAACATACAAATACGTAGAATCAGACACACAAACCGAGAAAGACATGTATTGGAATAAGCATACACCCGCCTAGACACACAGACAAAAAGAGTGAGAGAGACAAAAAGACATAAAAACACGTAGATTCAGACACACAAACCGAAAAAGACGTGCATTGAAATAAGCAAACAACCGCCCTGACACACAGACAAAAAGAGTGAGAGAGACAGAAACACATACAAATACGTAGATTCCGACACACAAACCGAGAAAGACATGCATTGGAATAAGCAAACACCCGCCCAGACACACAGAAAAAAGAGTGAGAGAGACAAAAACACATACAAATACGTAGATTCAGACACACAAACCGAGAAAGACATGCATTGGAATAAGCAAACACCCGCCCAGACACACAGAAAAAAAGAGTAAGAGAGAAAAAGACACATACAAATAGAAAGACCTGCATTGAAATAAGGAAACAACCGCCCAGACACACGGGCAAAAAGAGTGAGAGAGACAAAAACACATACAAATACGTAGGTTCAGACACACAAACCGAGAAAGACATGCATTGGAATAAGCAAACACCCGCCCAGACACACAGACAAAAAGAGTGAGAGAGACAAAAACACATACAAATACGTAGATTCAGACCCACAAACCGAGAAAGACATGCATTGAAATAAGCAAACAACCGCCCAGACACACAGACAAAAAGATTGAGAGAGACAAAAACACATACAAATACAAAGACATGCATTGAAATAAGCAAACTACCGCCCAGACACACAGGCAAAAAGAGTGAGAGAGACGAAAACACAAACGAATACGTAGATTCAGGCACACAAACTGAGAAAGATATGCATTAGAAAAAGCAAACACCCGCCCAGACACACAGACAAAAAGAGTGAGAGAGACAAAAACACATACAAATAGTAGTTTCAGACACACAAACCGAAAAAGACATGCATTGGAATAAGCAAACACCCGCCCAGACACACAGACAAAAAGAGTGAGAGAGACAAAAACACATACAAATAGAAAGACAAGCATTGGAATAAGCAAACACCCACCCAGACACACAGACAAAAAGAGTGAGAGAGACAAAAACACATGCAAATAGTAGATTCAGACACACAAACCGAGAAAGACATGCATTGGAATAAGCAAACACCCACCCAGACACACAGACAAAAAGATTGAGAGAGACAAAAACACATACAAATACGTAGATTCAGACACACAAATCGAGAAATACATGCATTGGAATAAGCAAACACCCGCCCAGACACACAGACAAAAAGAGTATGAGAGACAAAAACAGATACAAATACGTAGATTCAGGCACACAAACCGAGAAAGTGATGCATTGGAATAAACAAACACCCACCTAGACACACAGACAGAAAGAGTGAGAGAGACAAAAACACATACAAATACGTAGATTCAGACACACAAACCGAGAAAGACATGCATTGGAATAAGCAAACACCCACCCAGACACACAGACAAAAAGATTGAGAGAGACAAAAACACATACAAATACGTAGATTCAGACACACAAACCGAGAAAGATATGCATTGGAATAAGCAAACACCCGCCCAGAGACACAGGCAAAAAGAGTGAGAGAGACAAAACACATTCAAATACGTAGATTCAGCCACACAAACCGAGAAAGACATGCATTGGAATAAGCAAACACCCGCCCAGACACACAGACAAAAAGAGCGAGAGAGACAAAAACACATACAAATACGTAGATTCAGACACACAAACCCGCAACATAAGCCGTGAGATAATTTTTGTTATCTGGCAGAGGAACATTTAAAGCTGATCACCTGAAAAATAAGTCTCAGTTTTTAACTTAAAACCCTTGCCTTGAGGGTTGTGGGGGAGTGTCCTCCTCAAAAACGTATTTTCTATCTGGAAATCAACTACGCTGAACAAAATGGTTATCTCAAAATTTTGATTGGATGTGTTTTGGGGAATGATGGGACCGGGGGTTTAGTTTCCCTCCAGTCACTTTCGACTATTAAAAAGGGCACTAGCCCATTGAATTTCCAATTAAATGAGCCTGTTTTGAAGTTTCTATGACAACGCCTTCTATAAAAACCTTATATGCCCCCAGGGCATAACTTAAAACCCTTGCCCAAAGGGTTGTGGGGGAAAGTTCTCCTCAAAAACGTATTTTCTATCTGGAAATCAACTAGCCTACGCTGAACAAAATGACTATCTCAAAATTTCGATTGGATGTGTTTGGGGGAATGATGGGCGTTGGGGAAGGGGCTAGTTGTCCTCCAATCACTTTCGACTATTTAAAAGGACACTAGCCCTTTGAATTTCCATTCGAATGAGCCTGTTTTGAAGTTCTACGACAATGCCTTCTATAAAAACCTTATATGCCCCCAGGGCATAACTTAAAACTCTTACCCTGAGGTTTGTGGGGGCGTGTCCTCCTCAAAAAAATATTTTCTATCTGGAAATCAATTACGCTGAACAAAATGGCTATCTAAAAATTTTGATTGGATGTGTTTTGGGGGAATGATGGGCGTGGGGGGGCTGGTTGCCCTCCAATCACTTTCAACTATTAAAAAGGGCACTAGCCAATTGAATTTCCAAACGAATGAGCCTGTTTTGAAGTTTCTACGACAACGCCTTCTATAAAAACCTTATATGCCCTCAGGGCATAACTTAAAACCCTTGCCCCAAGGGTTCTTGGGGAGTGTTCTCCTCAAAAATATATTTTCTATCTGAAAATCAACTAGCCTACGCTGCCCTCCAATCACTATATTTGCCCTCAAATCACTTTCGACTATTAAAAAGAGCCCCAAAACTCTCGATTTCCAATCGAATGAGCCCCTTCTGATGTTTCTACGACGACCCATTCCATATGAAGTGTCCTGCTCTAAAGTAAAAAAAAATAAATGATACATATGTGCCACTCAGGGCATAACTTAAAACCCTTGCCCCGAGGGTTGTGGGGGAGTGTCCTACTCAAAAATATATTTTCTATCGGAAAATCATCTACGCTGAACAAAATAGCTATCTCAAAATTTTGATTGGATGTGTTTGGGAGAATGATGGGCGTTGGGGGGGGGGGGCTAGTTGCCCTCCAATCCCTTTCGGCTATTAAAAAGGGCACTAGCCACTCCAATTTCCAATCGAATGAGCCCTTTTTGAAGTTTCTATGACAACTCCTTCGATACGAAGTGCTTGTCGAAGAAAAAAAAACACATTGTGGCCACATCGTTCTTTACTTAGGCAGCGCTAGCGCGCTGCCTATGATAGCAAGAACGGACAATTTGTTCTCCTGATGATCCTACCTTGATAGAAAATTAGCAAATGCTGTTTAAAAGTACGCTGTTGAAATCGTCATTTTACGAAACCCTTACATGGATGTTTACAGTACTCCAATGGGAACAAAAGGACCATCTCCAGAAATCAGCGGTTTCTGATAATGAACGGTAATGAATGAAGCTGTAAGTACAAAAATAAAAATTCTGCTTCTCATGCTCATCGCAAAAAAATATAGAATATATTAATGTTGAAAATACCCATGTAGTTATTAGGACCAAAAAGCTTACGTAGTTTATGGGAAGGCTTTGAATCCCCCCCCCCCCAAAGAAATACGGTTTAAATTTCTTGTAAATTCCACCTTTAAATCAAACTTGTCTCAGAAGCCTTTACCGTAGTTTTCAGCTTTTATCTAGCCTCTATTTTCACGTAATCTTGCCAAGGATGGGTATTTTTCAATTCTTTCTTTTTACTCCCCCCCCTCCCAAAAAAAACAATCTACTTTTTTTAGACACTGATCACATTGAATCAGTGTGTAAGGAATTTGGCGTCTCCTTTTTGACTAAGATGTGCAAGGTTTTATTTCTCAACACCATTCGGTATAAAAATCGGTATAAATATCATTTGAACGACACCATATAATGGTTGATAGAATGAACTTGTATCGTCGAGCAAGACTTATTTTTTAGGTGATCAGCTTTAAATGTTCCTCTGCCAGATAACCAAAATTACCTCACGGCTTATGTTGCGGGTTTGTGTGTCTGAATCTACGTATTTGTATTTGTTTTTGTCTCTCTTGCTCTTTTTATCTGTGTGTCTGGGCGGGTGTTTGCTTATTCCAATGCATGTCTTTCTCGGTTTGTGTGGCTGAATCTACGTATTCGTATGTGTTTTGTCTCTCTCACTCTTTTTGCCTGTGTCTCTGGGCGGGTGTTTGCTTATTCCAATGCATGTCTTTCTCGGTTTGTGTGTCTGAATCTACGTATTTGTATGTGTTTTTGTCTCTCTCACTCTTTCTGCCTGCGTCTCTGGGCGGGTGTTTGCTTATTCCAATGCATGTCTTTCTCGGTTTCTGTGTCTGAATCTGTGTATTTGTATGTGTTTTTGTCTCTCTCAATCTTTTTGTCTGTGTGTCTGGGTGGGTGTTTGCTTATTCCAATGCATGTCTTTCTCGGTTTGTGTGTCTGAATGTACGTATTTGCATGTGTTTTTGTCTCTCTCACTCTTTCTGTCTGTGTGTCTAGGCGGGTGTTTGCTTATTCCAATGCATGTCTTTCTCGGTTTGTGTGTCTGAATCTACGTATTTGTATGTGTTTTTCTCTCTCTCACTCTTTTTGTCTGTGCGTCTGGGCGGTTGTTTTCTTATTTTAACGCATGTCTTTCTCAGTTTGTGTATCTGAATCTACGTATTTGTATGTGTTTTTGTCTCTCTCACTCTTTTTGTCTGGGTGGGTGTTTGCTTATTTCAATGCATATCTTTCTTGATTTGTGTGTCCGAATCTACGTATTTGTATGTGTTTTTGTCTCTCTCACTCTTTTTTTTGTCTGCGTGTCTGGACGGGTGTTTGCTTATGCCAATGCATGTCTTTCTCGGTTTGTTTGTCTGAATCTACACATTTGTGTGTGTTTTTGTCTCTCTCACTCTTTTTGTCTGTGTGTCCGGGTGGGTGTTTGCTTATTCCAATGCATGTCTTTCTCGGTTTGTGTATCTGAATCTACTATTTGTATGTGTTTTTGTCTCTCTCACTCTTTTTGTCTTTGTGTCTGGGAGGGTGTTTGCTTATTCTAATGCATGTCTTTCTCAGTTTGTGTATCTGAATCTACGTATTTGTATGTGTTTTTGTCTCTCTCACTCTTTTTGTCTGGGTGGGTGTTTGCTTATTTCAATGCATATCTTTCTTGATTTGTGTGTCCGAATCTACGTATTTGTATGTGTTTTTGTCTATCTCACTCTTTTTTTTGTCTGCGTGTCTGGGCGGGTGTTTGCTTATGCCAATGCATGTCTTTCTCGGTTTGTGTGTCTGAATCTACGCATTTGTATGTGTTTTTGTCTCTCTCACTCTTTTTGTCTGTGTGTCCGGGTGGGTGTTTGCTTATTCCAATGCATGTCTTTCTCGGTTTGTGTATCTGAATCTACTATTTGTATGTGTTTTTGTCTCTCTCACTCTTTTTGTCTTTGTGTCTGGGAGGGTGTTTGCTTATTCTAATGCATGTCTTTCTCGGTTTGTGTGTCTGAATCTACGTATTTGTATGTGTTTTTGTCTCTCTCACTCTTTTTGTCTGTGTGTCTGGGTGGGTGTTTGCTTATTCCAATGCATGTCTTTCTCGGTTTGTGTGTCTGAATCTACGTATTTGTATGTGTTTTTGTCTCTCTCAATCTTTCTGTCTGTGTGTCAAGGCGGGTGTTTGCTTATTTCAATGCATGTCTTTCTCGGTTTGTTTGTCTGAATCTACGTATTTGTATGTGTTATTCCCTCTCTCACTCTTTTTGTCTATGTGTCTGGGCGGTTGTTTTCTTATTTTAATGCATGTCTTTCTCAGTTTGTGTGTCTGAATCTACGTATTTGTATGTGTTTTTGTCTCTCTCACTCTTTTTGTCTGGGTGGGTGTTTGCTTATTTCAATGCATGTCTTCCTTGATTTGTGTGTCCGAATCTACGTATTTGTATGTGTTTTTGTCTATCTCACTCTTTTTTTTGTCTGCGTGTCTGGGCGGGTGTTTGCTTATGCCAATGCATGTCTTTCTCGGTTTGTGTGTCTGAATCTACGCATTTGTATGTGTTTTTGTCTCTCTCACTCTTTTTGTCTGTGTGTCCGGGTGGGTGTTTGCTTATTCCAATGCATGTCTTTCTTGGTTTGTGTGTCTGAATCTACGTATTTGTATGTGTTTTTGTCTCTCTCACTCTTTTTGTCTGTGTGTCTGGGTGGGTGTTTGCTTATTCCAATGCATGTCTTTCTCGGTTTGTGTGTCTGAATCTACTATTTGTATGTGTTTTTGTCTCTCTCACTCTTTTTGTCTGTGTCTCTGGGTGGGTGTTTGCTTATTCCAATGCATGTCTTTCTATTTGTATGTGTTTTTGTCTCTCTCACTCTTTTTGTCTTTGTGTCTGGGCGGGTGTTTGCTTATTCCAATGCATGTCTTTTTCGGTTTGTGTGTCTGAATCTACTATTTGTATGTGTTTTTGTCTCTCTCACTCTTTTTGTGTGTGTGTCTGGGCGGGTGTTTGCTTATTCCAATGCATGTCTTTCTCGGTTTATGTGCCTGAATCTACGTATTTTTTGTGTTTTTGTCTCTCTCACTCTTTTTGTCTGTGTGTCTGGGTGGTTGTTTGCTTTTTTCAATGCATGTCTTTCTATTTGTATGTGTTTTTGTTTCTCTCACTCTTTTTGTCTGTGTGTCTGGGCGATTGTTTGCTTATTCCAATGCATGTCTTTTTCGGTTTGTGTGTCTGAATCTACTATTTGTATGTGTTTTTGTCTCTCTCACTCTTTTTGTCTGTGTGTCTGGGCGGGTGTTTGCTTATTCCAATGCATATCTTTCTCGGTTTGTGTGCCTGAATCTACGTATTTGTTTGTGTTTGTGTCTCTCTCACTCTTTTTGCCTGTGTGTCTGGGTGGTTGTTTGCTTATTTTAATGCATGTCTTTCTATTTGTATGTGTTTTTGTCTCTCTCACTCTTTTTGTCTGTGTGTCTGGGCGGTTGTTTGCTAATTTCAATGCATTTCTTTCTCGGTTTGTGTGTATGAATCTACGTATTTGTATGTGTTTTTGTCTCTCTCACTCTTTTTGTCTGTGTGTCTGGGCGGGTGTTTGCTCATTCCAATGCATATCTTTCTCGGTTTGTGTGTCTGAATCTACTATTTGTATGTGTTTTTGTCTCTCTCACTCTTTTTGTCTGTGTGTCTGGGCGGGTGTTTGCTTATTTCAATGCATGTCTTTCTATTTGTATGTGTTTTTGTCTCTCTCACTCTTTTTGTCTGTGTGTCTGGGCGGGTGTTTGCTTATTCCAATGCATATATTTCTCGGTTTGTGTGTCTGAATCTACGTATTTGTATGTGTTTTTGTCTCTCTCTCTCTCTCTCTCTCTCTCTCTCTCTCTTTGCCTGTGTGTCTGGGCGGTTGTTTGCTTATTTCAATGCATGTCTTTCTATTTGTATGTGTCTTTGTAGCTCTCACTCTTTTTGTCATTGTGTCTGGGCGGTTGTTTGTTTATTTCAATGCATATATTTCTCGGTTTGTGTGTCTGAATCTACGTATTTGTATGTGTTTTTGTCTCTCTCACTCTTTTTGTCTGTGTGTCTGTGCGGGTGTTTGCTTAGTCCAATGCATGTCTTTCTCGGTTTGTGTGTCGGAATCTACGTATTTGTATGTGTTTTTGTCTCTCTCAATCTTTTTGTCTGTTTGTCTGGGCGGTTGTTTGCTTCTTTCAATGCACGTCTTTCTCGGTTTGTGTGTATGAATCTACGTGTTTTTTATGTGTTTTTGTCTCTCTCACTCTTTTGTCTGTGTGTCGGGGCGGGTGTATGCTTATTCCAATACATGTCTTTCTCGGTTTGTGTGTCTGAATCTACGTATTTGTATGTGTTTTTGTCTCTCTCACTCTTTTTGTCTGTGTGTCTGGGCGGGTGTTTGCTTATTCCAATGCATGTCTTTCTCGGTTTGTGTGTCTGAATCTACGTATTTGTATGTGTTTTTGTCTCTCTCACTCTTTTTGCCTGTGTGTCTGGGCGGTTGTTTGCTTATTTCAATGCATGTCTTTCTATTTGTATGTGTCTTTGTCTCTCTCACTCTTTTTGTCTGTGTGTCTGGGCGGTTGTTGGCTTATTTCAATGCATGTCTTTCTCGGTTTTGTGTCTGAATCCACGTATTTGTATATGTTTTTGTCTCTCTCACTCTTTTTGTCTGTGCGTCTGGGCGGGTGTTTGCTTATTCCAATGCATGTCTTTCTCGGTTTGTTCGTCTGAATCTACGTATTTGTATTTTTTTGTCTCTCTCACTCTTTTTGTCTGGGTGGGTGTTTGCTTATTCCAATGCATGTCTTTCTCGGTTAGTGTGTCTGAATCTACTATTTGTATGTGTTTTTGTCTCTCTCACTCTTTTTTTCTGTGTGTCTGGGTGGGTGTTTGCTTATTCCAATGCATGTCTTTCTCGGTTTGTTTGTCTGAATCTACTATTTGAATGTGTTTTTGTCTCTCTCAATTTTTTTGTCAGTTTGTCTGGGCGGGTGTTTGCTTATTCAAATGCATGTGTTTCTCGGTTTGTGTGTCTGAATCTACTATTTGTATGTGTTCTGTCTCTCTCACTCTTTTTGTCTGTGTGTCTGGGCGGGTGTTTGCTTATTCCAATGCATGTCTTTCTCGGTTTTTGTTTATGAATCTGCTATTTGTATGTGTTTTTGTCTCTCTCACTCTTTTTGTCTGTGTGTCTGAGTGGTTGTTTTCTTATTTCAATGCATGTCATTCTCGGTTTGTGTGTCTGAATCTACGTATATGTATGTGTTTTTGTCTCTCTCACTCTTTGTCTTTCTGTCTGGGCGGGTGTTTGCTTATTCCAATGCATGTCTTTCTCGGTTTGTGGTATCTGAATCTACGTATTTGAATGTGTTTTTGTCTCTCTCAATCTTTTTGCCTGCGTGTCTGGGTGGGTGTTTGCTTATTCTAATGCATATCTTTCTCGGTTTGTGTTTCTGAATCTACTATTTGTATGTGTTTTTGTCTCTCTCAATCTTTTTATCTGTGTGTCTGGGCGGGTGTTTGGTTATTCCAATGCATGTGTTTCTCGGTTTGTTTTTCTGAATCTACTATTTGTATGTGTTCTTTGTCTCTCTCACTCTTTTTGTCTGTGTGTCTGAGCGGGTGTTTGCTTATTCCAATGCTCATCTTTCTCGGTTTGTGTGTCTGAATCTACTATTTGTATGTGTTTTCCTCTCTCTCACTCTTTTTGTCTATGTGTCTGGGCGGTTGTTTGCTTATTTCAATGCATGTCTTTCTCGGTTTGTGTGTCTGAATCTACGTGTTTGAATTTGTTTTTGTCTCTCTCTATCTTTTTGCCTGTGTGTCTGGTTGGGTGTTTGCTTATTCCAATGCATATCTTTCTCGGTTTGTGTGTCTGAATATACTATTTGTATGTGTTTTTGTCTCTCTCAATCTTTTTGTCTGTGGGTCTGGGCGGGTGTTTGGTTATTCCAATGCACGTGTTTCTCGGTTCGTGTGTCTGAATCGACTATTTGAATGTGTTTTTGTCTCTCTCACTCTTTTTGTCTTTGTGTCTGGGTTGGTGTTTGCTTATTCCAATGCATGTCTTTCTCGGTTTGTGTGGCTGAATCTACTATTTGTACGTGTTTTGTCTCTCTCACTCTTTTTGTCTTTGTGTCTGGGTGGGTGTTTGCTTATTCCAGTGCTTGTCTTTCTATTTGTATGTGTTTTTGTCTCTCTCACTGTTTTTGTCTGTGTGTCTGGGCGGGTGTTTGCTTGTTCTAATGCATGTTTTTTCGGTTTGTGTGTCTGAATCTACTATTTGTATGTGTTTTTGTCTCTCTCACTCTTTTTGTCTGTGTGTCTTGGCGGGTGTTTGCTTATTCCAATGCATGTCTTTCTCAGTTTGTGTGTCTGAATCTACGTATTTGTATGTGTTTTTGTCTCTCTCATTTTTTTTGCCTGTGTGTCTGGGCGGTTGTTTGCTTATTTCAATGCATGTCTTTCTATTTGTATGTGTCTTTGTCTCTCTCACTCTTTTTTACTGTGTGTCTGGGCGGTTGTTTGCTTATTTCAATGCATGTCTTTCTCGGTTTGTGTGTCTGAATCTACGTGTTTGTATATGTTTTTGTCTCTCTCACTCTTTTTGTCCGTGTGTCTGGGCGGGTGTTTGCTTATTCCAATGCATGTCTTTCTCGGTTTGTGTGAACGGAATCTACTATTTGTATGTGTTTTTGTCTCTCTCCCTCTTTTTGTCTGTGTGTCTGGGTGGGTGTTTGCTTATTCCAATGCATGTCTTTCTCGGTTTGTGTGTCTGAATCTACTATTTTTATTTGTTTTTTCTCTCTCAATCTTTTTGTCAGTGTGTCTGGGCGGGTGTTTGCTTATTCCAATGCATGTGATTCTCGGTTTGTTTGTCAGAATCTACTATTTGTATGTGTTTTTGTCTCTCTCACTCTTTTTGTCTGCGTGTCTGAGCGGGTGTTTGCTTATTCCAATGCAGGTCTTTCTCGGTTTGTGTGTCTGAATCTACTATTTGTATGTGTTTTCCTCTCTCTCACTCTTTTTTTCTTTGTGTCTGGGCGGTTGTTTGCTTATTTCAATGCATGTCTTTCTCGGTTTGTGTGTCTGAATCTACTATTTGTGTGTGTTTTTGTCTCTCTCAATCTTTTTGTCTGTGTGTCTGGGCGGGTGTTTGGTTATTCCAATGCATGTGTGTTCTCGGTTTCTGTGTCTGAATATACTATTTGTATGTGTTTTTGTCTCTCTCACTCTTTTTGTCTGTGTGTCTGGGCGGTTGTTTGCTTATTTCAATGCCTGTCTTTCTCGGTTTGTGTGTCTGAATCTACTATTTGTATGTGTTTTCCTCTCTCTCACTCTTTTTGTCTTTGTGTCTGGGCGGGTGTTTGCTTATTCCAATGCATGTCTTTCTCGGTTTTTGTGTCTGAGTCTACGTATTTGAATTTGTTTTTGTCTCTATCTATCTTTTGTTTGCTTATTCCAAAACATGTCTTTCTCGGTTTGTGTGTCTGAATCTACGTATTTGTATATGTTTTTGTCTCTCTCACTCTTTTTGCCTGTGTGTCTGGGCGGGTGTTTGCTTATTCCAATGCATGTCTTTCTCGGTTTGTGTGTCTGAATCTACGTATTTGTATGTGTTTTTGTCTCTCTCACTCTTTTTGCCTGTGTGTCTGGGTGGGTGTTTGCTTATTCCAATGCATGTCTTTCTCGGTTTGTGTGTCTGAATCTACGTATTTATATGTGTTTTTGTCTCTCTCACGCTTTTTGTCTGTGTGTCTTGGTGGGTGTTTGCTTATTCCAATGCATGTTTATCTCGATTTTTGTGTTTGAATCAATGTATTTGTATGTGTTTTTGTCTCTCTCACTGTTTTAGTCTGTGTGTCTGGGTGGGTGTTTGCTTATTCCAAAACATATCTTTCTCGGTTTGTGTGTCTGAATCTACGTATTTGTATATGTTTTTGTCTCTCTCACTCTTTTTGCCTGTGTGTCTGGGCGGGTGTTTGCTTATTCCAATGCATGTCTTTCTCGGTTTTTGTGTCTGAGTCTACATATTTGAATTTGTTTTTGTCTCTCTCTATCTTTTGTTTGCTTATTCCAAAACATGTCTTTCTCGGTTTGTGTGTCTGAATCTACGTATTTGTATATGTTTTTGTCTCTCTCACTCTTTTTGCCTGTGTGTCTGGGCGGGTGTTTGCTTATTCCAATGCATGTCTTTCTCGGTTTGTGTGTCTGAATCTACTATTTGTATGTGTTTTTGTCTCTCTCACTCTTTTTGTCTGTGTGTCTGAGCGGGTGTTTGCTTATTCCAATGTACATCTTTCTCGGTTTGTGTGTCTGAATCAACTATTTGTATGTGTTTTTCTCTCTCTCACTCTTTTTGTCTGTCTGTCTGTGCGATTGTTTGCTTATTTCAATGCACGTCTTTCTCGGTTTGTGTGTCTGAATCTACGTATTTGTGTGTGTTTTTGTCTCTCTCACTCTTTTTGTCTTTGTGTCTGGGCGGGTGTTTGCTTATTCAAATGCATATCTTTCTCGGTTTGTGTGTCTGAATCTACGTAATTGAATGTGTTTTTGTATCTCTCTATCTTTTTGCCTGTGTTTCTGGGTGGGTGTTTGCTTATTCCAATGCACGTCTTTCTCGGTTTGTGTGTTTGAATCTACTATTTGTATGTGTTTTTGTCTCTTTCAATCTTTTTGTCTGTGGGTCTGGGCGGGTGTTTGGTTATTCCAATGCACGTGTTTCTCGGTTTGTGTGTCTTAATCTACTATTTGTATGTGTTTTGTCTCTCTCACTCTTTTTGTCTGTGTGTCTGGGCGGGTGTTTGCTTATTCCAATGCATGTCTTTCTCGGTTTGTGTGTCTGAATCTACTATTTGTATGTGTTTTTCTCTCTCTCACTCTTTTTGTCTGTGTGTCTGGGCGGTTGTTTGCTTATTTCAATGCATGTCTTTCTCGGTTTGTGTGTCTGAATCTACGCATTTGTATGTGTTTTTGTCTCTCTCACTCTTTTTGTCTTTGTCTCTGGGCGGGTGTTTGCTTATTCCAATGCATGGCTTTCTTGGTTTGTGTGTCTGAATCTACGTATTTGAATGTGTTTTTGTCTCTCTCAATCTTTTTGCCTGTGTGTTTGGGTGGGTGATTGCTTATTCCAATGCATTTCTTTCTCGGTTTGTGTGTCTGAATCTACTATTTGTATGTGTTTTTGTCTCTCTCACTCTTTTTGTCTGTTTGTCTGGGTGGGTTTTTGCTTATTCCAATGCATGACTTTCTCGGTTTGTGTGTCTGAATCTACTATTTGTATGTGTTTTTGTCTCTCTCACTCTTTTTGTCTGTGTGTCTGGGCGATTATTTGCTCATTTCAATGCATGTCTTTCTCGGTTTGTGTGTCTGAATCTACGTATTTGTATGTGTTTTTGTCTCTCTCACTCTTTTTGTCTTTGTGTCTGGGCGGGTGTTTGCTTATTCCAATGCATTTCTTTCTCGATTTGTGTGTCTGAATCTACGTATTTGTATGTATTTTTGTCTCTCTAAATTTTTTTGCCTGTGTGTCTGGGGGGGTGTTTGCTTATTCCAATGCATGTCTTTCTCAGTTTTTGTGTCTGAATCTACGTATTTGTATGTGTTTTTGTCTCTCTCACTCTTTTTGCCTGTGTGTCTGGGTGGGTGTTTGCTTATTCCAAAACATGTCTTTCTCGGTTTGTGTGTCTGAATCTACGTATTTGTATATGTTTTTATCTCTCTTACTCTTTTTGCCTGTGTGTCTGGGCGGGTGTTTGCTTATTCCAATACATGTCTTTCTTGGTTTGTGTGTCTGAATCTACGTATTTGTATGTGTTTTTGTCTCTCTCACTCTTTTTGTCTGTGTGTCTCGGCGGGGTGTTTGCTTATTCCAATGCATGTCTTTCTCAGTTTGTGTGTCTAAATCTACTATTTGTATGTGTTTTTCTCTCTCTCACTCTTTTTGTCTGT
This sequence comes from Artemia sinica, assembly GCA_027921565.1. Classification (NCBI taxonomy): domain Eukaryota; kingdom Metazoa; phylum Arthropoda; class Branchiopoda; order Anostraca; family Artemiidae; genus Artemia; species Artemia sinica. The sequence continues at coordinate 19,250,917 of CM051269.1, read as the reverse complement.
GTGTCTGGGCGGTTGTTTGCTTATTTCAATGCATGTCTTTCTCAGTTTGTGTGTCTGAATCTACGTATTTGTATGTGTTTTTGTCTCTCTCACTCTTTTTTCCTGTGTGTCTGGGCGGGTGTTTGCTTATTCCAATGCATGTCTTTCACGGTTTTTGTGTCTGAATCTACGTATTTGTATGTGTTTTTGTCTCTCTCACTCTTTTTGTCTGTGTGTCTGGGCGGGTGTTTGCTTATTCCAATTAAATGTGAATTTTTTATGTTTTAAGTATTTTCATGTCATTCTAAGAGATGTAAAAAAAAGTTGAACAAAATACCATGTTAAAAAATAAAAAAATAAAAAAAAAGTGTAAAAAATGGGGGAGGTGCCAAAAACTTGGGGAGGGGGCCAAAAAGTTGGGGGAGGGCCATCGAGGTTGGGGATAGAGGGCATTTGGAGGTTGATGTCCTTGGTGTTTAGGTTCATTGATGGTTGCGATCCTTGATGCTTCAAACCTATAATCACCTTACTACTTGATTTCTAAGGATTTCTAAGGATTGTTCTGAATTTCCTCATTAAAATTCTTTTCTTGCCATCTTCATCTCTATTAGTATCAACTTTGTAGTATACTAGAATGTTAGAACATATTTTATAATGACAACACTGCTCGATTGGTATTTGTGTATTATATTGAACACAATTGGGAAGTAAAGCTAGGTCAACTCACGAGGTCATCTTGACATCAATGGCTCTATTACTTTCAACTTTTAAGCATACTCCATTGCTAAAAACAATATTTAATATCGTCCACATCCCATATTGTGTACATGTCTATTATAGTGACCACAGAGTTTCACCCCAAATCATCCTCCAAAATGTCGATTAATTTGTTTCGCCCAAATAATCCCTAAAATGTCGATTAATTTATTTCGCCCAAATGATCCCCTAAACGTAATTTCAGAATGTTCTTTTGTTTTGGCATCCCTGCGCTGTCACATTTAAAATGCCCGGGAAACAGTTCCCGCGTTAAATATATTCAATCTCCCTGTATCTCGTTTGAATTTCTGAAAAATTATCTATGTTGTCCTAGTTACACTATTAAGGCTTCGAAAGAATTCCAGAATTTATCTCTCAGACCAAAGAAAATGAAGCCTTTTAGTTTCTTAATTCCCCTCATGATAAAGTAGAATTCCCCTTTAGATTTCCTTTATTGGCGATTATATAAATCAATTTCCTAGAAATATGGATTCCCGTCTGTAAACTTCCGTCAGTATACCAAACATCTCTGATTGGCCTAGAAAGGGACATGGTCTTGTTCGTAAAGGGATTGTAGCTCTCTGATTGGCTGAATCTTGTTCGTATCGGAATGGTGACCCCCCTCCCTACTACTGCTGACCTTGCCCACCCCGTTCCATTAAAAAAAAAATCATCGAGAAAAAAACACACAGAAAACAGATTATAGTTTCAGTGCTTTCATATCACAGTCAATCACAACCAATATAAAAAATCTAGTTCTAATTAGTTCAATTAATATCAATTTGTTGTAATTTCAAACAAGCACTTGTGTACGAAATAGATCTTAACATGACAGTGTTCTGCTCACCTCATTTAAAACTTTTACGTCTGTCTCTTGAAGAGCAAGATCTAGTACCTTTCTACTTATTGACTCTGTCCAGAGATTGAATCTGGAATTCAGTGAAAACAAATTAGGACAATTATTAATAAACATAAATTCTAGAGAAGATACATGAGAAAGAGATAACAAATTTAAATACGTTTACAGAGAAATAAATTGAAAGGAATAAATTTGAAGAAAGGAAGAGAAAACATGTAAAAAATAGAAAATGAGTTATAAATAACAATAAATTCCTATTTCCTGTGCCGTATAGCACTTCATCCTGGTGCTGTTACTTCAAATTTGCAGAAAAAACGATATGAAACAAATGCCTGTGAAACAAGCCTGTAATCATTACCTTACAAGCATCCAGTGGGACCGAGGTGAAGAAAAAGAAAAAAAAAACACCAGTGCTATAAAAGATTTTCTTTTTGTTGTTAAATGAGCTTAAACTTTAATTAACTTACTGAGCTTAATTTAATAATCTTAATGAACTTAATTTCTTTTTTGTGGATGAACTTAAATCCCATGTTGATTGTTTTTTTACTATGACGGTTCCGATGGTATTTTCATTATTTTTATGTCGTACCATTTACAAGGGCTTTCAGGATCCTTATTAAAATGGTTGAAAATTCCTTCGTCAGGATAAGCTATATCCAGATAAGATATATTTTTATATGTTTAGATGATATATTTTTAGGGAGTCATGAACTTGCTTCCGCTGTGTTAACATCTAATTGGTGTGTTCACTCTTGGTATTTGCCAGTCGAAATTCCCTGTGTGTAACTTGAACATTTACTGACCGTGCATGTCCCTGGACTTTCCTAAGTCATATTAGTGACCTTGTTTCTTGTTAATTGGATAATAGGATTTGTATTATAGTTTTGAACAGTGAAAGAAATCAGAGGTGAGGTTTTTAATTCCAAATAGCTCATGTTTGACAAAAAGGAACCTCTTGAAAAAGACATAGATGTCTGACCTTTCCTGCCCTCAAAAACAAACTTAACTAGAACCCCTTAAATCCTATGTCTAAATCAACCACACATCTTAAGGGGATACAAGCCCTAAACATCCTTCAAACTAAAAGTACTGGCGAAACCCCTGGCAAAAAAAGAAAAATGATACAATTAGATCACCCCCTGAAGAACCCCAACCTGAGATTATATCACTCCCTGATGATTCCCCACCAATTAAATCACTACCTAGCTCTTTAGATCAGCCATACTATTACATTGTGACCATCAATAAAACCAATGGTCAACCCTTGAGATCGGTTAATGCCTATATTTCTACTAGCTAGCTCAACTTTGGAAGTAATCTTCCTGAAAGACGGTCTGATAGATCTTTATTTTACCTCTGACAAGGCTGCGGATTCAGTCCTTTCAAGGTCCAAGGAACTAATCGTTGCGCGTTCCAAAGTCTTTGCCACTTCAAAAAAAGTAGAGAAGTCGTATAAATACGTGATTTATGGTGCTGACACCGGCATACCAATAGAGGAATTTACAGCTGAACTAATTGATTCTTCGGGTCATCCCGTCCAACCAACAACAGCCACAAGACTCAGCTTGAAAAATGATGGTAATCTTATACCCAGTCGCTCAGTGCTCATAGTATGCAAAAACGAGTTGAAAAGAGAAGTTTTTTGTATGGTATGGCCCTTCACCATAAGTCCTAGTAACCAAAGCCCCTAAAATGCACAATTTTGCCTAGCTCATGGTCATAGCAAAAATAATTGTAAACAATCACTCCAATCATATCGAAAATTTGGTAAACCTAGCCACGTTATAGAAAATTGCACCGAGAAAGACGCCCACTGTAAAAATTTTAATAATAAGGGGCACACGGCACTTGAGAAGCAACTTTATCCGGCTTATCACAAGAGAGCCGAGATTCTCCGAACCTCTGTTAGATTGAACTTGCCCTACTCCGTCGTAGCCGCTACAATCCCTAGACAACCAACTCCAAGTCGACCTTTAAATAGCCAAACTAAAGTTTCAAAGAACCAGAGGAAACAGGTCCCATCCCCAATAGATAAAAGCCTCTCATTTATCCAATGTTCCACTCAATTTCCTCTACTTAACGCCAAATCGCCGCCTTCCCCTTCCCAACTTCCAGTTTTATCGCATCCACAAGTTATTCATCATTATAATCAAGAATGGCAAAGGATAGCCACATACCTCGCAGTTTCCCATCTTATCGAGGTTGGCAGTGAACCAGTTGAACTGCAAAATATCCTTAAAAAAAAAGGCCATTACTACGCTCCTAGGAGAGGAAATCTCGCAAAAAGCTACGGTCCAACTTTTATCCTTCAAAGAAGGCATGGAATGCCGTTCTAACTCATCATTTCCTACGATCCCAACTGTTACCAAGTCCACCAGAAATTTGAAAGAATCACCAGCACCTGAAACGATGGTAGAAGCCCCAAGCCATAGCAAAATAAAGAAAAAACAAAAAAAAGCCGACCAACACAGTAACACAGAAATTGTAACACAATAACACAGAAAAGCGAGAAAATACCCAACAAGAATGCCTGACGACCAATTAATGTGTGACTTTCCGTTTTTAACTAATTTATCCCTTTCTAATAACATTGCTTTTAATTATTCCGATATAGAAAGTAACCAGCATGCCAACCCTATAAGCAGCCCCGATGATACCTTAACTCATGCTAGTTTTAAATACCTTGATATTCTCGATTTTGCTACCAATATGAAGCCAAAACTAGTCAATAATAATTCCCTTAATGTTCTTTGTTTCAGAAGCATCCGGGATAAGTGGTTCAAGTTTAAAAATTTAATTTCATTCAATGGTGTCTGCCCTTTTGACGTAATAGGATTAACAGAGACATGGCTTTCCGATAATGATGACACTAGTGATTTTTTACTTCCTGGTTACCAAATAATCCATATGCCTAGGAGATTGACAAAGTGTTCTGGGGGTATCTCACTTTACATCTGTTCGAATGTAAATTTTACCAGGCTATCAGAGTGCGAATCTATTTTCTCTACACAAATAAATCTCAGATGTATTTATCCAATTATTGTTAACATAGTTATCGGCCAAAATTCTTATATACTCTCCTTGTTTAATAAACCTCCTCCTTTTCCGACCTCATGTTTTTGTAATCTGTTCGATGATTTCTCTAATTTTATTAATCTACCCCATGAAAAGGCAATAGTTCTTGGGGACTTTAATTGTAACCTACTCACTGTTAATAAAAATATTGAATCTGACACTTTTTTTGAATCAGTAACCGCGAGTGGTCTTCTACCCACAATTTTTTCCCGAGTAGAGTTGATCCTGTGAGATCAACTTCAACATTAATTGATAATATTTTTGTATCTACTTCCCTGGAAAATGATCTGTCCTTTAATATAATATTTTTGGATCTGTCAGACCATTTTCCTATTTACTTGTCACTACCTTCACAACCCCTACCTCTACGCTCTAAAATTAATATCCCAACACCTACTAGAAATTACAGCTCTGCAAATATAACCCATTTTATCGATTGTCTAAGAACCAGTGACTGGTCCGATGTTTTAAAGTGTCAAAAGGTAAATTCTGCCACAAATGGTTTTGCGCAACAACTAAGTGAGATTATCCATTCAACTTTTCCAATTCGTAAACCTAACCGGAAAACTATCCCTATATGCCCCTGGATGACACAAAGCCTCATTGTCTCCTCATATCGTAAAAACAATTATATAAGTTAGCCTGTAAGACCAGTAGTGATATTGACCCATCAAATTATATAAATTATAAAAACCTATACACTAAACTCATCCGTGAAGCGAAGAAAAATTATTATTATACGAAAATTCTCGATCGCAAAGGAAAGCTGAAAAAGATTTGGTCCACCATTAATGATATACTATCAAAAAATAGAAAATCAAAGTCTATACCTATTTGCCTTGAAGACAAAAATGGCAGATTAATTGTCCCTTTACATGCACCTGATTCATTTAATAATTATTTTTCTAATGTACCTCATACTGACTCCCGCTCCTCCTTACAGGCCGTACTCCCTTGCTTCAATTCTAGATCCAGGTTTTTCTGCCCAACTGATAGTAATGAGGTACTTCAAATCATCGGTTCTCTCCCTATTAGTTTTACACCTGACTGTCTTGGATTAAGTAATAAGCTCCTGAAGACCATATCTCCTTTTGTTTACGAGCTCATCAAGCACATTGCCAACTTGTCTTTAACCCACGGAGTTTTCCCTGATTTACTAAAGTCAGCCCTTATTCCAGTTCTTAAAAAGGGTGATCCAACTGAGATAGGTAATTATCGTCCGATCTCAATTCTTCCCGTTGTATCCAAAGCGCTCAAGAGAATCATCTTCAGACGTCTGTCTCCCTTTCTGTTTGGCAGTCAGCACTCTGTTTCCTTGATTTCTCCCCACCAATATGGCTTTCGGCCGAAAATTTCAACTTCTCATGCTCTAATTGACGCCACACAGTTCATACGCTCACAACTCGACCTTAAAAAAACTGCATTGGGCTTATTTTTAGATTTCTCTAAGGCCTTTGACACGGTTGATCATAGAATTTTAATAAGTAAATTAAATAGTTACGGTATTCGTGGCGTTCCCGTCTCTTGGTTTGATTCTCATCTATCTGGAAGGATACAGAGTGTGAGCTTAGGTGGAGTATCCTCTCAGCCTTTGTCTGTTCGGAGGGGTGTCCCATAAGGCTCCGTTCTAGGCCCGATTTTATTTCTCCTGTATATCAATGATCTTGTTATGGACCTGGGCCCTTCAGTGTATCCTGTACTATTTGCTGATGACAGCAACTTCTTCATCACTGGCACCAATTTACCATTGGCAATAACCTCTGCCCAAGTCCTTCTGAACAGAGTCCAGGTGTGGTGCCTTACGAATAACATGACCATAGCAAAAAAAGTCAAGTAGTATTATTCAGAACCCCCTACAATAAAGACGTAATCCAACCTAATCTTGGTCTCAAGTACTCCTCCGACATTCTCCCACAAGTAGAGGTTGCCAAGTATCTTGGTGTATTTATTGACTCATGCTTGTCATTTTCTAATCATATTTCTTACATCACAGCAATAATTTTGAGACAAGTAGCTATGATTGACCGTGTGAATTATTTTCTTCCTCCTTATATCCTACTTAACCTCTATTATTCCTTTATTTTTCCTTACTTTTCTTATTGCGGATCAGTTTTGGGAAATACAAACGGTTCTTCACTAAAAACTCAAATTTGCCCAAAACCGTGCCATTAAAGCAGTTTTTCGGCTTCCCCGTCTATATCCAACCCGTGATTTGTACTCAGATTTTGGCATAGCTCCACTAGATCAAATCATACAAAAACTAAACTTATCACTTGTTTACTCTGCTTTCCACAATAATCCTCCTCCTCAACTACTAACCTATTATAATATTAATAATTCGGAAGCCCACTGTCTCCGTTCATCCAATAGAGCCTTTATAATTCCTAAATGTGTTTCTAATGCTGCCCAGCAATCTCCCATTTACAAATCTATTATCCAATGGAACAAACTACCCTCCAGTGTTGAGCTAGCCACAAGTTTCTGCACGCTGTACAAAAATGTAACAAAACTAGATAATATAATTTAATCTTTCAACTTTTAACCAATTTGCTTTAATTACCCATGTTTTATTCTTCTATCATTTTTTTTCAGTGTCACTTTAATTTTTTCTTTTTTATTCTCTTATAGGATCTTATAGGATCTTTTTTATTTTAGTTCTCTTATAGGATCTTTAATGTTATTGATGTTTGTGTTATGTTTTTATTCGAATAACAAACTGATTAAATTGAATTGAAATTGAATAAATGGAATTGATGTTTTCGAGAGAAATTATCTACGGGTAGTTTGGGATACCCATTTTACTGACCATATTTTATACAGTAAGGTGTACCGAAAATGCGGTTCTATCCTGCTCTTTCCAGGGGTATACTAAGAGAAAGGTTGAGCGGGTTGGGAAATGTTCGGCAGATGAAGAATGACATATTGCCAAAGATCGTCCTTCTTGACCATCCATCTAGGACTAAACGAAAAGCATGGCGTCCCCGAATAGAAGGGAATAGAGATCGTAAGAAAGGATCTAAAGGAAATTGGAACTCCTTGAGAGGGTGTAAAAACCTATTGGTGGCTCATCGAGTGTGGAGATACAACTTCTCTATCTCCTTTTCCCCGCTGGAGAAGTGCCTTTTTTAAAGTGTTAAAGTGCCCACCATTGTTTTTCGCCATTTTGAGAACCCCATTCACCAGCTTTAGACCGACTTGTGCAGGCAACAGGGTATAGTCACCCGCCACTCTCTAGCCATATGGACGATCAGCATCTAATCTTAAGAACCGTCACTACCAAGAGAGCTTATTTCTCCTATCCTGGATTGCTCTTCAAGAGATATTTTCTTGCGCCTGGGTTGGTGCTTCGTTTTACTAGGGGGACTAATCCCCGGGAGAAGATTAAAGAAGCTCTTATTGACTTCAGTTCGCTCAATTAAGGCTGCATATGCTACAAAATATCATGCCTCATGTTCAGACACTAGGCAAAGCAGTGATTGGAAGGACGGTGAATCAAATTAGAGGTAGTAGGCCTTTACTTGTGCTTACTACTCTCAGGAGCACGATGAGAGGCGTATTACATCTACGCCTTGATTATGGTATGCAACAAGTGGTATGTGGTAGACTTGGCGTGCTCACCGTGTAAGGGCGATATGGCAGCCCTTTTGATTTATTGAGTCTGCTCATGTCCATGAGTCTAGAGAATGCGCTTAAGCACATATTAAGCCAGTCAAATCGGTCTATCTAAAAAAAAAATACTTTTACCGTAACAACGGAAGTTTTCGGCCGCCTTTTATATTTATTTTTGAGCTAAAAATATTTTCTTTCTTTTGAGCTTTATCATTCAATCAAGTTATTTTATCCTGAAAGCAAATGATTTGGCTTATGAAGAGCTGAATGTTCAACATAAAAGAAGTTCTTGTTATTGCTACAATTGCGAGATAATGGCAATAACCCACATATCCTTAAGCATTGATTTATCTGGAACATTCTGCCAAAAGATACTTGAAACCTTTCCAGAAACAGGAGACTCGTGGAAGAAGTTAATCATCGATGTTTTTTCTTAAAGGGCACACAATATTTCTTGCGAAAGCTATTGTTCTTGTTCTTACCTAATAGATTCTAAAGAGTAAATATAATTCCTAGATTTGTTTTGTTTGTGGTTCCTATGGGTTATAAATAAACATCTACAGCCTTAAAGTAAAGACTACGTAATCCGTTATTACTCGAGAAAGGGGAGAGGTTTATCAAAAGGGGGATAAGTCTGGAACCCAGGATTTTTCAATTCAAACACATAAAAGAAGATCTTACTTCTGCTTATATGAAGAAATAATGTTATTAATTAACATATCTTCAAGAATTAATTTATTTGGAACATTCTGCAAAATATATTTGGAACCTTTCCAAAAAATGAAGACTCCCAAAGAAGTAAATCATTGATGATTCTTTTGCTTGTTTGAAAAGTCACAGTTTCCTGTGAAAGCTATCGGAAACGTTTTTACAAATGGAAATTCAAAGGAGCAGAGGATTCTCCCAAAGGCATTTCCAATATTTTTACAGTGTTTTTTTTTTGTCGGTTTTTTTTAGTTGTCAAAGAGAGAGAATAATTATTGACGAAAAAAGGAGATTCAAAATAGAAATTTGCCAAAGTTAATAGACTACTCTGTCCTTAAAGTAGATGCTACAATATTCAGTTCTAGTAGAAAGAGAATATACAAACAAAGAATATATGAGTCTGTTCTTATTTTGCTGAGATATTACGCTTCAAAGTACTTAACAAATATTTCTGAAATTGTTCTAAAGAGCCTTTTTGTCATATACAGTTTAAAAGTATATAGCTTAGGTTTGTCAGTGCAGTTTTTTGGGAAAACAAAACTACAATAATTAGTTTTTATTCTGTGAGTCATAATCCCATGACTCACAGAAAAGCATCTTTTTTAATTATTACGGTTTCCATTGTTTTGGTTTTGGCACTAAGTGACGTAAGTGTCAGTTTTTGTGGGTTCCAAGTCCTTTCTTTCCCTTTTTCTTTTGTTTTACCAAGATAGCCCTCGAAAGGACGCCTTAATCTTTAAAATACTTGGGCCCAAGAATACAGCTTTGAGGCTTCGGGCATTCTCCCTACTCAGAAAAATACACTAGCACATCATTAATAGCCCGAACAACTGATAAACTACTATACTCCAATTTTACTAACTTCTGTGAAGCCTCAAATGAATAAAATCAGTTTATCAGAGCTTAAAAATAACTGTATGTTATTTATTTATTTTTACAATAAAACATTCAATTCACTTCAAATGAGCCCTCCTTTAATATTCTAAATTACCAATGACTCGATCTGACCATCCCCGGGAAAGAACAAGCAAACGAAGAAATGTCCATGATTAAACTTCCAGGGAAAGCATAA